>VZTU01033580.1:56573-87531 GCA_013400835.1 Zapornia atra
TGGAGCACAGGAAGTTCCGCACCAACATGCGGAAGAACTTTTTTACAGTGAGGGTGACAGAGCCCTGGGACAGGCTGCCCAGGGAGGTGGTGGAGTCTCCTTCTCTGGAGATATCCAAGTCTTGTCTGGATGCCTGTCTGTGTAATATGAGCTGGGGAGCTGCTTTGGCAGGGGGGTTGGACCCGATGATCTCTTAAGGTCCCTTCCAACCCCTACGATTCTGTGATTTCTTTGTGCTCCATCAGTTCCCACACGTTATAATTCTAAATGGACCCAACTCAGATACGTTTGCCTGATCCTACACACAAATAATACTAATGAAAAGCACGGATAACTCAATAAAGAAAGAGGTTAGTTCTCCATCATCACCTTAATTCCAGTCACTTTAAATTAAGTCAGTTTAAGTCTCTTGTTGCATTCCCAGATGAAAATAAACGACTCACTAGGATGTGATGTTTTCTCCCTTCCAGAAATGGGTCTGTGTTCGAGGTAGAGACTGAAAATACTCAAGATATTAGAAAAGATTTCTTTCAGAAGTAGATATTAATTAAAAGCAGTTACTTCAGGGGAGGGAGAAGCTTGTTGCAACACTGCTACTTTTAACAGCATCTCTCCTCTCCCAGCTACACACCTGATTGTAGTACCTATTTTATCCTCATTTTTAACAGCTATATGGAACTGAGACTTGGGAGGGAGCGAGGCCCTAATGCAGCCATGTATCTTCAGAAGGAATACAATGCCATGCATTTCCACAAGGAATTTCCTTCCTATTTCAACCCATCACACCTGGAGCTACCCTGTGTACTTGAAACCCTGAACTATCATCATAAGCAAATAGTTCAGTTAAGTGAGACTCAACACATCTGTTTTTAAGGCTAGATGTCATGAAGGAAGGCTAAAATGTGTGCAACACTACCATATCAATTGAGAAATTGAAGGAACTCTACTACAACAAGTAATCTCAAGTGTTCACTGAAAACTACTGGGTGTTTTTTAGGCTAGTAGCCTACCTGACTGATGGCAGTTAAAACTGCACTGTAAGCTGCAATTCCTTCTGAATTGCCTTAGTTTTCAACAGAATACATGGAGGATTAATAAATACTGAAAGCAGAGTAACTACATTAAGAGTTTCAGTATAAGAAATTCCTGACCTTCATAACAACATGAACACTGTTTCAAGTTCCAAAGAAATGAACTTCAGCTGCAAGGCCGATAACCCCAACACTCAAGAGTTCCTATAAGCATCATTTCCCAGCTCTTCAACAGAGATAATTTATCAGGTCTATTAAAAAAAAAAGTTCAACTTAGTAATGCAGATAGATCCATGCAGTGAGTAAAAACAAAGTAAAAAAGTCAGGTCTCTCCCTAAGCCAAAGCTGAACCATTAATTTGCAGTATCTGCTGACCAGATACTTATTTAGAATAAAAATTTCAACTCAAACAATGTCTGTCTCTATAGCAGAACTGGAGCTGACCTCCACCTTGCTATACAGCATATGAAGCTGAATCCTGTCAACTTGAGCTTCCAGCCAGCAATCCCATATGTGTAGCTCAAGCCTCCCTGCATGCGTGGCATCTGTCTGTTCCTTCCTTCCACCCGATTTGAGACTAAAGGAACTTGCATCTTTCCTCCACCAACTAGCCTGTCTCTTACTCTTTTGTCTGTACTGCTTTTTGTTTGTTGGATTATTACCAGAGCACAAACCTACAGATTGTCATGAAACTGGAAACAAGCTGCACGGCTAGACTGGTCTCCCTGACTGCACCCAACTTCAACCACATTTGCCTCCCACAGCCAGGAAAAAGCATCTAGATTGAGTGCTGGAAAAAGCTCCCATCGCTCTGCTGCAAATCACTGAGTACTAGTGCTACATGCTACAATTCCCTCATCAAACCACAGCACATCTTCAAGCTAGAAAGTTAACTCATAGTCAAGAGATGGCAACAGACAAGCTGGCACTCCTGAACTTAGATCTCTCTGGTTAAATCTGCATGCTCCTAATGAGCACGATTGGTACCACAGAATCACAACATTCCTACAGATTAAAGTGAGAAGAAACACTAGCTTGAGAAAGCAGTTTCACACATGCTTGTGAGCATAACATGCTGATCTGCTCCTGTTAGTTAAGAACTTATAGATGCACCGGTTAAAGATAATCTGGTTTACTTTGATTAGAATGGACCAGCAAAATGTACAAACCCACATCTTAGATGAGGCAAGACAGCTCTATACTGGCCCCAAATTATCACCTGTTTCACACAAATTCAGTTGCTTCTTTTTCCTCACCTGTAAGCAGATTTGCAGATTCAGAAAGAACCTAAACTGTGAAATACACATATTTAAACATAAAATAAATAAAATAATCATTCTGGCCTACAACCTTGATGTATATATTGTAATTCTAAATGATTCTTTATATAAAATGATTCCTTCAAAAGCAAACCAGAGCTCACACTTGAGAAAAGCCTCACCACACCTCAGATAAAAGGACTGAAGAGGAGATGAAAAAAAAGTGAGGGAAAGAAGCTGAACAGGAATACTGCAAATGAGAAGTGTAAGAGTAGAAATGCTCTACAAGGCTTAGGGAATAGGACAAGATAACAATGCAGAAAGCAATATACTGTGACCTGTTGTAGGAAAGAAACAAAACCAGCTTGTGGGACAGTCCCATCACAAGGGCTGTGGCTACAACAGCCACACAGGGTGGGACAGAACACACAAAGAAACCAGAGTCTCTCCAACTTCTAGAACCTTCTCCCCAAACTTTACAACATGGGTAGTACTACGTGCCTAGCCTTACCTCACTGGCAGACAATGTCAGCTTGCTTAACACTGTATGTCCTCACAAGTGGTCATAGTTTACATTAAACCCCCATTCTCTAGGTCGAAACCCAAATACTGCTTTCAATCTTTACTGATATCTTTAACAATTAAGCAATATTTAAAGGGTATTCGGTCCCTCTAATCTGTTGTTCGCACTGTAAGTTTTATGATCTCCTTTGTTTGGTGGGGCGGGGGTAGGGAGGGATGGAAGGCAAGTGGCAGGGGAGAGGACACCAGTGCCCAACACTACTCAGTTTATGTTTTCTTCTCTTTGCCAGCAACTCAAGTTTCCACAGACAGCCACAGTCCAGTGACAGCCAATACCTGACCAACTGCTACACAAAGCACTGGTTTCACACGGACGCCGGCTGTGCTATCCCTTTCGTACCCACAGCTCCCTTCCTAAGCAATGAGTATGCAGCACCGCCTTGCAAAACAGAGCCTAGACTATGGCTTGCCAGTAATTTCATGTCTCACAGCTGGCAGTGTATTATTCTAAAACATGTATCAAGACTCTGCAGTTGGCAGCTCTTAACTGATAAAAAAATTCCGCCGATAACAGCCAATGAAACAGCCAGCAAAATTTCATCTCTTCTTCCATGACTCCAGGAGTCACTATAACATTGCCAAAAACTGATAAATGCTAGTTTTTGATAAGTTTGCAGGCAACACTTCTTCCTCCTCCCAACAGCAACTATGTCCTTCCCCTAGTCAGTTCTCCACACAGGGCCTGATAGCATCAGGCTCTGAACATGAAACACCACAGTGAGTAGGCAGGAAAAAGAAACAAACCCAAACAAAACCCCAAGCGATTCTGTGCAGCCCTCCTTAGCTACAGGGGGCTGCTACTCGCTCTAAAGCATCCACTGCTGCTAGTAACTTTTGACGACATGGAGAACCCTTACTTTCCCCAATCTTGCCCTGTTGAGCTAATCACTAATTTTGTATAATACAAAAAACAGAGCTTGCTGCTCCCTCCAAACCATTGTAAAATGGTAGATTATTATTTATACAAAAAAACTGACTTGAGAAAAAAATATTTCTCGAGGCATGTTCTGTGTTATAAACCTCCTGAAAGTTTTGTCTTCTTTATTATTGCCACAATGGCCATCTTCACTTTCATCCTGTAGAAAACATTCAACATACCAAAACAACTGAGTACAGCAGAGAACTAATAGTGATCGTGTCACCTTGCTGACCTTGACATAGGTACTTTTTTTCAGCTCCTAAATTAACTTTCACATACAGAGGGACAGAGATACAGGAAATATTGAGGTTACAAGTATGTGAATAGAAACTGACTCACCACAGTCCTTTGCTTGTTGGGCAGGAAGACTCTAACAATAGGCTTCTGTGGAGACTTCGGGTTATTCCGTGACATATCAGCAGGGTTTTGATAAACTGAGAGGGATGAAGGTGCTACAGAGAGGCTAGAGGAGGAAGATGATGCAACTGTATCTGTTGAAGCTGAACTGGAGACAGAGAAATCCGTTCCGTTCCCCATGGATTCCAATAACTGCTGTTCTCTCTGCTGTAAAGCATCTAGTTTGCTGGTGTACTCTTCATAGGCCTGTGAAGGAAGAGCAGGTGTCGTAATGATGTAGTAGCCTCAGACAAAACCAGAAGTCTCAGCTCAGAATGAACATGAAGCAAAACACATTCTGAACTTATTCAAACTTCCCAGGAATATGAACAAAATGGTCTGGTTGCATTTTTTCAGTAGGACACATAGAAGAAATGGCTTTCAGCTCATTATGATAAACCTCCTGAACCAACAACTACTTTTTAATAGATTAAATGGATAAGTGAATAAAAGAAATCGTAAATCACAGTTTCAAAGCACCTGCACTAAATAGTCTAATTCAAAGCTACTTTAAAGACTACATCAATCTTTAACAAATGTTGTCAGCTGCATTGCCAAATTACTGTGCCATAGCTAAATTTATCATTCTGTTGGAATGACAGCTAAATACATCTAATGCAATAATTTAGAGAAAGCTGAAATCTGCTTTTTACCATCTCCATCTGACAGCTCACCTAGCTCATTGTTCACCATCCTTCACCTCTGGCACTATCCTTTCATACCAGACAGTACAAAAAACCCCCAACTTTATCTCAGTTTGAACACAACTAAGTTGACTCTGTTAGTGTCATCCATAAACACGTAAAAGTGATCCTTTGAAAGAATTTAACATCTGTATGAGCCTAATTTGTATTTTCCACTAAGTTTAGGCAAAACCTGATTACCCATTGACAAAAAACATTCAGAGATTAAATCTGCCCATTAAGTTTTAATATGTTAAGATTAGTTAACAAGTTAAAGATTAGTGCCAAGCTCTAGAATACAAATATGCAATCAGTATATATTTTTGTTTAAAATTTGTTTCCATTAACTTTGTAACAAGAAGTGTTTGATCTGTAGCCAAGTATCAGAATTATTTCTTCAGCATATAAATTAGTACAGAGTATCTTCAAAAATCTGAGTCAGTTAAGGAAGGTATGTTTCATGCTACGTAAGCACACCAGTGGTAACCAAGGACGTGTCAAACCTTTACACATGCCAAGAAACAAAGATGGAACAAACTGAACATCCAAGCAGTAGGGAACAGAGTTTTCTACTTAGTTCTCCAGCAAGACCAAGCTGCGTAAGTTTTCAATGCCACAAAGGGTATTTACATTAGGCAAAGATTTTGCCATTATTTTGCTTTCATTGAATTTTCTGTTCATAATATGTTGCTAATTAAAGCTGTAGGAGAATTGAACTGACCAAAAAAGCCTGTAGGGTCTACACTGGGGGGGGGGAGGGGGGGGGGGGCGGAAGTTAAGAGAAAAAATAACGAGCAGTAATAAGTATTACATTTTACTATTAATTTATTTCTCTGGGTTGTATGTTCAAATTGACCAAACTGGTCAATGCTGGTTTCATCATGTAAACAGTGGCTGGCCACTCCCTTTCTATGAAGCTTTAGCATCCCCCAGGATAGGGGGGTGTGTGTGTGTGTTCAAAATTCATGTGACCATTCCCACAGCGTTAACCAAGACAGCAATAACTTGCCAGTGAGGATGAAGAAAGAAAAAGCACCAAACACAATTTCAAATTCTAGGTTTTCTGGGTGCCATTTTTAACAAATGGATGCTAAGCAGCAGGAAACTGAGAACTACTCCTCTACTTCTTTTACAAACTGGGGATGTTTAGCATTTCATGAATAGATCTCAAACCCATAGACTTAAAGCATTTTTACTCTAGCCCAATGCTACTGTCAAAAGTAAATTCAAAGGTTACATAAATAAGAGCATTTTTTGACTGTACAGTAACACCAGTGTGTCTCCCCTACTTCCAGGATCAACTTTTCATGTAAATTCCAGTAAAAGCTCCATGCGTCAAGAATTATTTTCAGTAAACAAAAGTTAAGAACCATAAACTGTTACCATTTCACCAATACTCTTCTAAATACTGACTTCCTTTTCTCATGAACATTGCAAAATACTATTTGAACACATGCAACATGACATTACTTCAGGATACTCGTGCCTTCACAAAATTACACACATCTTTCAAAATACTCAATCCTACAATGTTTACACTGGCAGCTTAATCTGTCACTAATGCAAACTCAAAGTCAAATCATTTATCTTATGAGAATAAACAATGAGCATGGAAAGCTTGGGGCTGTTTCTGGCTTTGGGTTCTATAACACTAAATTCTGCATGAAAAGCTCTATTTTGTATGGATACAAAAGCTCGTAAGTATTACACTATTACCCATGTCACAGCAGAAGATCCCTTAATAAAAACATAATGGTAGTAGAGATGCACCAGTAGACTTTAAATACATTTTTCTCTTTTAAAAAATAAATCCTTTTTATATGAAAGGAACAGTACATGCAGCAGAAACAGAGCAATTTCAATAAAATCCCATTGTCACAAAGATTAAGTCCTTTGGTGAGACACTGGTTTCAGCTGATGACTAGCACCCACAGACCTTACACAGCCAACAGCACCAAGTCAAGACCTACAATTATTCCGTGGAGGTAAATTGAAAGGGTGTTACAACAGCAAAGCTGACCTATGGCACATATTTCTGCCCAAAAGAAAGATTATGCCCCAGCGTTGTCCTGTCTACAACAGAGACCTGCAGCAGCATGGCCATATTAGCAAACTGGAAGGTTTGCTCAGTTGTTGATGCAAGTTAATCAAGGCCTCCTGGGCCATCTATAAGGTTTATTTTTAACACCGTTTTTCAAAAGCAAAATTTTAAATTAAGTTAATACAGCATCTACAGAGAGAAGAAGATTAAGCTGAATATTCAAGCAATTCATTATTTTAAAAGCATTTCAGAAAGTTTTATGAAACCTAGAAAGAAATCCATCCAGTTTACATATTCCCACTAAGGAGTAATGCTATACAAAAACCCCCCACTTAAATCTTGCTTCCACTTTGATATACAATCACAGGAGAAAAAAGAAAAACAACAAAAGCTTGGAAGTCATCCAGTCCATGCTGGTTTAATACAGAGCTAATTTTTAGGTTCAATCAGGTTGCTCAGGGCCTTGCAAAAGCAAGTTTTGAAAGTCCTGAAGGATGGAGACTCCACAATTTCTGGGCAACCGGTTCCAGGGCTCACAAACCACTCTCATGAGGAAGAATTTTTCTCTTATGAAATTCACTTGCCATTTGTGACATCACCTCTTCCCCTTTTGCTGTGCACGTCTGAAAAGAGGCTGGCCCTCTCTTCAGATTGCAAGAACTTCCACATTCCTCCTTAGCCTTCCCCATGCTAAACACCAGCCCAGGCCAATGCAGTCACACAAGTTCTGAGCAGACAGAACTTGTGCTAGCTACACACCTGCTAATGCAGCCCAGCCTGTGGTTTACTGCTCTTACTGTAAGGGTGAGCGATTCCACAGCTCAGCCTGTTGCTCACCAGCATTCCCCAGTACATTTCCTGCCTCCTGCCTGCACTGATGGGCAGCCACCTTGTCCCAGGTGCAAGATGTTGCATTTGCCTTTGTTGTTGTGCTGCTGCTTCTCGTGGGGCTTCTGTTCTTCAGCTCATCCAACTTGTTTGTTATTTGCCAAAAATAATATATATTATCCTCAACAAATTTGTCTGTTTTGTTCTGTTGCTACAGGGCTCACAATTTACTGTGAACTTACAGTACTCCACAAAGGTAAAGGAAAATATATATTTGAAGAGCTACTAGATTCAAATTGGCACAACTTGCCAATCTACACATAATTCTATGCCTATCTAAACAAAAAAAAAAAAAAAATTAATTATACTGTGTATCAGTGGTGCCCAGGCAAGGGGCGACAGGCACAAACTGGAACACAGGAAGTTCTGTCTCAGTATAAGGAAAAACTTCTTCCCTGTGAGGGTGACAGAGCACTGGAATAGGCTGCCCAGAGAGGTTATGGAGTCTCCATCTTTGGAGACATTCAAACCCCACCTGGACACAATCCCATGCAACCTGCTGTAGGTGATCCTACTTTGGCAGGAGGGTTGGACTCCAGAGGTCCCTTCTAACCCCTGCCCTTCTGTGATCAGTACATATGCACATCCCATAATACAGTCTCACACACGTGAGAATACTCTTGAGGCTTCAACTAAGAAAAATGTATAAAGGCCTGGTAAGCTGCCATGTCCATCTAAAGTCAGCATGTTTATGCACAACGTGTATACAGGCCATAATACAACTGCTGCTCACTCAGGAACAGCACAGTTAAAAGTTACTTCTTAAATGTTGCAACCTATCAAGAAAATAAAAACTGACCTTAGAAGTCAATAAAATCTGCATTATATTAGACAGATGCACCAGAGTTCTGTTGACATGATGATGACATAGGATTTTATTTAAAAATGTGTATATTTTTGTATTACACATGATTTATATTTGAAATTTCCTTTCTTGGGCCATACCCAGGCTATACATTCTAGGAATAATATCTAAGGAAACAAAAATAACAAGTTAAATATTTTTAAAAAAATTTATCTGTGACAAAACCAAACAGGAAAAGATGGTTTCTCCTTCTCCCAGCATCCTACCACATCTGGTTAGAAACTTGGTCTAAACTCAAGCAGACCAACTGGTTTTACCATGCTGCCTCCCTTCCTCGCTGAATTTTGCATCGTATCCACACATTGCAAGACTCTTAAAAGCCTAAACTACGGTTCCCTTGTCTTTGAAACTGAGATTGTGTTTCTATTTAAAAGATGACTGACCTTTTAGGCTGTTGATCAAATGCAAATCCCACTAAGTTAAACGGGAGCTGAAGATAGACAGTAACATACGTCAGGATTTCTTCATTTAGTAAGACTCCTAAATCTGTACTTAGTCTAACTTTAGACACTCCAGTTTTGGTCCAACATATTTGATCAGCATCTGTTAGGAGCCTGGTAAAAATTAATCTGAATTTCCCCAGAGAATCACCGTGATTCCCAGTGCCTATACCCACTGTTCCCATTTTCCTCGAATCCCAAACACACTCTGAAACAACCTGAGATTCAGCATTAAGATCCATTTCAGACTGCATTTGCCTGCTGTTGCAATAAGCATACTTTAGATCAGCAAAGAGGTAATCTTCTTTAATTAATTAATTTGACCTCCTGTGTGGATTCTTTAGATATACAGGAATAAGGAATTAAATACTCTCCTCAAATTCAACAACCAAACTCTCAAAAACAGCAACAGCAAGGCCTCCAAATAAAATACATTTAATAGTTCAGAAAAAGAGAAGGGGGGGGATTAAAAAAATCACAGTAGTTGGGGACAAACATACCACTACCCTCACGCTTCTCATTTTAAATTGCTTCCAAGAGTAGGAGTAGAAAAGAGGAAGAATCCTTCAAGACAGTACTAGAAATCTGAGTTTTAAAATTTATTGGATACCACTATCATTCTTTCTATGCATCTGTATACTGTTTTATTTTGTGTGGAGTCTGAAAAAAAATACAAAAGAAAAAAGAGTAAGCATGCAGCCTACTCCTGTACCATTAACTGAAGTAACCTACAGGTTCAGGATGCAGCTTTACACCACAGGCAGAACTGTTTACGTGCAAATGGGCTAATACTGTTCAATTAGGTTCTCACAGATGACGTGTGGATAGATACATATAACTACAAGACAAGAAGAAGACATAATGCATTTTGGAAGTTTAAATAGGCAAGACCTCCCTGAACAGTCCTTAAGAGTCTGCGAAGGCTCACAAATCTGATTATGTCATTTAAGCACGATCTTTCTAAGTTTGAGCTCTTGGTCAGTCTGGATATGTACAACTCATTTCCTTTTGTAAATACCGTGGCCAAAGCTAAGTTGAAATCCTCAGATCTCCTTTCCCTAACTTAGATTATACTTTTCAACAGTACTTTGTTAGTAGAAGCCAAAAATAATTAATTTTGACAGCCTTTATAGAAGAATATGCAACTGCATATTTTAACCACTTTTGCTAAGTGAACCCCAGCTTTCCCCAGTATCATAACACTAGACTTCTTTGCAGTAAAGAGTTCCAATATTTACAATGCTTAGACAAACCTTAAGGAAAGGGTTTTTCCACAGTGAATCACAAATTGTGTATTTTGGGAAACAGCACTTCAAGGACAGATATAATGCACTAAGAAATTATGTGGGAAGACAAAAATCGTTGATGTTTTCAGCTGCTGTGATACAGAACACTTCCAAAAAAGTTGGTGAAACCTTCCAAGGAAAGCCTGAAGCTTGTTTTCCAGAAGAAAAGAAAAATGTTATTAGCAATATTTCTGCATCTACTGAACCAAGCATTTATTGCAAATATTTGACAGTAATTTCCAGGGGTCTGGTAGATACAGGATGCATGCTCATAGGCAAGGGATGGAAGAAGTTAAGGAGGATTACCTAAGAAAAGAACTTGAGCTACAATACATTTGTAGATTTTAACAGAGCCATTGTTTACTACTTTATACTATTTCTTCCAGAGGGAACAAACAGAAGTTTTTCTTGTAATCATATCAAAGAACATGGATAAGATTCCTGAAGCTATCTGATCCCTTCCCCTGTACCTTACACACACACACTCAGAGGGTTCTCTGCAGCTTTGGTCTCTTTCCTCAGCCCCTACTTTCCTGCCTGGAGAGGACAGAGCAAAGCTACCTGCTGCCCCCCCAGCTCCTAGGCAGCTGCGACTGAAAGAGCCCAACCCAGGCTTGGCTGGCACCGGTCCCTGTGCTCTGCAGTCACCTTTTTAAGGCCATCACTGAGGAGTGACAGATCAAGGCAGGGACATACCTCTGAATCAGAGCAACCTCCCTTGCAGGAGTAATTACATATATGGCGAATTCAACACAGCACGGTCGATCACTTCTGATATTTCAAGAAACCCATTCCTCTTTCAAAGTCAATGATGAATCCTGAAATGATGGCTGTGACAAGAGCTGTCAGTTTTAAAGTTCTTTTGATGTAAAACACATTGAATTCCACCAGAACTTTTAAAAAAAAGTCTGCTACAAGAAAAACGTTTTGTCTTCTTCCTCTCAGATGAATACAGAAACAGAAGCTTGTTAGCTTTTATTTTCTTGAGCACCCACAAAGCATAAAGCCCTTTTTATTTATGAGGTGTATGTTTTATATTCAATGTACAAATAATTCTACCACATCTTTTGAATGCTCAATTTTCAGAATTCATTTTCTTGTTCAATTCTCCAGCTTTTAGATGCCTGTTTCTTTTCCCCAAACCTTTCCTTTCCACTTTTACTTAAATGCAATTTTGTCCCCAGGTTGAACCACAACTTCACTTGACAAGTCCGCAGAGGCAGCTCTAACACAGGCCAGGAGCCAGCACACAGGGTAGGTAAGAAACAAGGAGTATAAAGCCCAGAATGGAATACAAAAGAACCAAACAAATCTTATTGTACCAAAACTCTACAGACTGGAAGATGGATGGATAGCTGTCACACTTTTCATAGGTATACAAAAAGCCAGGGTTTTACAGAAAGCATTACAATAACAAACTAGATGTTGACAACAGTGAAAGCCAATACGGGTGAAAGCAAGAGTGTTCATTTGCAGATACCAGCAATTAGCTTTGGCTAATTCCAACTTTTGCTAAAAGAAGCAGACAACATGCCTGCTGATAGCACTCAAGAAAGACGATCAACAGGCACAATCTACAGAAGTCCTCAGGATGTAAGATTTTATGTAAGATGCCAAGAGATCAGAGCAGTGGAAGGAAACAGAGGGAAGGGTGATGCAGTCCAAGTAACAAGACTAGCAAAATTACTCATCCAGATTCTGGGTAAAAGCAGGGCAACACTGGACTGAACATTCAGAAATGAGACAGACCAGAAAAAAAAAAAAATCCAAACATGAAAGTCAGAAGAGGATGGACAGAGCCTAAGTTCCATTCCATTCCTGTTCAAACACTTTGGAGATAGGACACAAACCAGAGTCAAGACCTTGACACATCCTAGGCACAAACTCTTGAGCAGAAAGAGGGCTGATGCACCGAAGTTGGTGATGGTGGCCAGGAGCGGAACTGAGCAACAGGCCCAGCATCGCAGAGCAGCGCTGTACATAAGGAGTTTGACATCTCTAGTGGATGTCAGACAGATGAGTTACCCACTGAACCACTTGAGCTACCCACGTGTATTCAACACACTCCTGTTCTTTTTATTCATATCAAAAGGATTGGTTTTTCTTAGTTCTGCATTTCCTAGAAGCAAATACATTCTTCCACACAGTATCACACTACATTCAGAGCTTTTTACACAGCTTTGTCCTTTCAAGGCAAAAGCAGCAAAAAATGTGGGGAATGCACAGAAAGGATGCACCAGACATCTGCTGCTGGGTTGAGATGAACAGTAATCTTCCTTCTGACTCTATCAGGTAGTCTACAATGTATTTCTTCTTTTTCTTTCCCTCACACTTTAGTTCTACCCCAGGAATTTTACACACTAAACAAATTACAGGTCTGGAGCGTTTAATCCTATTCAATCAATCCATCTGAGGATGACCTAACCTAAGCTTAAAACCATTTGAGAAGAAAGTTATTCTCCTTCCTTGCCCCATTTTCTAGGTTCTTGGCTCAGAGCTGAGAACTCTTCCCTTTCCCTAACCTTAACCACAGCTTTGAGGCTCACTGGAACTCATCATCATGACCAAGTTCAAACTACTAACAGGACGGCAAACTAATCCAACAAAACAAAAATACCTTCTTCCCAGGTTAGTGCCTGGGAGTGGCTCAGCCACTACTGGTACTGCAAGTACCCGAACAAAGGAAGCAGAGGAACCACAGAGCAAAGAGCTGGGAAAAGCAAGGCTTTTTGTTTCAACGACAGTGGGCTCCTTCCACAGGATCCACTGTCTCACAGGGTAACTCAACCTAAAAAGCAGAATCCCAACTACTTCCACCTTCCTCCCAATGGCTTTACTGCTCCCTTGTCAGTACCAGTACCACTTGTCACAAGTGATGCTTCATGATCCAGCAGAACTCACTGCGGCATCGGAAAGCCCTGCTCTGCCTTGCAGGGCTTCTCTGCCATGCTGATGAGCCAGAGTCGCAGCTTCATCCCAGCAGCATGCAGAACCACACAGCCTGCAAACCTACTTGAAGTTTGTTTGCAGACACCAACTATTTCAGACTTACCATGCTCTTTACACTGCCATAATAATTTCCTAGTCCATATTTACAAGAGCAAATGCCCTCCTCACTATCAACGAACTAGTGAATAATCAAAAAGCTTCCAGTGTAGGGATCTCAGTTTTACTTTAGACACAAGCAAGTGACACACAGGTGTAATGAACTAATTTCACTACCTGAAATCCAGACTTTGTACAGATTATGTTCATTATTATTGCAATTTAATACACAATCTAATGAAACCAACACACATATGGCAATATTAAATCCAGAAATGCCTCATGTGAAAACAGAGGTGTGTTTATATACCACTGAGTGGTTAAAATACTGATTAACACTCCTTCAATACTCCCATTTCACATTAGCAATAAGTAAAGCAACTATAGAGGACCTCATTTGACCTTAATTGTTAAGGACGTTATGTCAACATTTGTATAATCAAGCCAATGCCCTGCTCTGACATATTAAGATAAAAGCTAGAAGTACCTCAAATAATGAGATCTTTACTTTTAATTACCCAGTGCCTTTAGGCAGCAATTACACTTTAAAGGACTGCAAAAGAAGTCTGGTTGACCTCCAGTTATTTCAATACTTGAGACAACCAAGAAAAGGGCAGGGTTTGGTGCAAGCCATACCCATTTGATTCCTAATAGATGTAACTTATGCATGCAGCCTTTTTTTATGCTTTTAATGGTCCTAGTCATCACAGCTTTATGAATCTGTTGTGATGAAAGAATAGAGAACTGTAATTTGTAGTTAGTGCACAAATTAAACACAGCTTAAAGAAAATAATACTGCTCTACCCTACAATTCTATTTAGGAAGCTCCCTTCTACAAAGACCATTTTTTGGATTCTATATTATTTTTCAAAGAGAAAAAAAAGTGAAGCCAACTGCTTTAAAGGCAATGCTAGTGTTATGTTTTCACATATATGGGTATATATTTGCTTTTAACAACAGACTATGCCTTTTTCTATTAGACACACGCACACACAATCTCCCCCCCTTCTCCCCTGCACCCAAAGAGAATGCTTTATATGTCAGCTGCACCAACATAACTATCAGATCATATCACTGATCTTGCCCTAGTGATGCGTACCAGGGTCCCATACAGCCCCTTTCCATCTCCAGTGAAAGAGTCAAGTTTCTAACACAAGCAGAATATTTTCTTTTTCACCACAGGTATTCTCAGCTTTAGCATAAGATGCTTCATATAAGATTAAGATAACACACCACTAATCTAACAGCATTTATTTGAATGCCAACTTACCTCTAAATATATTGATGGTGGGTTATGCTCTCCTCCAAATTTGTCTAGCAGTGCCTCTATATGTTCTTGCGTTAATTTAATCATCTGTTTGATATTCCACACCTAAAACAGAAAATTGAACTTTATTTAATCAAAAGGAGCCTAGACAATCTGTCCTAAACCAAAATACATTTTATTAACAGAAGTCCATTACAAAAGTATTTTTAGTCATCACTAAAAGAGAGTGAACAGAGCTATCATATTCATCCACTGTAAGACACAGCATACATCTGAGATAAACAGAGAAAAATTACATTTCGTTTTAAAATTCATGAGCTACTGAATAAAACACTTCTAAGAACAGTTATTTTTCACGTTTATCAAACCCACATTATTTTCCTTGCAAGACTTTGCAACCTAATTTCTACAGTACTACGAAGTTTGGTGAAGGAGTTCTTCTACTAAACCTTAAGCAGCCTGTACAAACAACATTCACAGCTCCTGTTCTCCTCATGTTCTATTTGCAGGGGAATAGGAAGTCTTGCACTCTGACCTCTATACTCTGTCTACCCTGCAAGTTCTCTTACAGACCTTGGACATGACCTGAAAGACATCTACTTCTAGTGCACAGAGAAAAGTTAAGGCCATGTACTAAGAAAAACCTTAGGTTATTACTCATTCTTCACATCTTGAAATCAGTTTTAGAATTTTGAGACTGTTGTAGGTGAGCGGTATGATGAACCCTGTTACATCTGAAGAGCGGGAAAAGACTATTATGTCAGAGTTATTAGACCCTGGATGGAAGAAGTTAATATAATATACACAGGGCTTCTTCCAAAAGGATTTCAAAGACTTATGTTATCTTTTGCAGTTTAACTCTGATCTGTTTCACAGATTATAACACATACAGTCTTAAGACCAGGTCTGGATTTACAAAGCACGACAACCTGCCACTAAAAAGATGCATATGACTTCATAATCTAAAGTAGGCACCAGTAGTAGAATCCAATCTAAGTAGGATCAAAACAAGTTTTACTACATAAGATGTTCACAAAGCAACAAACTCTAAAATACAGAACTCAGATTCTGCACACCACCTTATTTAGTCCTCCTCATTCTAGACATCAGTTACTTGCCAGTAATTTCCTAAAGTAAACTAATAGTTAATTCACTTCCAGCACAAGGTTTAGAACAGATACCAGAAGAAAGATATCATCAAGAAGCTACAGTCAAGCAAAACCAGCTTGCTCAGGCACAAGCAAACAAAGAACAAGGGACACCAGAGTCTGCTATTCAAGTATTCTGTATGCAAATTCCCTTGTGGCATCTGTGGAAGTCAGCTTGCTTCTCAACTTGCCACGGATTTATCACATTGAAGCTAGGACTGCCTACTAGCACCAAAGAGGATTCTGCGCTTCGATCGTTTTTCCCAAGATGGCAAGAGCTACTTGTACAACTGGTGAAAGCAAGCTTGAATCAACACTAGCTCAATGAGCCTGCTGAATATGAGATTGGGGATGCTGAGTTACTGTGTAACTGTAATTTACCCTTACCTTGGGCGGGGACACAGAAAATTTTTGGCAAACTAAGGAATCACCTCAGAATTATCTTCAGAAACAGGTTTCAACTGTTAACATAACGTCTACTATGTGGTCATTCTGGCAATTTTACCCACCAAAACCTTTTCTTCTACATGTCCTACAACACAACCAGTATCAACAATTTACTACACTTAAATACCTGTCAGTGGGGGAGGTGGAGAGGGAAGATGCTTAACTGACAAATTAACCCAGAACTGCAGAAGGGTTGAGGTTGGAAAGGACCTCTGGAGATCATTTAGTCCAACCCCCTCCTCAAGTAGGTCACCCAGGACCACATCTGATGGCTTTTGAGTACCTCCAAGGCTGGAGACTCCACTACCTCTCCAGGCAAGCTGTGCCAGTGCCCAGTTACCCTCACGGCAAAAAAGTGCTTCCTGTGGTTCAGAGGGAACCTGTGTTTCAGTTTATGCCCACTGCCTCTGGTCTGTTACTGGGCACCACTGAAAAGAGCCTGGCTTGTCCTTTCTTTCACCAACCCTTAATCACCTTTGTGGCCCTTTGCTGGATTCTCTCCAGTATGTCACTGTCTCTCTTGCACTGGGGAACCCATAAATGGACCCAGCACCCCAGATGTAGCCTCACCAGTGCATGGCAGAACGAACCCATCAGATGAGTTTACAATTTTTTGGGGGTTAAGATTCATAATTAATACCTTCCTCACTAATATGTTATTTTCTATTTTGTGCCATAAGCACAACCTTGCTTCTCTCTTCTCTTACAGTAAAGATACAGAAAAACAAACATAACTGAGCAACAGCAACATGCACAATGGAAGCATGTCATTTAGGAGATGCTGGCAAGAGAATCAAATAGCCTTTAACAAGGGCAGAAACCTTCCTCCTAAGTTAATATCATGACAAGAAGAACAAAACCTGACTAATAAAGAAAACAAAAAATTTGAAAACTACTGCAGCTCCAGCTAATGGTGTTTTTGCTGATGATGATGACAAAAATTTCAGGGGAAAAAAGTCCAGTGGGAGACAACATTGCTCAGAGGAGCTGACAACAGTGCCCCTAACTACCTTTTATACATCTGTGGACTAAACCAAGAGCCTTTCCACAAGCCAATCTTACAGGAAAACTGAATATGGATTTCTATCATCTTAGAAAGGCTATTCACACAGTTAAAAGTATGCTGAAGGCAGAAGGAAATTTATCAAAGTCAACCATTGCAACAAATCATTACTTGTTGCTCACAAAAATGAAAACCAATTTTAGGTGCCATATTCATCAAAAGTCTTCTGACAAGTGTAAAAACTTTCACAAATCTAGTGCTGACTAACAGAGTCTATTCCTAACCAAGCAGGCACAGGAACACATATGCCATGGCAAATTTCCAAGCTTCACAATTTCCCTATAAATGGCAATTTCTACTTATTTTTCCTTCCCGTATCGATGAATATGCTTATACAGTTTTTTGTGGTCCAGAGCATCCTTGAATATGAGAATCAACTCCTGTACATGTATACTGCATCGCACTGCACAGAATCTCTGACTACAACAGTTCAATTATAGGAACTCAAGCCTTTTCTTAACTGGAATTTAGAGCTGGTGCTCTGTGCAAGTGGCCTCATGTAACTTGGAAATATCTCTCAAACTTGCTTGTTGAGCTAAGTTATCTCAGCTAAGTTTGCACCATGTGAACCAGCCCAGCCTCACAGACTTTGAGCCAAGATATATCCTCATCATCTGTAGAAAAAAACCCTGAAACACTAAGTTCTTCAGAATTTATCTTTTGAGTTCAGTAGCACTCACAAACGTACAAGGTTTTTTCCAACTGTCCAAATAAAACCTAACTTTCAAAAAATTGCCCAGGATTTTAGTAAGCATCTCATTCCCCTAAAGCATGTGCATTCCAGGACAGCAGCAAAGAACTATCTAAAAACAGTAACAGCAAAAACACAGAACAGAGAATCCTTTCAGCTATCAGTTCTGGACCAAACAGCTTGTTCCTACACAAATGAACAAAAGTTTTCCAAGATAAATGCTTACACCCCAATACCAGTCCTTCCTTGAGGTGTCACACCAATCCCTTTATGCACACTTTCTATAGAAGTAAAGGGAAACTGCAGAAGTCTGCTGGTCATGAAGAAAGAACAGACCTATTTTTTGTTACTCTTCTGAGCACTACACTATACTTACAGAACTCCACACCTGTAGGTTACCTTAAAACCACAACTGCCACCTATCACACAGAAATACTGAAACTGATGCCAGCCTAAGAGACACTTGCTAGAAATCTGGTGTTCTGAAGTAAGCCTGCAGTGCACCTAATAGTGTTCACATGCAAGTCCAGTCCTCTCCCAGAGGAAGCAACATGATTATTTGAGACACACTGTTTCACTCTAGTTCCACAAAAAAGCAATGAATGCTTTACAGCTCGGGTAACCTTGTAATTTTCCCAAAAAAAGCCTCAAATCAATTTTTCTGTCTTATCTGGTAGCATTAGATTAAGGTTATTCTCTATCACAAGAGATTAGATTAGATTCTCCTTTTAGTGCTGCTGACACAAGGAAGCTGACGCAGGACAACATGGACACAGGCCGCCAGAAGACTGGAAATATTCCAGATATACTGGAATGTATCAACTTGTATCTGCCCATTGTGGGTAACTGTGCATTAATTTTGCAAATAAGCACTCCCTCGCAATGTAATAAAGGCGATGACCTATTTCAAGCCAGAGGCAAGTCAGATCCAGGAGAAGTCTAAATCCGTTCTGTTCAGGAATGGCTGCGGCTCCACAAACACAAGACTGAGCCACAAAGGGCTTTTCGCATCCTTGGCTGCCAGTGTGTGTGCCAGCACGCACAAAGCAAGCCATCTTTCATACTTACTGCACCTGGTATCAGTCCCAACTCTAAGCTCTATGATTCACATTTGATAGAAGACACCTAAGAGTTCAAATATATTCTGTAAAGGGAAAAAAAAAAAAAAAAAGCCATTATCTGTCCTGGCACAGTATGCCCTGCATTTGGGCTATCACACCTGGTGATGATGGAAAATACTTTGATAGAACCAACCAGGTAATTGCATTTGATTTGGAAGCTGTTTTATAAGGAGGACAAAATCATCAATACCAATCTGCTGTTATTCTAATCAGCCCCTTCAGGCTAGTTTCTTTATAGAATCACAGACTCGTAGGGGTTGGAAGGGACCTCAAGAGATCATCGGGTCCAACCCCCCTGCCAAAGCAGCTCCCTAGCTTATATTGTACAGACAGGCGTCCAGAGGAGTCTTGAATATCTCCAGAGAAGGAGACTCCACCACCTCCCTGGGCAGCCTGTCCCAGGGCTCTGTCACCCTCACTGGGAAAAAGTTCTTCCGCATGTAAATCAACTCACTTGCTTGGTCAGGCCCCACCTGGAGTACTGTGTCCAGTTCTGGGCTCCCTGGTACAAAAAAGACAGGGACCTCCTGGAGAGAGTCCAGAGAAGGGCGACAAAGTTTATTAGGGGTCTGGAACATCTCCCCTATGAGGAAAGGCTGAGTGAGCTGGGTCTGTTCAGCCTGGAAAAAAGAAGACTTAGGGGGGACCTAATTAGTGTTTATAAATACCTTAGACATGGGATGCAGGGGGAATTGGCCAGCCCCTTTTCGGTGGTCTGTGGGGACAGGACTAGGGGCAATGGCTGTAAACTGGAGCACAGGAAGTTCCGCACCAACATGCGGAAGAACTTTTACACAGTGAGGGTGACAGAGCCCTGGGACAGGCTGCCCAGGGAGGTGGTGGAGTCTCCTTCTCTGGAGATATTCAAGTCTCGTCTGGATGCCTATCTATGTAATATGAGATAGGGAGCCTGCTTTGGCAGGGGGGTTGGACCCGATGATCTCTTGAGGTCCCTTCCAATCCCTAAGATTCTGTGATTCTGTGATTCTGTTTGCTGAGCTGGGATCCACTTTGTCAGAAACTGCTTTAGAAAGCTGTCATGCATGAGAGTTCTTAGTTGGACCAATGTCTTAACTAACATGAAAGTGAAGTGTTAAGAGTGGAAGGGAGGCAAAAGGACTTATCAATGGGTTTAACTCCACACCCCGCCTCAGCATCCACATGCCAAGATGCAGAGTTTGCATTTTCCCAGTTTCTTTGCTGAAAACCACTGTTGCCTCTTGATCACATTCTGGTATCTTTTCCTGAGATATTTACCCCCCACATCAACCTTTAATGTTGATAGTTCTACTCTTGCCTCTTAAACAGCTTGCTTTTCATTTCCTGCAGTCATCTGCTGGAACACACACACAGTGGGAGGGGCAGTCCTTTCCTTAGTCCCACATTTCAGGCTCTAGCTCTTCTCCATCTCTCCATGGAAGTTTTTCTCAACTCACACATCCACTGTGTTAACTTTTGCATTTTTCCTACTCTCTGCTGACTCTTTACGACTACTGCATTTTCAACAGTGTGGTTAAACTTCTTACCAACTAAAGTATGAAAATACTAACAGCTGGAAAACTTTACTGAAATGAAAACCACAATGGATTTCACATAAGAGTTTACACAAGCGATCTGAATGTCAACACTGAAGCTAGCTGCCTGTCCTAGTTTATCTTCCCCAAATTTTTATTAATGCTGGTGAATCATTTCTATCACAACTCCTTTACAATGTCCAAGGTATAAACTTCGACAATGTAGTTTCAGTGTTGGCTAGCTAGACAGATCAGCACAAGTCCAGTAAAATGTTAAATACAGAATACTAAATGTGTGATGGCCAACAATATCTAGAGAAGTTACTGTAGCCAAGAGAAAAAGGATCTGCCATCTCTTCCACAAATGTCTATGAACATTTCTTTCTAGAGTGATGAAAAATGGCCTTGTCAAGACCTACAGTATTTTTTGTACCACCCTGTCTGATGACTAGGTTCATAACTAGGTCGGCTAATACAGTAATGTGATCAGCAGGCATCTGCTGTAAGCATAGCAGTTGTATTAAAGAGGTTTCAAGATTAAAACTATTTTTCATTTAACAGGTAGTATTTTTTAGAAAAGAAAGGCCAATTCTTAACCTCCCTAACTAGTAATGCAGTGTCTGTTGTGACACTGTTCCCATTCAACACAAAACCCAACCCAACCCATCAAACCTAACCACCAAACAACTCCCTCCCTACTCCAAAACCCTAGGAAACATCTGACCAAGTTAACACTCAAGGCTCAGACTGTCATCTTTGAGGAGTCAGCAGCAGAAACACGACTAAAAAGACTAAGTGTAAGATAAACTCTGCACTTCTAAAAAACACATTCAATAAAGACTTGCTTTCTTTACCAAAGGACTTCCACCACACAAAATCTTAGTATTGCTAACACTTATGTTTCACTTAATATTCTTGCAGCTCTAATCTATTTGCAAACCATCAGTTGCAACTGAAAGCGTTGGCTCTTCCTTTGTTTAATTCTAAACACAAAATGAATTGTATTCAGACTTCAAATGTTCCTTACTACTTGTGTTTAAAAATACACTATTTAAAAAAAATAATTATAAATTATAATGGGAAAAACCCAATAAAGTCCACCCTTGTAAGAGAACCCAGAAATTTCTCTATAAGAACAAAGTCACTAAGAGCCCTAGGCAGTGGCTGCTTTGCAGCTTACTCCAACCTATGAGAGGGTGCAATTACCATACTGTCTGTGGCTATTTACACCCCTGCTCCCTTCCTCATTTGTTCTCTAGAGAAAACCTTTGGCTGAACCATTTTAGTACACTACTCAAGCAGAAAACTGTTCTCTTTCTCAAGGTTAGTTTCCTGCCAGTCCAGTGTGCTGAAACAGCTTGGCAAGGAACCCAATGACCACCTGAGCTGATGCAAAGTCACTTTTCTTCTCTCTAGCCCACAGTTGGATGGATTCAGTCTACCATGTAGCACCAGCCTTCCCATTCTAAGTTTCAAAGCTCTTTCATTCCCCCACTTTTTCCATCACCTGCCATCTTTGCCGCTTGCTGCTAAGTAGAATTTGCCTCCAAGCACTATAAAAAGTAAAGGTCACAAATGTTTTCTACCACAGTAGAACAGCAAAGTGTGAGAAGTAAGAGGTGTCTGTATCCTTCATTTAAATCGTTAACCACCAGTCGTATGGCTTTCTTTGATCTAAGTCTTTAATTCCACATTCCTCCAGGCTTTTGTGTTACATTACTAGCAGTCCATTTTATTCGCTTTGGTATTAATTCAGTAGTCATGAGGATCAGGCACAGACCAAGCTCTGGTACAACTCACTGTATTTAAAGTAATGAATTGAACAACTTCTCCCTAGACTGTCACAGGTTGTGTTTTGGAGGGGGGGGGGTGTGTTTTGGTTGGCTTTGTTTTGGTTTGTTTTTTAAAGAGAAAAATTCAATCCAGATTTCCTAACTTATTTGATAATGTAACTTTGCTTTAGAGAGATAACTACTAGGGACTGTCAACAAGCTTTAAATCCACATAACAGTGAAATTTAAAACCAGGCTATCACACATACACCACAGTATTTATTTCTCTACACACCTTAAGTTAAAGACAAGTCATATTTGTGATGGAAAGCAAGCAGTCAACCAGCTAATTACAATAGTTGTCTATAAGAAGCAAATGCTAGTTGAGCAGAGCTATTGCACAGCTTGGGTCACATTAATTAAAGTGACAAAACAAATAAACACAGTCTCAGCTGAACTACAGAACTTATTCTTGCTCTCTCCTTGCCAGAGCACACAATTAATTAGACCATCCAGAGAAGATAATCAGTATCTTCTTAAAAGTTCATGTTATCAATTAATAATATCATTTGTTACACACTTTGCAATATTCCACCACTATGCTGTTACTACACTGTGTATGTGTTTTGTACCAACTGGTTAGAAAGTGTAAGAGAGAGCTGGAATTGTTAGTCAAGTACAAATGTATTCCGTTTGTTCAGAAATATCTGTGATCCAATGAAGTAACTACAGTATCCTGTTTTTATCAAACAGGTCTCAAAACCTGAAACACAATGTACTTCGTTAAAAGAAATAATTTGTAAAACACAAGTAATGTGCTCCCAATCCCAGAAAACAGTCACAAATAAAATGGGACTCATGTTCTACTCAGCAGACCATGCTGCCTTAGTAACCCTAGTACCAATGTGAAAACTGAAATGATTTAAAAGGCAGAACTGACTCCCCATCACTCACTGCAGAGTTAGGAGAATTAAAAAAACCCCCACAAATCCAAACCAAGATACAACAGCCATCATGGAAGGATGTTGACAACAACCATCTTGTTTAGAAAACTGAAAAAAAAACCCCAACACCAAACAACCAAACCTGCTGAAAAAGATATTTTCATTTCACTCAAGCTCCAGCTGATCAAATTAGGGAACTATTTAGTACACAAAATCTGCTGCAAGACTTATCCCCTATAAATACTGAATCTAGAGACTGGAAAACATGGCATCAATTTTCAACGATGGACATAAGGGTAAAAATGTTACAAGAGACTTTATTAGCACTCACAAAATGTATTTTAGTAAAATGATGAGAATGCTCAAAGAAATCCTATCTGAAAGCTACCTCAGATGATGCTGAAGACTCATATTAGAATCTACTTTACTTACAACTAATTAAAGAGAACGTTCGACCTATTAAGATTTAATGAATTTACAAAAACAGTTCAATGATTGAGACACCAACATACCCAGTTCCAAACACCCAGATACTACCAACTTCTTAAAGTCATGATACATTTTATTTCATGTTGATTTTACACCATTTTTCAAGCATTGCTACTTAATAACTACTGCTAGAGATAAAAAACTAGACACACTACTGAGACTTCAGAAATGCCTACCCTCAAAACAGCCCCTTTAAAAAGGGCTGTATAAATGGAAAAATAATATTAAAAATAAAAGCTACCAAGTCTGTGCTCCAGGTGTCAGAAAACCTTGACTGAACACAATGTTAATGGTATTTGAGAAGTATTTACTACTTGTCAGCACATTTAACAACAGCTTTACTAATTGCTATGTTGTTTAAAAGGCCTCACTACCCAACAAATGAAGATATTAGAGCTGGTACTCCTCTTTTTGTGGCAAAAAAAAACCCAACCAAAACCCTAGCCCGTTAGTTACACAACACATTTCTGAACAGCAAGAACATTTTGTTCATTAACAACCTTACTTGCTTGTCTCCTAGATGAAAGATTTAAAAAAACCATTGGTACCCTTCATGTAGAAATTTAATTGCCTTTTCATACTAAACTTTGTACAGGTGTACTGGGAGAACCCACCAAAATATTTCACCTGATCAGAACCTTAGAAAAGTAAAAGCTTCCTCGGTGCCCAAACACACTCCCATGGCACCCTGAATTCAACACTGACAGTGTGGAAAATTCACCAAATGCCAAGCACTGTGTGGCAAACTCCATTTTCAAAGTGGCACAGGTTCTGTCTTCTGATCTTTAATGTTCAGGTTGGGTGGGTGTGTTACAGGGGGATGGATGGTAGCTGGCAGCACTGTTCCCCCAAAACTCCTGCCTGAACTGACAACATTTTTAGACAACAGTTCAAAATTAGACCTTGTTCTGTTTTGCCCTTTTTTTTGCTAGGGTCCACATTCATTAAATGCCATCAGAAACACAATAAAGAAAAGCACTGCTGCAGCTCCTTCAAAACACACTGATGGAGCAACGAGCCAAACGCTTGCAGCAAGGAGTTTAAATAGGAATGAAGAAGAAAATGCATGTAATTCTGCACCAGGCAGCCTTGTTTAACTTTAGCACTGGCCACAGAAGAGGAAATGAGCTGCCTAAGTACGTATTTCATCACTTTGGAAAGAGGCTGTGCGCAGGAGGTAAGATTAAGAGGATTCCACCAAACACCCAAAAAGTTCAAGAGCAACTGGAATAAAATAAAAGAAGCTGAAGCACAGAAACAGGTCTGTTGTGCACTGAGTTCAGTATCCTGCCCTAGCAATGAGAAAGCTTTTTTCACACACACAAGATGTGTGAACAGTTGAAAAATTATGAAAACCATTTCACACTTCAAAAAACTAAGTGCTGTACCTTGAACTCTCACCTGATCAAAGCTGTTGGAAAAGTATACTTGCTATACAAGAAGCTCACAGAGGAGCTCCACGTCCCCAGCGTACCAGCAAAACTAGGGTATGGAATCCCAGGCCTGGGAAAGGCAGGCGCAGAAGCAATCCACAGAGACCAAGTGAAACTGTTACAACCCAGCATGGGAAGCTCAAGACCATAAAGATCTAACCCTGGCTCAGGAAGCCTCGCCTGAACAAGACTCCTCATTCAGATGTATATGTAAAAACAAAGCCCACTGCAGTTTCATGGGACAAAGATGATCTTAAATAAGGGGGCAAAGGAACTGAAACCTCACCCCACTACCACCTTGCTACTCTCTCTAACCATATTCCTTCTGCCATCCACCTAACAAGTGTTTAGGAGCTTATCAGGTGCCATGCTGTGATTGAATTCTCTAAGCCTGCAGTAAAGTAACCCAGCAAAAATGATGCCAGAAAAAATGTCTTTAGCTTTGGAAAGGACCTACAGGCTACTAAGGGAGCAGATCCAGCTGCGAGACCCGACGTGAGTACAAGAAGCAGCAAAACCTCCCCTTAGGGTGGCAGGTCATCATTTGATTGACTTAGGTGCAACTGCAGTGATAGGGAGCAGCATTAACCGTCGGAGACTATGGTTATGACTGAGTATTTCTACTACACTGTACATTACACCACCTTTCAAAAAAGACTCACTCAAACTGAAAATAAAACTTACACTTGGCCACAAAGCATCTCCAAAAAAATTCTTAACCCCAAGGTAGTCTCTCTGTAAGACTAGACTACAAGAGAATGATTGATTTCCTGATCATTTGAAACCATCTCGTCTCCTTTGGAAGGACAAACGTATTTCATGCTAGTTGAAATTCCCTCCAAAATGTTTCATGCAATCAAATTTTCTATAGACACAATAATTAAACTGAACTATAGATTTGTTACAAAATAACAATGCAGAAAATTGGAGCTTCAATGAAATTAGGGTTTTTTTTTTTCAGTTTGTTAAAAAAAAAAATAAAGCCACCATCAAAGGATGTCTCCATAAAAAAAGCCAGCCCAACCCTCATTTGGTCTACAGCATTTTTAACTACATGCAATGAAAGAATTTCCTTTCCTGGCTAAAACCAAGTGTCAAGAAGGATATTAATAGAACAGCTTTAAAAATAAGACTTCTTTGAGTTTAACACCAACAAAGTATAAATGGGAATAGTATTAGTGGCTTAAATAACAAGGTAAGTTAACAAAAAGACCCCAAAACCTAAGGCAGCACCAAACACTTTGTATCCAACCAGTTTGTGGACATCCACCCAGACAAAACTTTTCAGAAGCAGTTACTACTCTATGAAGCAAGTTTTGCATAATGAAGCAAGCTACCACAGCACAGAGATATTAACCCCACTGCCTTCTGCGAGGGAAAAAAAACCCTCACGAGCAGATATGTCTCTAATATCTCCACTAAACTCAAGTATTTCAAGGTTGTGCTCTAACATTTGATCTACCTTGCCAACAATAAATCATGAAAAGCCCAAGGCAAAAAAGATGACAGGTTATCAAAGCCATCATCTTCTCTACCCCTGGATCAACTTTTTCCCATTGCTTCTGACATAGGTTTGCTTGTGGAGGTGACAGAATCTATTAATAGGTATTTTATAAATAAGTTAAGAGAGTCTATTTTCATGCTTCATGATAGCTAACCATAAAGAAAGAGGTCTAATAGTCATGTAAAACCATCTCCTCTGCTACTACGTAAACCCACTACTTCTGGCACCAATCACCACAAGCCTGGAGAACAAGTTATTTGCATTCTTCTTTGCATCAGATTTCACAACTTCCTTTTTTTTTTTTTTAAATTAACCTCAATTTTTCCCAGTTTTTCCTTAAAGCTCTGATCTTCTAGACTTCAGATCATCATTATTATTCTTCTCTAGACTTTGTCCTGATAGACTATATATTTCTTAAAGCTGTGACCCAGTCACTCACAATTCAGTTAAGGCCTCTCCCATGCTGAGCAAAACAAAAGAATTATTTCATTCATATTTTGAGATACAGTCCTGAAGAGTATTATCTGGATATAAAGCACCTCGCAGTTAAAGTTTACCTTGTCCTCACAATTAGATAGGATGTCATTCACAGGCTATAATGTTAGATCAAACACTGAACACAAATGCAATGGCACATAATTGAGATTCAACACAAAATATATTTCCAAAACTACAAAAACCATGGGGAGGGAAGCTTACATCATTTCAACTTTCCAAGTAAGTAGCATGTTTAATATTGCAAACTTTTCAGAGAAATTGAAACTTAAAAGGAAAGTTACTCTAATTCCCAGCATGATAGGTTCCCTAAATGTTACTGCAACAAAAAACACCTCAGTTTTTCTTGGTGAATCTCTGTTACTTTGAGAACCCACCACTTAGTATAAGGTTAGGGGAACCTTCTCATACTTTGCACTTTTTTGTTCTTAGATCTGCTTTGTAAGAGTAAGGTTTCTAAGTATATAACTAATATTCACGCACAATAAATTCCAGCATTGCTGCCTAGAAAATGACTGACCATCCAAAAGCTCAGGCTCTCACTTCACAACCTTCAAACTCATTTTCATCTTCCAAAGAGCAGCTGAGAGCACAAAGCTCCGAGTACAGAAAATCCCATTTGAATTATTTAATATTGGTGTAAATAATCTCTAGCAACAAGAACAGAGCCTTTCCTCCCAGCTGTCACACACTCCTTACTATATCAACAACCGTGTAATGCTCTGAAAACCTTCCATCCAAACAATCGCTTGTCCTGAGAATTCATCCCGGGGAAGAAGCCAACCTATGTGCCTCCAGCGGCCAGCACTCATCCTGGGCCTCTCAACACCAGCGACTGAACAGTGCGGAAAATTTCTGCTCAATTTACTTGCCCCTACCCTCTTCTAATCCTTAAGCCTCCCAGAAATACCTGTTTCCTAGATGTACTACACGAGCGCACAGGCACTCGTACTCTTACTGATCCTGAATTGCAATATAGAAAGAGAAAAGCTTTAGCAGCTATTAGACTCTTATGTAATGACTTCATTACTACAAGATTTTTAGTAGCAGCAGTTAAGCTACTGAGGCAACTTCTCATGCACTAAATTCATTATTTGATTAAAACCTGGCCATGAGTTGAACAATATGGCTTTAAATTTGTTTTTCAAAGCCCCAACCCCTGAATTCGTAAGTGACATTGATGTAGCTGTAAACAACACAGAGCGTTCGGTTACAGTCTTGATAGGGAATAGCTCCTCAACCAGAGGATGCCAACTTACAAGTCTGATTAAGACTACCTCAAAGTCCGTCAAAGATTCCTGTTGTCCACCCCCCTCTTTTAAAACTAGAAACTGATTATAGAACTGGAGGTTTTCCTTCTGGAAATTAGGACTGTGTTTCCTGAAAGATTATAGGGAACTAAAGCCTTTCCAGGTAGAAGAAGAGAAGCGATGCTCCTTGATGGGTTTCCACAGCAAGGTTACTTCTAAAGCTCAGATCTACCTTGTCTTGAAGGACTGAAACAAAACACCACAACACATACTTAACATTAGTGCCACGAGTCAGTTAGAAGCACTTCAGTATTTTTCTGACTTATGTCACTTTGAATTTACATGGCACTTTATGCTGGCAGGTTTTAGTATGAGGACAGTTTCCATTTTAACTGTATCAGTGATTTTTTTGATCTTGAACTTTATTAAAAGTACAGGTTTAGAAGAAGCAATAAGTGCACTTAAAATTTAATTACGACTAGGGGAAGAACTTGCTAACTAGAGAACAAAACCACATCAGAAAACAAACATTCTAGCACCAGCTCTGCCTTCAACCTGTATGTTTCAGTATTTCCAATGGTATAAGAAGTCTGCTTTTAAATAATACAATAACACCCACAGACACTTCCTAACCTTGAACACATGCTCCCATACTTGCAAAGCACCGACCTCTCTGCTTGGCAGGTATTCCAGACACCAGACTACTTCTCTCTACCCCACACAGGATGCAAGATATTCAGGGTGGAGGGAAAAGAAGCTGCACTATGTATTTTAACATTTAGCATCAAATCTAATGACTGAGACAGGCTAAAACATTTTTGAAGTTCAAGCGATTTATGGTAGTTTAACTCTCCTTGGAATGAAAATTATTTATTAAAAAAAAATAATCTTGCCTCCTGCCACTGGTTTCCTCTATTCTCTCTCTTGCACTGCAGGTTATTTACCCAACTCAGCTGCACTGCTATTGCTGCTTCTAGGGCCACAATATAAACCAGTTATTGAAATAATTCCACAGAGATCACTTTTTTTTTTTCATGGCAGAAATTACTGAGAAGTCCAGTTCAATGCACAGTTGCACCAGCACAATGTGGGTGATAAAAGTCAGCAAGAAGCTATTTAACCTCATTTTGCTGCTGAAAGCAGGCCTTCAATAAAACCCACTCTTTAGGTATTTAGGTTTCTCAACTAGTTGAGAGTTTCAAATTACTCAGGAAAGTTAAGACCGGACTTGCATTACTCAAAGCATTTAATCACCCTGCTGATTAGGTGTAAAATACATGTACACTGCTGAGTTTTGCCTTTCTTCAGCAAATGAGCCAGGAGCTCCTTAAGATGAACGAATCAATCTCACCAGCATCAACAAGGGCAGACTCATTCCCTATTTCTCTTTTCTGACTGTCCACTCAGCAGGAGCTCTAGTACTTGTCAAACTTCTCAACTCATTAGTTCCCCTACCATCCACCATGCTAGTAATAAAATGGATCCAAAGGTAAGTCTTTTTCTGGTGAGAGTCAAACCAGATCCCTCTGTAAGCTGATGATCCAAGACAGCTCATCTTCCCTGTTGGAAGCTCTCCCCCCCCCCAAGAGCAGTAAGAAGTCATGACATGGTGGGCTCGCTTGGCACCTCACAGGGCCACGAGACTCTGGTCACAGATGAGGTGTTCTGTACCCATTACTCAGACACGCCTGGGAAAGCTGAGCTGAAATAACCTTCATCAACTAACACTCGAAAGAAGGTGGCAGAGCTTCTGACATCTGTATTTACCTCCTGAACAGACTGGCTGCATGGCATTTGGCAATCCGCTCTGACTTCAATGCCTGCAGCACTCGCATCTGCGAAATACCTCGCCTTCTCACAGACCATTTTAGTCCACCTTCAGAAAACATTGCAGAAGCGCTGGCAACTTTAACCCTAGTAAAACAGGTAGTACCGCCCGCTCTCTGTGGGATTGGGAAGTTAAGTAATGTGCCCCAAAACACAGGAAGTATGCAAACGAGGCGCGAACCAGAGGCCTGACACCCTCGATGCCTGCACAGTGCCCAGTCCCTTAGCAAATCCTCAGACTCCCCGTGCAGAAACAACGAGCCAGGCCAACACCCGCTAAAAGAGCCGCGCCCGACCCCGGGTTTGAAATGCATTTCAGGTGTTTCAAAGCCAAGGGGGGATCCCGATTACAGGCCCCCACCCCCAAGCTCCGCCGGCCACAGCCGCCAGGTAACAACACGCGTGACAGCCAGGGCGGCACGCTGTGGGCTGGTTCGAAACCAGACCTCGACCGGCCGCCCCTGACCAGCCGGAGCGCGGCGGGGCAAGGGGAGCCACGGCCCCGCGGGTCCGGGGGCGCCGCCTCCTCACGGCGGCACGGGCCGCCCCCGGGACAGA
>VZTU01033580.1:88415-223287 GCA_013400835.1 Zapornia atra
CTTCCATGGGGCATGAGCCGGGGGGCGCGGTTGTAACGGTCGGTAGGCAAGGGGGCAAAGGGACCGCCAGGCCTTGGGCTGCCTGACATCCTTTGGCTGAAAACCGGGGGCCCGAGGCAAAGCTTTATAAACGGGGGCCGCGCAGCCGTGCTTCCAGAAACCACATTTTTGTGTGAGAATGTGGTGCCTACTCGAGTTGCAGCGAAAACGATGGAAGGCTAGAGCTGGTGGAACATCCTTACCTTACGTTTCCACTGACAGCCCCGAGCTGCTGGAAGCTGGGGCTTTGTCCTACACAAGGTGCTTCGAGCGAGGGAAGGGTCTGGTCGTGAGCTCAGCAGAAATCGGGACCCCCTCCTTCCTTCCTTCTCCTTGGCAGCACCTCTCTCACCTTCTGTCCAGCAGGACTGGGAGTGGATCCCAGTTTCCTAATAGGAGCGCCCGTCCTGTCTGCATGATGGGGCGTGCACCACCTTGTCCCACAGCCCGCCTCGCCTGGGAGAGAGGGGGGCTCATGCAGCAGGACCTGCCGTGCACCTCAGTCCTCTGGTGCAACTGACAGAGGAACTGAAGTGGTAGGTTGGTGGGTGGGTAGGTAGGTAGGCAGGCAGGCAGGGCGCATTGGGAAATGCCACTCTTGCCATCTCAGAAATGAAGAGCTGGAGCAGGCAGTTACTGCTTTCCTCCAAAATCTTCTCTCTCTGTGTCCCCAGTCCTCACCGCCATCTCCCCACAAAGTGTCAGACAGGTCCCCTTTAAAATGAAAAACTACCCTGTGTCATATCCCTGCCTGCCACAGCCATTGAAATGCCACTTACATGCATAAAGCTAAGTTGGGTGGCTTAAGCTGCTTTCTTGCTGAAGGGGTCTCTGACAAATTCCAGATTGGCAACGGCACTTCCATGCGCTGCAAGGAAAAGATACAGCATTAGAACAGCAGCAGGACTTTGGAGAAGGTAAAGCCCCTCTGTCGCAACCTGATGTATTTTATGGTAGGCAGTTAAAATACTAAGTTAAACCATGCACGTGCCACCAGCCTTATCTTTGTTTGACTCCAGCTGCCAATATGTAACCACAAAGCCTCTTAATGTAAGGGTGCCAGCTGAACATGAGCCAGCAGTGTGGCCATATGGCCACGAAGGCCAACAGCATCCTGGCTTCTGTCAGGAGTAGTGTGGCCAGTGAGACTGGGGAAGTGATCGCCCCCCTGTACAAAGCACTGGTGAGGCTGCACCTTGAGTAGTACTGTGTTCCGTTTTGACTGACAGGCTATGCTTCCCTGAGACAGAGGCCTAGCTTTTCCCGTGACTGCTGGCCTGCAGTCCAGTCAACGAAAAAGCTGTGCAAATACGTAAGAATCAGATGTACAAATTGAACAGCTCACCAAGCTGAGAGATTTCTTTTTAACAGAGGATAGTTACCAGCAATTCCTGCTATGTGAGGGGAATGTGTAAAGGAAGTGAAAAGTGCACACTGGATCTGGGAAGTAACACCCGTGCTGAGAACTCAACCTTGGGTCAATTTCCCTGATCTTTGAAGGGAAAGGTGGCAGAGGTAGTATGAGATGGTTCTCCCAGCACACAGCCCTGTTGATGTTAATGGAAAACCAACAGTGGGATATGGGTTAACTAACAGAGAAATGTCATTGAAACAAATGGACTTGACACTGAGGGATAATTTAGTCTCAATGCACAGAACAGTCGTGGTCCTTGTTTTATTCCCTGAGCAATTTATGTCCAGGGCATAACTCCAGCAGTGGAATTAGTAGGCTACTATCAACCTGCAATACCTTTCCCAATGCTTTCAGTAATACTGCTTGCCTTTGTTATTGAGCTGCTGTGTTTTTTTCCCGAAGATTTGCATTCCTACAGAACATATTTGCTAGACTTTGTTGTGACATTGGATGTACCACCTGGTACGATTCTAAACCCTGATACTGACAGCTGATGACCAAAACTGGGAACACAGCAGAGTTACCACCTGAAATACAGGAGATAGGTGGTACACTTTTTTGGTTTTTTTTCAATTAAAGAACAGAATACTATTTTTAAAATGTATTCATGGAGGAAGGAGACAGAAATCTATTTATGCTCCACTTTCCTTTTGTTTGAGGGAATTTGCACCTTGGGATGAATGGAATTTCCTACTCCTTCACATGGTCTTTGGTCTCTCTGCTTAATCTGTCATGATGGAAGATAAACTTATTAACAGTGACAATTTCTTGGTGATATGAAATCCTATCTACTATGAGTTGATACCATCAACACTTTTTGTTACAGCGATTAGCTTTTGTTATCAACATAGGTCAAAATTAACCTTGTAATCTAGATGTGAATGGCTGGTTTCTGCTATCTAATCCATGGGGCACTGGCTGGTTGATTCCTACAATGTGGCACAGCCAGTTTATCTGGTATTGCAGCAGGCAATGCATACTTGTAAAGGCAAAACCTGCCACCTCCCATCAAACTCCTGGTTATGGGCTGGGGTTTAATCCTCCTCAGAGTTTTTTAAATTTGAATTCAGATCAGAAAACCAGTCCACCTATAAAAGACTCTTTGCCCAGCACAGAACACCTATCTGATCTAATCAATACCAAAGTTGTCTGGAACTTTCCAGAGAGCAATGTTTCAATGAGTTGGTAAAAATTAGGTGGCTACCTGAAAGCAACTGTCTTGTGTGAGCATTTGATCACATGCTTATCCTTTCCCCTTCCAGAAAAAGAATGACTCTTAATGAGACAGCCCAAAAAGAACATGTCCAAAAGAAAGATTAAACACAATATAAATCTAATTTGATATTCTTTAAACAGAAGACAGTATCTTTAAAAAAAAAAAAAAGCTGTCCTTCACAGTTAATTGGAAGAACAAAAACTTCCAGTTTCTTAACAAAAAATCCCCACCATAATTTGCATATTGGTACAATAACAGAAACTAGATTTGGGGTTTTTTTGTGTGGTTTTTTTTTTTAAAGGTGTCTGATAATTTGACACATCTTAAAGTCCAAAAATTGCCAAAACTGCTGAGCCTTTTCACATACTGAAGAGCAGTATTTGCCCCATATATCATCACAGCGTTTCTGCTCACCCCGTGTGCATTTGACAATGCTGGGGGTTAAATTCTACACCGTGAGGAAATAATTGCAGATCTTCTACAGCATGTTAAAGCATTCACACAGCTTCTAAATGCTGTCATACAACGTGTACAACCTTAGGCATTTACTGTTTACATAGCAGATTGATTCTCAGTCTTAACAGCGGAAATACAGATGTTGGTGGGACACAGATACTAATGGCAACAGTCATGTTCCCTGTAATCTTGGCCAGAAAATGTGAAAAAGAATAAAAATTAGGCAGTTGTTGGGAGTTCAGTCATTTTATGATTAGTAGTCAGAATAATACATATTTAAGAAAATAATTTTGCCTTCCAGAAAAAGAATATTGAAGATATTTTTTGAGGAAAGAACACAGACTTTTTTTTCCCTCTTTTGTTTAGCACCTATATAGGTGTATTACCCACTTTCTTTAAGATATGCTGTATATCTTTTCACATTTTTATGGATTCTCAGATTTCTCAGATTGGATATGAAGAAAAATTTCTTCACCAAAAGACTGGCTAGTCATTGGAACAGGCTGCCCAGGGAGGTGGTGGAATCGCCGTCCTTGGGGGTGTTTAAAAAATGGGTAGACGAGGTGCTTTGGGAGATGGGGGCTAATGGTTGGACTTGATGATCTTGAAGGTCTTTTCCAACCTTGATGATTCTATGGATCACTCTCTGGTTGCTCTAATGTGAGACAATAGAGAAAGGAAAGCTGCTTTAAAAAGATTTTTTAAATTTTTCCTTTAAACTATTTCTGTACAGATCATATGCTTTGTTTCATTTGATAGTTTCTTGAGAACTTCTAGTTCAGAAGACTTACCAGCCTGTGACAGTGCTGAACTTAAAATATTCATACCTTCAGTGAGAAATTAGGTAGGATTCAGGTGGTGATCTGAACTTTGCAGCTAAACAAATTTTTTCAGTTCACAGAGACTTCACAGAGTTAAATACATGAGCAGAAGTGATGAGGATGGGTGAAGACTAGGAAAAAAAAGGGAGGTAGAGAAAAAGTACAAAAATGTGGATCCACAAGGTTCTTAACTCAGTTTTCTTTCTACCATCAAAAGCAATGTTGATCTAAGAAGCTTTCTTTTATTTATAAATAATAAAATTTTCTGAATATTCTGATGATGATACTGGAAGTACTTACATAGTTTTCATTTGACTCAACCATAATTTATTTTAGTGTCATTATTTATAAAACTGTTGCTCTTCTTTCCTAAACCACAGCCCAGACCTTCAGAAAGTAAAAAGCAAAACATTTTCCTTTGGAGGCAAAGGGGGGGAGGGGGGAGGGCAAAAAGCAAGCAAGGTGATGGGACTGCAGCGTAGGAATGGCTTTACATACAGGTCCCTGCCCTACCTGCACATTGCTTGGCATCTCAAGAACAAAATGCCACCCCGTTTCCCTCCTTCCTTGTCTGAGTGGTGACCTCAGGGCCCAGCAATGCATCTGCTGCCTCGTGTGCTCGGCCTCTCTGCTGGCTTCTCGCCTTCACTTGCCTTACAGCACGAGGCAGGTGTCACTGAACAGGAGCATAAACGCTGACAGATGCGGCGTATAAAAGACCATCAGGAGACAGTGTGAGCCCTGAAACCACCTTTGAGAGAACAGAGGTACCAGCCAGTGGAAAAGGAGGGGGAGGGATTGGGCAAAAGATGAGAGAGAGAAAATAGTGAAAGTAGCCAGGCGAAGGAAGACACAGCTCTCCTAGGAAACAAGAAGCAGATGAAAATAGGGGGACAAAGGAGTAAGGAGCACCGATTTTCCCACCTGATGTACTTTACTGAAACTGGGGCCAAATCTCATGTTTGAGAGGATTAGGCAAGACCCTCCTGTTACTTTAGCATCCCTTGGCATTGCTTTAACACGTTCAGATCTAAGTCCTTTGTGCTGGACAGTGATAAACTGATCAGCTTTAAGGACTAAATAGTTTTGGAGTCCTAGCATTATTATTCCAGCGTGAACAATCATATTTCATAACTCAAAACCATCCCATTTTGGCACAAAAAGCTGCTAACACGATTGAGTAAGTTCCAAGAAAGGGCAGGAAAGGATTCCACGTCAAACACGTTATTTTGCTGTTCAGAAAACGACTGTTCAATGATGTTCCAGTCTTAGGATTTTCCTTCAAAATAGCCAGGCTGGCAGAGCTTTGCCTGGCCCGAGTACCTGCTGTACTTTACAGACAGGTCAGTAACTCTCTACATCTCTGATCTAATCACAGTTTAGTTAGTCACTGAACTGTTTGGTTTCTGGTGTCTTCGCTGAGCAAAAGGTCTGTTACGGTTGGTATTGGCCTGAGGTGAGGGAACTTTAAGAGTCCAGAAAGGCTGAGTCAATGATATGAATCAGAGAAACAGCAACTTTGACATGGGACAGAGAGAACGTGGTGACCGACCGCGTTTTTTCAGGGCAATACCCCACATGGCTGGAGTTTTAAGAGTCCTGGGTGATGTGTCCAATGGGATGGATAACCTTTTTAAATGAATGCTCGTATCGCAATATACACACCTTATATATTGAACACAAATGTCTTTTGCTGACAGAGCCAGCATCACGGTTCATAATCCATCCTTGTCTTTTAATCCTCACTACTGCCAAGACAACACAAGCCTCCCAGGCATGTAGTCTCTCTATAAAGGCAAGCTGCCTGCCGAGCATGTGGGAGTGGGGCAGTCTCCAAATCACACCGCTGCCTTCTCATCGGTCTCACACGAGCATGCACGTGGCCAAAGGCAAAATTTCTGGTGCAGTGGCCAATGGCCTCTCAACATTTTTGATGCTGTGGACTGCTTGAAGCTTGCAGCTATGCTAAAGGCCCTCGGACACTGTTGTTCCCTTTTAATATGATATAACTTCTCTCTCCAGAAGACACATTAGTTTTGGTAACTGAACACAATTTCTGTTAACCCCCCTGGGGGGAATTCTGCAAAGCTCCAGCTTAGATCACTGTTTTAATGTTATTTTTAAGTGGTTTGCATGCCTAGTCAATACACTACTATCTGTCCTCAGAGGGCATTAATGTTTATTAATAAACTCGATGATACTATCAAACAACTTGAGTTTGAAAATATGGAGATGCTCACCCTGTTGGCTGTATTGGTCTCAGGCAACCGAGCAGTATTTTGGCAAACATCACAGCATATAAGCAGAATAACCAAGTGCAGAAGCAGAGAAACAAAGAAGCTGTGGTGTTACTTTCTAGTTGTCAGTTCCCTAGCCCAGTTAATGCTGTCTGGTTTATGCTGTTCATTCAGAAAGCACTTGTGAAGTTTAGAGCTTGTGAACACACTTACCTGCACTTCAGCTGCACCAGAACAGACCCCGGACAGACAGCCAAGAAATGGCACATACTGCCTCACAGGCAGCCTATGTACCAATCCCCTCTCCACTCACCCAAGAGATGTTGCCTGTCTAGGTGGCATCTTGAACTGCCTCATTCATGGGCTGCTCTCTGGCCTAAACGAGACAGTCTGGACAAGCCAGCTGAACACTGCTTCAGGCTGGAGCTTTCATTGAGATGTTCCAATGCCTTCAAACTGAACCTAAGTAACGTCAATTGAACAGCAGCCATCTCTCTTTTACTTAAAAAGCCAGCATAAACTCTGAAATCTCAGAAACAATTTTTTAAAACCCCCAAATACATAATAACCATCTCTGTAAACTAGCCAGCCCAATTCTGAATGCAATGCCCTCACACCTTCTGGATTATCTCTGTCACCATTGCCTGCTGCTCCCCCAGAAATACCTGGAGCAGTGGTTTGGTGCTGCCTGTCACACAGTCTCCTTCACATGCAAGCACAGAAAATCAGAGATGGACAAGGTGCAACATTTCTAAATATTATTCTGACCAACGCTGAATATCGCTGGGGAAGGAGCTATTGCATGGGAGGGGATGAGAGTCTCTAGAGAGAGATTTCATCAGTTGAGTCCTGAAGAGACCACTACCCTCCAAAGGCTAGAGGGGACTACAGTCCTGTCTGCTGGCACAGGATTTACTTGGCTGTTACTCAGAGGTAAGCGTCATTGATACTATTTGGAGATACTCAATATTCATACAGCTTCTCAGTTAGACCACTTCTGTAGGTGCCTAAATCTGGAATCACATTTTAGACGTTTACAATTATGCATCTGCAGAGACACACAATTCCATGTGGCAGTATAATGGTTTTTTAGACTTTCTGGAGCTCTTGATACCGTTAAAAGCCTATTTACTGAAACAGCCCAACCATCAGACCCATAGAAGCAACAACCGAAGTGGGAGAGACCCTCGGAACTCCTTGAAATATTTACAAACAGCTTTAGGAGCCCTGAAATGAAGGAAAGTACTTCGAGCACAGACAGAATACCTAATGGATATAGAAATCCTTTTTTTAAGCTCTTTGTGAGATCTGTTTTCACAGACCTAGCTATGATGTGAGAAAATGTATGAGGTCATCCACCCTGCCTCCATCCCTTCCAGGAGAGAAGTGGTCTCAGTGCTCTGCTTTAGAAGACTTGGGTCAGTCTAGCTCTGCCTGACTCGGACAACAGAATCTGAACCCACTTCTTGAGAGGCTTCTCAATTTTTTTAAGTACTTCACTTTGTAGAGTTTTCCTCAGTATTCCACCCAGAACCATCCAACATGGTGTTTATCAAGATCCTTCGGTGTCATGACCATTCAGATTTCAGATCTATCCTCATAGACAACCCTAAATAATTTCTCAGCCAGCGTGGTGGTTCTGGTCTGCTGATACCTATCTGTTCCTCAGCATTTTGACGTGCTGTTGCTGTGCTCTGCTGTGACAGCCTTCACAAGCAAACTCTTTCAGACGTTTTCATGTTTGTTCCTTCCCCTCTGTACACAAGACATTTCTGTTACACTTGAGGAAGAGGACAGGGAAAACGAGGAAAGTGAAGAGACTGAAATTCGTTATTCACACTGCCCCAGCTGGGCAGGCACAGAAAGAGCCACCCTAAGTATCTGCCCCTGTCCCCTGACACACCATTTCAGTTTAACCTCTAGGATTTACAATGAGGACATCATTTTCATTTCTGCTTCTACAAATACGGAAGATAATAATAAATGCTCTTTTTAAAACATTATTATTAGAACCCTCACGTTTTCCATTGCTGTTTGGACAGTTCAGAGCAATGAAGCTACCCCTAGAAGAGTTTCTGAATCAAGATGAGTGAGGGAGCAAGTCCCCTTGGAGGATTCTGTTTCCAGGATCTACTCCCAAGGGATTGTACGGGAAGCGTCACAAGCGAGCAGCTACAGAGGACTCAGTTTAAAGGAACTGATCCAACATCCCCACAGCACTTGCTGTCTTTGCATACTATCTGTTGTGCTGGAAAGGGAAAAATCCCTACAAAACCCCCAAAACACAGTCTTTTCCTCAAAGCAGCCTTTTAGATTCATAAAGCTTTTTCAAGTCACAGACTGCAATGATTGTAAGTTTCTTAAGTTGGCCATCAAAGTAGTGGAGGAATATTTACAGATATATTCAAATTTCAAACACACCTGCAGTTTAAGTAACAGATGCTTTTGGTTTTTAAATTTCTGACCTAATGGAGATTTTTTTCTTCCTGCCCCAGTGTTTGAACTCTCTAACATCTAAAGCAGAACAGTGAACACAGAAACTTACCACAGCTTATTTTATGGGTTAGAAATGTCATCAAGAGTTGCATACAATCATCTCTCTGAAATAAAGCTCTGAAATACACAGATGTGCAAGTCCTGCCATGGTCAGACTAAGCAGCTCTTTACACAAGGTTCTCCTGGGGTAAAGTCCTCTCCTTGAAGCAGCTTACCCTCATGACACTACCTAAGTGATCATTATTCTAATTTTACTCTTGAGGAAACATGAGCAAGACAAAGCATTTATCCAACACCATAGAGTAACTCAGGTGCATTTTGCTGACCTGTGTAAACTCAGCACACTGCTTTAATAAATAGAATAGACTCTTTCCACCTGAGGAGAATTTTTTTTTAGGTTAAATGTTTTTCCAGGCAGAACACATATATCCACATTTTAACATTTACCAGAAAGCAACACTGGATTGTGTTTCCTTCCACCATTACAAAGTACGTTCCTGTGCAAGAGAACTTCTGCCTCTCTGCAGGATTCCCAGCAAGAGCAATACCTGCAGAGAACCTATAGACATACAGCCGGGTCAGCCTGCTTACAAAATCACTTGTGATTATCAAGGCAGCATTGGCAGCTATGACTATGATGCCAGAATATAATTAAAGACAGGCATAGCTAAAGCACTATAAAATAAGGAAACCGTGACAATGAATAAAGCTGCTTAGGATTGGGAGGAGGTTAGGGGTTTTGCCTCTCAGTCTCTCAGAGATCAACTAACCTGATTTATCCCGAATTAAAACACCCATCTAAGCATCTGCTGATGTCAGCTCACACTCTCAGGAAAAGAGTGTATTTTGTAATGAAACACAGCAGTTTGGATGGTGAAATGAATCATTGTGAAAGGAGAGCCCAAAATAAAAACCTAATTGAACTGGATTATTTGTACGTAAAACGGATACGCTGCTGTACCGATAGCTGCAAGAAGCATGTGTTCCCATCCTCACCCCTCAGAGCACAGTTAGGCCTCTCCTTAGTCTTCAAAATGCACATACTGTGTTAATACCTGACATGATGTGTTCAGGATCGACTTCCAATTCATCTAAACCCTGTTGTTCACAAAAGATAGTGATCTTCAGGCAGTATCTATTCCTAAATAATAGGGCATGGGGTAGAAGAGAGGTAGGAAAGTGCCTGTTTCTATCCCAGCTATGGAGTGGCAAAAAGCTGTATTTTCTGCAACAAAATTGTTACACTAACAGTCCCAGCAAGCAATGGATTACCCTAATAGTAGGATAAACTCAAAAAATGGCTGATTCATCATTATTTTATGGTGAGGTCTCAGGGAAGGAGAAAACAGCCATTTTTGAGAAGACCCAGCTCTAGTGAGTGAGTACTACTGGCAAACACGAAACATTAGTTGGAAGAACCTTTCTTGTCCTTATACTGCTCTTCTAAAACATTGTAATTTCCCACTTTGCTTTTGTAAGCACCACAGACAAAAGATGAAAATCAACAATTCACACCTGCTTACTCCAGAGGCCCTTCCAGCAGCTTCTCTGGATATGCTGCTGTCAGTAGCTTTCCCAAGTACGTTCCCAGGGTGATGCACGTTTGCTCCTATAGCTTACAAAGGGGGCCAGTAGCCAAATGGGACCATTAGCCAAACAAGCCTTTTGCTTTCCTGGTTATGAGAAGGCTGTCTCGGAACCCGTGGCTAGCTAGGTGGCTTGGAGCCGAACAGGAGGAACAGATCCGATCCCCAAACCTCGTCCCTATCTGTGCCAGGCAAGGTGGCACGCTGAGATACACAATACCTGCAGCATTCACTGCCCTCAGTAGGCTCTGTACACGCTCAGTCCTTAAGTAGGTTAAGGATGGGTTCAGAAGCATGGCCAATCATGCTGTATAAATATTTATATATTATATGTATATCCATAACAGGTCACACACAAAGTTTAAGGCCACACATACATACTTCACTGGAACAGAACAGTAATTCACTTTTTGATGCACACATACTTCTTTTTCTTCTTGCATGCTTATGCTGCCAAAGCTTTCAGTATTCCACAGGAAGGAAAAAGATGCTGTTGATTTCTCATCTTAAGCTGCAGGGAAAACACTTTTATTGAACTTTGGCTTAATTTTAGAAGACATCAAGTTCTTTCCAACAAAGCTGCTGCAACAACAATCACCAAAGCTGCTGCAGTAATTCTGCTCAACTGCTTCAGAACTGGTCTTTCTCTCCACCAAAGCAAGCAGGTGAGCAACTTCACCCCTCACAGCCAGAAACAAGGCATCACGCAGCAGCAGCCTTCCTATCAAGCAATTCCCTCTCCTACCTAGTACCTGGCTCTGTGCTGCTCTTCTTCCTTGAGGCACTGAAGAGAACCAGACCACTTCCCCTGGCTGCACACACACATTCCAGGCACCAAACACTTCTCAGAGGGCTCATCGCAAGCTCCATGTACTTCAGTACCAGACAAGTCACAACCCACAGAACACTGAAGTGTCATAGGCACATTGACTTGATCAAAACCTGTTAGTTACCAAAAGGGTTTTAAATCTGAAGAGAAGCTTACTACCACAGTACAGAGCAGATATCTATTTTACTAGAATCCGGGTGCTTCTCCTGCAATATTGAGGATGTCCTAAAAGTCAGTTTCTCAGAGGTTAGAAAAGCAGGTAAGAGTAAGGATACGGAGCACGGATCCCCAGAAACACCTTTCATAATTGGCACCTCAATTACTAACCCTGCTGAAGTACAGCTGTTAGATTTCTGTAGACCCACTGATCCCTTCAAATACACTAACATTTGAAAAAGCTTGATTTAAAGTGTTGGTAGGTTAGTGCTGTTCCCTACTTTGCCTCTGCACGCAAAATCAACCATATCCCAAGCTAACTGTGGCAATACTTTCTGTTCCAGTCACTCTTAAGTTATTAATAGCTGTCCTTTACTACCTCAACAAACTTCCTCTAAGCTTACATGGTCTGGAAATTCAAAGATGCCATGGCAGGGCACACACAGGGAAGATGCACACGTGGCCAGGCAGAGCAGCACAGCTGCATTCTGCACTTCCTGTTCCCTGATAAGGACTGACAGGTAAGAACGGCAGATGTACACCGTCACTCATATTATTGTTGTGCTCCTTCAGTGTTGCTAAAACTGTGTACTGACAACCAGTAAAACTGTTCATCACCTTATGAAGTACTCCCCATGTCCTCCAGCAAATGAAAATAAATTAAAAATCCTTTCATTACAGTAAACTTAAACATTCTGTTTTAATTAGTAGGGGGTCTCAAGCTGGAAAACAGTTCGAGCCTTTGTATTTCAACCTCTTCTGCTGCATTATCTAGATATTCTGGGTATGGTAAGTGTGCTGTAGCCAGGCAATGAACCATGAAGTACTGTCCAGGGCAAAATGCAGAACAATGGATTCTAATAGCAACTTAAAAATTGACACTAAAGCTTCCTGAAGTGAAGCTCATCATAACAGGTCAGATGCCAAGCAGCAGTAGGAGCAGGAAGGTTTGTCTGCAGCCACACGCAGAACAGCATTGATCTTAATCCAAGAAAGTAAAACAGACAATGAAAATCCAAAAATTTTCCAGAAAAACGGAAACAGCTTTTAGCTGAAGAAAAACACTGAACACCTGTTTTTTTACTTTTTTTTTTTTTTACTGCTTGGGTAAGAGAGGCTTCTGACAAATTAACATGCTGCAGCATGTTTAAACTACAGAAATTAAAACCCAATAAAGGCACGAAGACCCAAGTGTGCTCCCAAGGTGAACTCCAGTATTTCACAGAGTTTCTCGTACCCCACACGCAGCTTACATGCCAAGCCCTCTCCAGCTGGGAACAGAAAGCTTGGGTTACAGCTGTTCTCCAGCATTTCCAAACTAGTTCATTATATTGTCCAAGTGGCATTATTTCTTCTTCAGTGCTCTCTTTCCTTCCCCCTTCTTTGGTTTTTCTTTCCCACGGAGCTTTTTCAACCGTCTCATCTCCTCCTTAAAGTCTTGATGCTCATCCCTAAATGTGGAAGGAAAGAAAAAAGGTTTATTTTATTTCTTGTACTACCTGGATGTGAAAGGTTCTTTGAACCACATGACAATGTTAAAAAATACCAACACTTTACCAGCGACACCCATAGTGAAACTCACTGCAGTGTACTCAGTGCTACTGCTAGCAGTGAGGTTGGACAGAATAACATGAAAGATTTCCTCCAGTTCTTTCAGAACTAACAAGGTTGCCCTTTTCAGCAACAAATGGTGCGTGCCACCATTATATATAATACATATATATAATATATATATTATATATGCCAATATATATAAAATATGTATATATATATATATAATTTCAATTGGATTTATTGATCCAGTGTTTAAATGAGCAGTAAAATATAAAAATCAGCAAGAAACGAGAATCTCCTCATCTAGCTTAGCAGTCTAGCAATAGCACATCATGCTTCTGTGCTAGGGACTAAGTTCAGGTCACTGGCTTCTAAGAAAACAGGGGCACGCTGGGCAGTAATTACAGTACATGGCATGGCTCTCAGGTGACTTCAAGAATGAGTTATGAAGAAAGCAGCAGCTACTGGTAGAATCTTAATAGGAGAATAAAACAGGAAGGAGGATAAAGAGTCTGGCAGAGATAATGAATCCTCAATAATGTTCTAATAAATTCTCTTTAATCTCTGTCCCTGTGTTTTTCAGTGTGAAGGTTTTTTTCAAAAGTCACAACTGCCTAAGATTGGGGCATTGCTATTTTTCAATACAATATTTCTAAACTCTCAAGCTCTTTGTTTCTTTTCATTATTAAGCTCTTTCAATCCACAACTCTTCGTTGCATATTTCTGACCTGTAAACCTGATCCCCTATAAGCTATTTGTATACAGAGCAGCTAGAGAAGTAACTGGAGATTAGAAGGGGAAGGAGAAGAATAAAGGGCTTGTCTGTTGTAACAAGCAGCTACTCTAGCATGAACAACTAAACCAAAAGGATCCTGGATGCAATCCTTGATGGCTAGTACTGTGGTATTAGCAATAAAAAGTCTTTTTGTCTTGCCTTTTACAGGGTTAGCAACCTCATTTTTAAAGTATTTCTTTACTGCTACCTGACTGAAGTCAACAGATTGAACTTGACTCCTGCCAGTGCTCTTTAGCCGTGCAGTTTTTCCTACTTGAGACAGTCAAAATTAATTTGGAAATCAAGCAATTAATTTGGTTGAATCTGGAATTAACAAGGTTATTTAAACCATACCTGAGTTTAATTTAACTTATTTTTGAAGGATTAAAAAGCCCCTCCTGCCTAACACAGGCTTGTCTTTTCTTCTACATTTCACTTGCTAGCTGTTGAATGACTGAGAAATCTATGGTAAGGCTGTCTCAGTGCCATTTTTGTGGTAAGGTAACATCACCTTTTTGTAGCACATTCATTTGCCATATTCAGAACTACGGGGCCATCTCTTGTCTATGAGAAAGCTCCCTCCCCTCCCCCACAAAGCCAAAGCAAGAACTGTTTCATAAATAACTGATTGCACATAACTACACCTAAAATCTTTCTCACAAAACGTTCTCATTATGGGAAAAGTTACTTAGTAATCATTTATTTGACTCTCTTACCCTCAGTGCAACAATTAAGTGCATATTTCTATATGCACCATATTCTGAACTAGACCTTTTCTTTGTTCCTCTTTTCCTTGAGGAAACACACTGTAACAAAACTCACACCCACTCCTTTCTCATCTCCAGTCCAGCTCCTGTCCCATAAGCACAAGAGATTACCTGTAGAGACCAAAGTAACGGAGCTTCTTCATGAGGGCGTGGTAGGTGTTGTGAGGAGGATACCAGCTGTAGACCTCCTTCCGCTTGGCCAAGGGCTGCTCACTGAATAACTTCACTACTTTCATAGATTTTGAGTCCGTTGGCCTGACAACTTCCCCAAATATCTGTGCACTCAGCCGGGCCATTCGCAGGGCGTAACTGGAAACATTGGACATCTCCCAAGGAAGAGTGGGCACACACAGACAGACGGACCTTTCTACAAAAAGGGAGCATAGAAGAACCACAACTCTAAGATGACTGGGTATTGCAAGCTATCCTAGAATTAAGGTGAACAAAACAACTCATTGTATGCTGATCACACACTTGAAGTCATACAGTCTGTGCCCAAAATCCATCTGGGTACCTAATCCTGCAAAGAATGCCAACACTAATTCAGGTGCGATTAGCAGCCTAACTAGGACATGACAGACAGCAATACAGACCATAAAACTACCTATATGAACCACAATTTACCTTGGCTACTGTACTAGCAGATCCCACTCAGCTTGTCTAAGTCTGCCTTTAAACTCCAGTCACAGAAACAATCACAGTGTGAGCTCTGCCGAAACCACCACCCACTGCTGTGCCTCTGACTTGTGCACAAGGTAAGACACCCCTTCAAACATATTGAGGAGGCAACCTGAGAGTTTCTCATGAAAATTTCTATTTAAAACATTGTCTGAACACTGTTATAGTCCTTCTGGCAAAAAATCGACAGTTAACTATAAAATAAAATGAAATCACATTTCTCTATAGTGAATCACATGTCTTTCCCACCTCAACTCGCTTCCTTTGGCTATTTCCATCAGCTTTTCCTTCATTGTCTTTTCAGTCTTTCCCAATATATATTGTTTTTAAGAGAGAAATAATTTATCCATGCTACATTCTACCCCCCCCCACACACACTTTACTCTCTGAGAAAATCCTAGATCAGTATCTTTCCATTCTCTTTCAGGCATTTCCCACCTAAAGACACCTCAGCAACAAAAGTGCTCCAAGGACAAAACCATTGTTATTAGACCACAGGAGACAACATCCACACCCTCTTTATAGGACTGTGGAGAAGGGTTTTCCTTCAGCTTTCCTACATCTCCCCATTTTTTTTTCTCCTCTTCTTTGGATCTTTACTTTTTCCTTGCAGATGTAATGAACAAAAATAAAAGACCCACAATCCCATACATGACACTCTGTGGTGCTTGTACTGTGCTGTTTTCTAGAGAAATTAAGTGGGCTTCATTCAAGTGCACTACTTATGTTCAAGTTTAAAATTATTGTTTTAAGTAGCACTGCACAGCTGATTCCAGAGGATGAGCATAAAAATTAAAGAGCACTGAGCAGGACAAGAATAATCAGCAGGACAGAGTTGAGTCCAATTTTGTATACCAGGCAGCCTGCTGCTTAATAACACTAATCTGAACTATTTGTAACCTTGCTTACACACATCTGCCCACTGGAAGACCTAATTTATAACCACCAACTTGTCTGGGTTTTTTTTCCTGCTTCTTCTTTAATGCTTTGCTAACAGGAGTAAATCAAGCATGAAAATAATACAAGCAATCTGAGTCAAAGAGAATAACGGAAAGAGTAACAAAAGGGAAGGCAAAATGTCCAGAGTCCTCAAGTTAAGGCAGCAGGACTGTGGTGTGAGTAAAGAAGCTCCCAAATGATCACAGAGCAGCACTGCAACTTGAGCATGTAATACATGGGGGAACAGTGACTAAATCTTGCTACATAATCCATTTCAGCAGTCAGTCCTAATTCCTACATTCAAAGATAGAACAACAGACTGACCCCAAAAACTCTTCATCACATCATCCCGCTCATGATCATCACCAGATTCAAACACAAAGCTTGTTTAATCTAACTGTAGCCTTAAAATGAAAACACCTTTAGGTCCAAAAATGATACAAAGCAGTAGTCTAAGTGACCTGCTTTTCATTTCTGAATCAATAAAGGAATAACCCAAATAACCCAAACCATGGCTGGAAAACTCTGATAATCCCCACCAGTCTCAGAACGTTTGATATGAGAAAGGCAAAGGCTACAAACTGCAAAGTGCCAAATCTATCCAAAGCCTATTTTAGGCCAAACTCTGCTCCTGTGAGATGCTGACAGAACAGTTTTGTTTCTTGTTGCTTACGGCATTTTCAGGATCACCTCCTGGCAATTAAAACACCAAAAGCAAAAACATCATGCAGTGCTGCTTCTCCACCTGCTCCCCGCTCCTCACTGCCACTCACACCTTTGCGTCCCTGTCTCAGGCTGGCTTTTTTCTTCCCAATCCACTCACTCGTCTCAGACCTCTTCCCCCTCACTTAGCACGTGCCCGAAGAACTTCCCGTTTCCAGGGTCACTGGATTTTCCCGCGACCGCATGGGGAAGGGAGGACTTCCCGGGCCACCGCCCGGGCAAAGGGGCACCCGGGCCAGGCGCGGCCCAGCGCAGCCCTCCAGTAAACCCCATCCTCTCCAGCTCCGCGGCCCCGCTTCCCTCCCCTGGGTGAAAGCGCGGAAAACCACCCGCGGGCTGCAACTGCACCTCGGGGTAACGGCCACCCGCTGCTGCCCGGTGACAGCGTCCCGCACCACCCGCCCGAGGGGGCTCGAAATCCCGTCCGGGGAGGCGGCCAAACCCCACAGGACGGGCAGCCGGGGCCCATCTCCCTCCTTTCGGGGCGCTGCCACAGGCCCCGCTCCGCCCCACCCCAAGGACGACAACAGCGGCCGTGGCCCCGGCCGCCGCTCGCCCCTCCGCCCGGCGCGACCCGCGGCAGCGTCTCAGACTGACCCGCAGGCGAGGCGGCGCGGCAGGGCCGGAGGGCAGCGGGCAGGACGCTCCGTAGCGCATGCGCAGTGCCTCCTCTGCCGAGGCGTCGCGGCGGGTGACGTCGGGCCCTGTGAGGCGCGGGCGGGCCGGATGGGGTCTCCGGAGCGGCTGCCCGGTCCTGCCTGCGCGGGCGGAGCCGTTGCCTCCGCCGCAATGAGAGGCGTTTTGTCGGGGTTCTCGGAGGCGATGCGGGTCCCTTACCTGATCTTAGCGATCACTCGCCCTTACACTCTCCCTCCTTCCCCCACCGGAGCCGGGGGAACAGCTGGAAACCCCAGAGGCATGAGGCCGAGCACCAGGCCACGTCCCGCCTCCCCGCCGCCCCCAGAGAGCCGCCAGCCTCACATAAGCCCACTTTACCTCAGGTTTCCCCGTGCTTCGTTTATGCTAATTTTTAATCAGTGCCAGTGGGTGCTAAATCGGGCTCCGCGCAAACATCTGAGCAAGTGACACTTACGTGATTACATTTATATAAGCTGAACGTGTAATGCCACCTAAGAATGAAACGGGGTTTGGCTGGCTAGATCGCTTTTCTATGAGAGTGTATGTACTCACTGGCCCGAAACACATTGCTGTTCTTTAGCCTTAATTGACTTTCTGTCCCCTCTTCCACGTGAACTTGGGCACCCCGGTCACCTCTTGCCGTTTTGGAGTGATACTCTGTAATTCCCTTCATATTAAAAGATCCATTAAAATCATTCCTGAGATGGCTTTAGCCAGTTCTTCAAGGATTGTTGTGTTAAAGTTCTCTAGATAGCCTAATGATAAAATGTTAGGTCTAGTAGATGCTTAGCATCTTTTATTTCCTACTAATTGACTGAAAACAGTTTGTTGGGGTTTTTTTTGATTGTTAAGTGCCTCTTCTTTAATATTTCTAAGGAGGGAATAGAAGTTTTTACCGTTTCTGCCGCTTCTGTGCTACTTTGCCATCTCTCTGTAGCAATGCATCTTGGCATTGCTGCACTCCCCAATTACTGTCTGTAGCTGCATTACTTGTGCATTTTCTGTAGTCTTTATTATTATTTATTTAATACCCTGGAACATTTTTCCTATATTTTTGCCTTTCCACATTATGCTATGCTATGTTTCTAACTTCTGAGTGCTGCTCAGCCAAAATAATCCATTTTGTTAATTAGGCAATCGAGGACTTTTAGACAATGGAGTAAGATCATGAGAATTCTCATTTGCATTTTTGTCTGTATTTTTTAGTCATGTTTTTCTCATAACTTGTCTCATCTTGATGGAGATAGTCTTCCTGAAATGTCTATATGTGTAGGAGAGTACTTCCCTGGCTGTGACTGCCTTTTTTCAATTAGTATATCAATTTGTGATTGCTGACTCCAAAGCAACCACCACTTTTTTGTCCCATGATTAAATTGTTTAGACATTATGAGCTCCCAAATACTTACTCCATATAGATTGGAATACCTTCTGTCATAGATAATAAGTTTTAGAAACTAATGAGACACGGCTGCTGGCTGTTTGGGGCTGTTTTCCTCATACAGCTCCAAATTGAGAAAGCTTTTTGCATGTTGGAAGAATAAGTATTCTCGTTCTCTGCAGCCATCTCCATTCCACTCCTCCTCAGCAGGGTTAGCTGGGGCAAATTGCTGTCTCTGCATCTCTGAAATAATGACAGTGATTTAATATGTACTGTTACCTTCTCACATCTTTGAATATCTTTATCTGTTTTAAATGATCGGGGCAAAATATTTTAATATTCCAATTTGGTAAATCACCCTGCCTGTTTCAGTCATTGCATCAGTTCGATCTCATCCTCATCAATGAAAATACCTGATTATTCTCAGAAGAAGACTGGAACTCAGAAATTTGGCATATAAACCACAGAAAAATATCTTCCTGTTTCCCTTAAACTATTGATTTACCTAAAAATGGACCCAATAATGTGGTTCTGTTTCCATTTCTGTCTTCCAGCAGCAATATCAGCCCAGTGTCTGGTTGTGTAAAGTTACTCTGCTGAGTTTCAGACCAGAGACACTTAGTGGATTGGCCTGATGTGAGAATTATGGCTGTTCCTGGTCAGGGCAGCAGGCAGACTGGCTTTCTCTCTCACACATCACAGCTCTGGATCATGAAGAAGGAGTCAGGATATGGAAGTTTTCTCTTCTGATAGCCAGTATAACTCTGTGCACATGAGGAACTGCAGGGTGGCTTTTTTAGTGTGGCAGAAGGACACATACACGAACAGGTCTGCATTACTTTGTTTCTTCTGCAGTTTTTCCTCCAAAATTGGTTGTTTCTTCTGCCAACCATGCAATAACCTACAAGTGCTAAATCTGAAGCCAGGAACGAAGCAAAAATGTACACCCCCAAGGACATATTTTGGTTATTATATCACTGTTACAGCTGTGGTTATGCAAAGTGCCCAGCCCAGTTAGCATGTTAGCCAGTAAGGCAGTGTACAGACAGGAAGGAATATCAAGGTCACAACAGTCAACAAAGCCACAGCTCAACACATCTGCGTATTTGCAGGGGTGGAGCACAGTCTGCTTTATAACCCTTGCAGCCATAAATGCTCCTGTGTCTTCTTAGATTCTGCTGGGGAACTGAAGCTTGCTGGGTGATGTGTTTCACATTGTCCAAATCACCCTCCCTGAGGTGATACCTGTCATGAGAACAGGACAGCGAGGCCAGTCACCTGTCTGGCTGCTGTAGCACACATCCCTGGGAATAGTTGCCATCAGCAGTACACGAGGTGGCTGCTCTCTCCTGTTTTAGCTGCTAGAGTTTGACATTCAGGATGACGGATGGCTGAACTGCTGTCCAGCCTCCTCGGTGTTGTGCCTCTTAGTTGCAGAAGGTATTTCTTTGCTTAATTTTTTAGTTGTCACTGTGGGGAGGTGACAGAAGTGGGAGATGCTTGTGTCCTGCTCCTTCATCCCTGGATAGTGCTAGTGCAGAATGAAGGGGTGATTATGGAGATGGAGTGCACAAGAGCTAGATCTCCAGTTACTGAAGCTGCTAAGCAAAGCCCCCTGTCTAATCAGACCAATGTAATACTATTTACGTTGCGTTGTGTGTGTGGAGTCTTTTGGACACAGAAGATGAACAACCCCGCTCTGAGATCTTCACAGTCCAAATTAGACTTGACAGGCGAAGGGATGATAATAACAGGGAATGGAAGGAAGCAGCAGAGGCTGACAACAGGAATGCACTTGTCATGAGCTGAATTCTGCGGACATGTTGTTAGATCCTCCTGAGCTTTTTGTTGTAAATAAAGTGTTTGGACCTGTCAGCAATTATTTAGAAGAAAATCAATGGCAGATGGGTGAGTAAAAAAGGTAAAATGCTGGAAAGGAATTAAAGGAGAGTGAGTTTACGTGGAATCAACATGGGCATTCTCTTCATTGGGATTGTTGTGAAGGAAAGAGATCAAGGGAGTGATGAAACATCCCTGGAGCATGCTCAGAGCAGCAAAAGAAAAAAGTGTGTGTATGTGCAAAGAGATAAAGTATGGGAAAGACTTTTTTACAAAGCGTTTGCAGTAAGCTGATCTGGAATTTCTTTATTTGATCAGTGTAATGGCTTATCTGGTTAATTCCTCTTGTGTACGGATTTTAGTTATAACTGAACGTCGAATAGCCTTATGTAGGCTTTTGACAAAAAAAGCAACACTTGAGCCAGTGTGTGTCTGTCCTGAAGAGGCAAAGGTGTACCCAGAAAGAAAAAAACCCCATCAGGGTGCCAGTTTGCTCACTGGCACTTGTTTATTGACACTTAGGAGGAAAGAAGAGCTTGAACTTGTTTCATTTGATCTTGGAAATGAGGCATTTGAGTAGTTCCTGTATGACACAGTAATCAACTTCACTCCTAAGCCTTATGCTTAGAACTATTATCTCATGCTGTAAGGCAATCCCTAATATTTTCTTATTATAAATATTGAGATGAGAGGGAACAGAATCATCTTCATCTGAGTCAAGTAGAAGGACCCTCTGAGAATTTGGTGAAACTGCATTGGCTACATCTGTGTTTAGCATATATTTGTTATTCATTTTTTATATGATCATGATTAATTGGTGAACTTCAATTGTATTTTGTTGTGCAGCGATTCACGCTGAGCTGTGGAGACATCTAGCAGTGCAAATCCCTCTGGGGAGAATGTGTTGCATGAGGAGACTGACAGACTTCGGGTGGGCATTTGAAGGGTATTTTGACTTTAAAATCACTCATCAAACTAATGCCACAGAGTGAAATCTACAAAGATGCAGCTCTTAAATACTGCCGCTCAGCTCTCTGATACTGCAAACACTTGGGAAGGAGATGCAGCATAAAAGAAAAATAGAAATTATTTGTCAAAGCCAGTTGGCATCTTGAGCTTATTGCTTTCCCGGAGAGCTGGGCTGTTGAGGCAGCCTGCTCGCCTCCTGAGGAAAGAGAGCAAGTACTCTTTCTCTCTCTTGTGATGCCCTTGGACTGATGCCTGAAATGGTATTGACAGTTCTCCAAAAGAATGGTAGCACTTCCATTTCTAATGGCAGATGTGTTGTTCAGCATAGCAGGGGGTGCATGAAGCTCAAGAGCCAAGCGAGGGGAGGATGCTCTAGATCTCCACATGTCTACAAGCTTGTCATTTAGTCTGAATAATTTGTAGTTCAACAGTATGTCAGAATAAATGATCAGTGATTGAAATTAAGTACTTAAGATGGAAGAGAAGAAATATTTCTTGGTGGTTAGATCAAGGAACTGGGAATGAGAATTGTTGAGTCTTGTTTTTTCGTAGCTCCATTACTAACTCACTGGATGACCTTAAGCAAGTTAATTAACCTATCTGCCATTCCATCCCTCTGTAAACTGGGGATAATAATATCTGCTTCAGAAATGGGTTGTGAAGAATAATTGATTCTTAGAAAATGCTCCAACCTTCCCTAGTGAAAAAAACATGCTACAGAATTAAAGTAGGATTGTTACTTTACCAACAATGCACACATAAAACTTCTAAAGGCAGCAAAGACACATCTTTCTTGGCTGGAACAAAGTATTGTGGGGGGAGGAAAAAAAGCCAAAAACCTAAAATGATGGGATCAGCTGAAAAGAGAAGAATTGATGGAGACATCTGGCTCACTGCTGATAAAAGCTCTTACAGTTTCTATTCCATCATTCCTTGCAGAACTCATCTGAAAGGACATCCACCAAGGTTTTCAAATGAGGTCAGAAGACCTGTCCATCTCTAACTCTGTTTGACCAAGTGTGAAAACAAAAGAAGAATAAAAATATTCCAGCAATAAAATTTTCAGGAAGACATCAATCTCTTACAGAAAATCCAAGGAGATTGGTCAGGTCTGTCTGAGTTCATATTTCTGTTTCCACATGCTGAACTCTTGTCAAGATGCTGTCTTGGATCTAAACCTCTTGGGATCGCGAGCTGTTGGCTCCCCTGAGTTTCAGCAGACTTTGATATTGTATATCCCTGTTGACCTCTATTCTAGTGGAGATTTCTCTCCATGTTTTCCTGTCCTAGGGTATCTTGATCAGTGCTGACCACAGGATACAACATTAGGTTTCTGGGAGCACTCTAGATCCCTACTCTCTGGCTGCCTCTATTTGTAAGTCAGCAGGTTTTCCAAGATCTGTCTGGACTTCCAGGTACGCAGTCATTTCAGTAGCACTCTTTGTAGACCTAAACATCATTGATCAGCCTTTTCCACTTCCATAGTCCTTTGGAGTCAGGGCCATGGAAACAAAATTTTTTGGTCTTAGCTTGGACTTTTTTGCTCCAGTCCTGGTGGGCGACATGAGTATCCCCAGGATACGTGTACTGACCTTGCACAGTAACCAGCACTGGTCTTTGCTTCAGAATTTGTCTGTCTAGAGAAACCTAATCAATCCTGCATGCACTTCCCAGCCTCAGTTTCTTCAGCCTGCGGGAGCATTCTTCTGTCTGGTGAGCAGGGTTTGGGGAGTATTCTAGATCTTTCTTTTTACAGTTTGTGCTTGTCTTTCAAACTGTGAATATTGTATTGATTCAGCTCATTCTCTCTGACCTTCTCAGTACCCAGGCTGAAGGAGCCCTGCTCCTACATGTGCTCTCTAGGCATCAGTTCCAATTTTCCTGTGAAAAATTTCTTCAGATTTTCTGGCTGTAAGTTGCAAATAAGATTTTTTTCTGGTTTTGCCCTTGGAAAATGTTGTTCCTTAGTCCATTTGTTTGAAAACAACCAACAGAATCAGCTTCTTTCAGGCTGGTCTCTAACATACATATTGGGCAATCAGAGCATGGTCATTAAGGCTTGGAACTCTTCATGTGTTTGGTGGGTGCTTACTGGAGGCCTTTACAACAAAGGCAAATAAATGCCCATCTTTTGTAGCACAACAGCTCTCACTGGAACAACTTCAGAGTATGAGCCATGGAGACTACGTTGCAGGTGACTAAATAACCCAAATAATTGTCAAAACCATATCAAACTCCTTATTTTGCCCTGCTGTGGTGGGTAGTTTGCACAAACAAAAGGCTTATGACCTTCTGTTGTCAGTTGCTTGCCCTGAGAGGTTGAGGCTCGGGCCTGCTCCATGAATGGCCCTGTTGTATTCACTGCTAACGCGGTAACCAAAGCAGGGCTAGGTTTCTTGCCACAGTCTGGTCTTAGAGATTTCCTCCTGCTGAACTCGTGTTACACTGAGCTTCCTGGAAGTGCTGGAGATGCCTTGGAGTGCTCTTCTTCCATCAGTCAAGCAGACAGTTAACTTCTACTGAGCTTTGAAATCCAACTCTGTCCAGCCTGGCTGGAGTGGCTCCAGTCCACTCTAGTAATGCAACAGCTCTGCTCTGAACAGAAAGCTGTGCTTGCAGGAGGTCTTCATAATTGCAGCTGCCTCTGCCGGTGCATTCAAGTCACTGGAAAATGGTCATCTCCAACCATAAGTTCTCTTGAAGGCAGGACTGCAGAAATCACTCTGGCCCTAAGTGAGATGTGTGGGGAGGAAAGCAACTTGCTGTCCTGGCAAGGACGCACCAAATAGGCATTTCCCTTGAACACGTTGTACCTACAGTCTGCATCCATTGCTGCACTGTAATCATCTACGTTGTTGCTGTAAAGCACTCTTCAGAAGCCCAGCTTCTGAAAAGTGCTCCAGAAGAGAGGCATCGAGCTGTAGGTCTCTGCAAATACCTCATTTGGTGTATCAGATTTAGTGGTATAATATATTGGATTGCAATTTCCAATGAAAAATAACAATGGTGTGTGAAACTAACTGCTGTTGTGATTTCAACTCAGTGTTGACAGAAGAAGAATAGTCCTTAAGGAGTTGCTGCCATCTCCTAGAAAATGAGCACTGGTAGCAATTCTGTTGAAATGTATAGATTTTCTTTCCCCCTCTTCCCTTTATTCTTTGTTAAGACTAACAAACCAACAGCAATTGCAGGGAAACCAGGGCTTCTTGCTTAGGCATTCATCTCTTCCTGCTGCATGTTTCCCACCTGGAGCTCTAATCCTCTCTTTGTGATCTAATCAATTCCTCAACAACCAATTGCGGTATCACAGTGCTCAAGTTTCATGTGGGGAAATGAACTGCACAAATGAATGAACTCGGAAGAACTAAATACTTTATTTTCATGCAAACATCGTTGGTGATAATAAATGAGGAGAGGTAAATGCAAAACTGTAGAAGATAGCAGCATACTTCTGTCTAAATAGAGTTCATTGCCCTAGATGTTAGCTGCTTTTACAGAGACACACAATGTATGTGTATATATGGGTTTTTTTTCCTTTTTGATTTGAAATGGATCCACTCTGCTAGGACTTCACAGCCAAATGAGACGCGTGAAGATTGAGGTCTTGCTTCTGAGTCATGTTCCAAAATTGAGTGGTTTTAAAGAATATATTTTTTCTAAACAAGTGCTATTTTTGGTTTTGCTTACCGTTTTTCTCTCCGGTTGCTTCTGTGATGATTTCTTATGATCTATGAATTCTGATTTTTAACTAACCCTTGCTCTTTTGTGACTAGAAGAAGCTACAAATTGGAATGGCAGCTGGGAGCCAATCACAGCTGTGGTACTTCTATTACCAAAGACCATGTTGCTGGTCTGCAAAGACTGTGGCTCTGTCTTCCTGTGAATTAGTTCACAAAACACTGCTGGTTGATAGAACCCATGTCCAGAAGTCTCTCTGGGAGGTAAATAACGGGGTTTGAAATCTGTCAGAAGCTTAGGGCAGGTTGCGCAGTGTGACTTGCCACATCAAGCAAACTAACAGTACTACAGATGTACTTACATACAAGACTGCCCGTGTGAATAAATATTGATGCGCTACAGCCATATCAGAATTATTCAGGCTTTAATATATTGAAGATCAATGTGTTAGATGCAGCTTTAAGAATAAAAGTCCCTTCATACAAAATATGCTTATTACTGGCAGCCAGAAGTCTGAGTTTTTGCTCTGAGTCAGTACTCTTTGGCCCTAATATCTCATCTCTGCCATCCTGGATTCTTCTTGCTATTTCTATAAAAGTTGCAAGATCTATGAATTTTAATGAGAAGTAATATCTCCTGTTTTCAGCTGAGCCCAAAGATGGTGATGTCAGAGAGCCATCTTCCTTTTGTAGCTGGCTTTAGGCAGCAAGTAACCTTGCTGTGTAACTCCCGCATTAGGAGCAATGTCACCTTCCTCACTGCAGCAGGCAATGGGCTTTTCCTGCAGCAGGAGTTCGGGTAGGAGGCTGGGCTTGATGTATCCATCGGGTAAGCTGGGGGGAGCACAGCGGGGCTCGGGTGGAGCGGTAGTCCTCTTAGCACAGCATTTGGGGAAGCAGGTCTGCAGGAGAGAGTTCATGTGAAGCCTAGTTCAACTCAGGTGAAAAGAAGCTGCAGAATACGAAGATGTTGACTACCAAGTTGGTGAGGCAATAAGCAGGAGGCATAACAGAGTGTCTCCTGTGATCACAGAGTGCACCAGAGTGAAGCTGAATCGCTGTTGTGAAAACAAGGTCTGAGATGTGTTTTCTGTCACAGGGAGATGAATTTGAAATAGCCCTGGAGGCTGAAGATTGCCTGTGTGCTTTGGCTGAGTTGTCTTCTAACCCAGAAGAACTCCCCCTGTCAACAGAGGCTTTACATGTGCAACTCAGGCCTTTTCTTTTTCTTAAATATTTTCTTGATGATGCTCTGACACAGCAAGAGCTTGAGTGTTTACTCAGGACTTGACAGAAGGACAAGACTGTCTTTTCTGAGTGTCTTTAGTGCTCACCTGTGAGTGTGGGATACATTTAGATCCTACCAGCTGCTTGAAAAAGGTAAAACTTGTGACAACACCTTCAAAGCTGGAGTGACAGGTTATTCTGTGGCTTGCCACAGTGCTCAAGAACACTCAGTCTGTGTGGAGATGGTGCAAGGGCAATGTCTTCAGTTGACTAAGTTTGCCTGCCAGGCCTTATTTTCTGTAGCTTATAGATCTCCTAAACTGTAACTTTTTGGGCTGATGGTTGACAAGCATGATGTCTGCTGGAAAAGACATCTTTTTTGGGGGGAAAGCTTAATCATAATTTGCTTTAAAAAAAAATTCATCCTTATTTTGCCTGAGCTTAAAGCTATTCTTGGAGGTGTTCTGGTGAGGAGCAGTGGTTATCAAACATAGTTAGCTGTGTCCACAGTGTAGCCTTAGGTTAACAGTGATGTGGTTTTGACAGTTGACAGCTAAACAATAAAGAGTAAGTTTTCACAGGAGGAAGCAATTTTACTGGAAAGCCCCCAGTAATTTTTTTTTCTTTCCTTTGGAAAAAACAACATTATACCATAGTTCTTTTTAGTTGGGTACTGTCTTTTACCTGTCTCTGTGTGAGGCCATTTACTGTAGGCCATTGCCTCAGCTTTATTGCAAAAGTTGATGTCTTCCTGCTTTCTGCCCAGCAATTCATTTCGCTTCCTCCCAAAACAATTCTGCTGTTTTGATGCTACGCTGCATTCGGCTCTTGACCCCCTGATTAATTCTGTCTCAGCTCACATATGCTTCTCCTGTTCGCCAACAACTTCAGGTCACTACATCAAGACTCTAAGAAGGCACCAGAATAAAGATTGTCCATGACTTGCTGTTCGCTTGTGTCTTGTGTTCCTGAAGTAAGATACATGATCAGACCCTACTTTCTACACAAGCTCTTCCCACTCGTGGGTGAACTAGGACTCTGCAGCCCTGTTTGGTGGAGAGTTCGGACGCTGTGCAGTGAGCCTAGCAGAGAAATACAGGTAGGAAAGATCACAGTCACACAGTTGAGGCAATTTAATTGCAGTTGAAAACTGGATTTTATTTCACCCTTTGCAAGAGTTGCTTTTCTGAAGCTGAGTCAGTCAAACAAATGACATTCCTCCCACCTACTGTCCATGTGGTCCCCATTTTCTGCCTATCTGCTTTCAGTCACCTGTGAACTAATTTGTAGAAATACTGCCTACTGTGCCTAGAGCCAAGGTGACTGGGAGCTGTTCTCTAGGGAAGGCAAGTGCTAAGCACTCTGAAAGTTTTGGTTCCAAGCTTCTTTGATTGAGCACCCAAAATACACTGACATGTTTGAAAATATTGGCTTTTATCTCTGTTCCTCAGCAGGGAGCTGTGAAGATAAATTCATTGATGTTTGTAAGAAAAAAAAAAAACCACCCCTCAAACACTACAATGAGAACACCATTATAGAAAAGCCCATGAGGAAATTAATCATTCTGTATTCAATGCAAGATCTGGATGCTCTGCAGCAAAGAGTACATGCACCGCACATTGGATGATAAGGATAGGAGAAAATTTGAATACCCTTCATTAAGTGAGCAACATCCATCCTTTGCACTGCAAAAAGCAGGAGACCCATGAAAACAAAAATCATGTAATTAAAGATTGTATCATAATGTGTTTACATGAAGGGTGAATTAATGTTGCATGGGTGATCTTAAATCTGGCATTCACTAGCTTTCTTAACTTTGTCATCCAAATGTTTTCTTCTTTAAGAGAGAGCAAAACAAATCCCTTTGGGGAGTTGGCAGGGGAGAGGGCAGGAGATGTCCAGCTAGGTGCTGGTGTGTGCAGCTAGAGACTAGTGTGTGCACAGCTAGATGCCAGTGTGTATGTGGCTGTCTGCCCGATCTCTGTGGGCGTGAGGGTGTGTGTAGGTAGTTCCTGTGTATGCAGCTGGCTGGAATTTCCCTCTGAAAATGCCTTTATTAAAAAAAAAGATAATAGAAGGAGCATTAACAACTGGTTTAGATGCCTGGGGTTTAAATGATTAACTTATATGCGGTGTTTTGTGGTCCAGATCTTCCTTTATAGAGCCTCTGCTTGCTGCTGAGTCACCTAAACACCCCAAAATCTGTTTGACTGATGGGTCAAGTGTTTGTGGGAGTTACAGTAAGATGCTTCTATGGGATAGGCAGGATCTTTTATGTCTGTGTTAGCAGGAAGGCTGGCAGGCTGAGAATTCACCCACACCGGTAGCCAAGGTGCATCGGAACGATAAAAAATATTAGTAGATATAATTTGTTATATCTGTGTTTGGTTTGATGACTGTCTTGTATTTGAAATCCTGTAATTAGAGCAGCAAACTGCCTCCAGAGTCGGTGCTGCTCCGAGGAACGCAACACGGGTACGCGCTCCGTGGGCTTCCGTAGGGGGCTCATTCTGAAGAATGAAGGCTGGAGCCCGTGCAAAGTAAACCATCGCCTCTTGGGAAAGGACGGTCACAGAGAGAGAGGGGAAACGCTGAGGATCCTCTCTCCTTGTGGAATAACAGTTAGCGGCACGGGTCCCTAGGAATGGGAAGCGCGTTGACTTGCTGGAACCCCTCCCCCACTAGATGGCACTGAACTCTTCTCCTTTAAAAGAAAAAAGAGAGGAGGAAGAAGAAAAATATGGTGGAGGTCATTTTGATGTAAAGAAAAACCACGAAGAAAAGCAAATTGCAATTGGTTGTCCATTAACTCTGCCCTTCCCCCCACCCCCTTCCCGACCCAGCACCCCGCCTGGGTGTACCTTGGTACGGGCGCTCTCTTTGCTTCGGGGTCGGGAGCTTTCTTGGAAGGCGGTGGGTCGCTGGAGGATGCTAAGGCAAGCGGAAGCAATCCTGGGAGGGAACAGAGCGGAGACCGGCCCTATCTATAAGATAAGGTGCGTGGTGAGGTCTAGCAGGCAGCGCACAGGGCTTGTCACAAGGAATTTGTTCTGAGCCGACCCGCCAGGCTCCGCTTCTCTGTCCCATGCCTTCAGACATTTTTCCTGTGCACCCATGTGCTTTAGCTTTCCCCCTGGATCACTGAAATCATCACCTGCAGAAAGGAAAGCCTTGGCTTCCAGTCCTTTACTAAAACTGCATTTTCACTCCCCGATTCATTTAAGACCAGTGAATTACCTGCCAAGATGCCCTTAATTCCACATCCTGTGCCCAATCCTGCGTGGATTTTTTAGTTTTTATTTTTTTTTAATGCCTCTCTCCCAGCTTACATTCATCTGAAGATCGACAAGGATTGTTTTTTCCCCCTGTAGCGAGGCAGGGGTGGGGTGGGAGGAAGAGAATTTAATAATGATCTGTTTGTGCTGAGAAGGGGCTGTCTATAATAATCCCGGGAAGAGACAGAGGAAAGGTTCCTAACGCCTGCAGCAAGCAATATTCTGCCCCTCCTGAAAAGAAGGGGATAACGATGATGAGGGAGATAAATGTTTAATTCTAAGAGTTAAAGTGGAACTCATTTGAAATCCAACACTTTCTCCTAAATGTATATGTTTAAGGTGACTTGTGGGAGGATATATATTGCCATCTGATAAAGCTACAAATGCAAGCAAAAAAAAAAAAAGACAAAAAGAAGAGCATAGAAACTGCCACTGAAATGCCTTTTCAGAGAAAAAGAGAAAACCTGGAACTCCATGCCAATTTTTACCTTTTAAACTTATACTTAAGAATGGGAAGAAGGAACAAGACTGGCTTCTCCAGGTGCGAAAGTCCCCCTGCCCCAAACTCTCTTACTGCCTTGGAGTGTGATAGAAAAATCTGGCACCTGGACCTACCTGGGTCCAACCAAATCTTGGCTCTTTGGAGTGTAATCCTAATGTTTAACTAGGAAAGAAATGTAGGTATGATTATGTTATATGATTTTCCTGTCCCCTGATGTATCTTTGACCAATACAATGAGAAGAACGGGTCTAGTAGCTGGATCCTCCATTTTGCTTCCCCCCCGCCCCCCATCTTCCAGTTCTGTCTAAACTTCCAGTTTAGACAAGAAACCACACCAGTTCTGTCTTCCAGTTCAGTCTAAATGGAGAATAAATATAGCAGATTCTCGTGCTTAAATCAGAAATCCAACAATCCTATCAGCCAAGAAAACATGTTTGATAAAATTAGCCTTGGTCCCTGTTCTCTTCCAGCCTGAGACTTGATGCTAAAAATTAATAAAGAAATGCAGGTGCACTCTCAGCGCTGTGTGGGTGCAATACAAGAAGCCTGTTTACCAACTTCTTACAGGAGCCAGCAGCTTTTTGACTATAAACCTCTAAATTTTATCTCCGAAGAGACAAGTATGGCTGCTCCAAGCCCACTATAAAATGCAATTCTTTATGTACTGACATGTAGTTGCTTGAAAAGTCCAGTTAGAGAAGTGGATCCACCTGTGCTTAACTATTATCAAAAAACCCTTAGATCCCTTAATATTTGCCTTCGTTATGAACAACAAAGGGAAGTTAATGCTAAAAAACCCCAAACAACTGTGCCTTGTTTCAATGAAACAATTAACTTTGTCTAGAGCTTTCCAGATACAGTTAATATTCACAACCTATCACTGAGATTTTGCAGTAGAGCTGTTTCAGCAGATGCAGATGATCTCAATGTCTATGGTTTGGATGATCGACTTTCCTTGCAAGTTTCATAATCATGCAAGAGGGTTGGACCATACCCAAAAAAGGTCTAGTGGAAGAGATGCTCTTCCACAGCTGAAAATCCCAGCTGACTCGGAACCTGGTTTTGCCAGGTAAATGGAAGGAGACATCTTGCCTTCTTTGATGATGTAGTTTGGGGCCAAAACCCAGTAGGATCCAGACGTGTGTGTTTTCTGATGCAGCTGTATTCCACGAGAAAATCCAGGTGTGTATTTCTGATACATGAAGAACTACTATGTCCCATTTCTGCTTTCCCCACTGGAGCGAGTACAGTTTGTCTGGCTAGGGTTGAATGCCACCAAAACTCCCAGCACTCCCCTCTTGGGGCTAAGGGCTGTTACCAACCCAGGGGCTCCAATAAAAGCCATGCTTGTTTTCTGTTCAGATGGCCCAGCGTAGGCTTTAGGGACCAAAAGCTGGTAAGGATCCAGCGTGGATGTAGATTTTTGCACCACTCACCCCTGGAGAGGCATTGGGCTGTGGACCTTTTGGTGCAGTTGGAGCGACCATATTGTTTGCTGTTCATGCTCTGGAGTCACTGGTGTTGAGGAGCCAAATGTCTGATGGGGCTAACTAGGTCCCTCTGCCAGCTCCAGGATGCTGTGGTACTAACAGACTAGGATGTGCCTGGATCAAAAGCTTTTTGATGCAAGGGAAATGACCGTGCTTATTTCCTTTTTAAGCAGTACGGTTCAGAATCTGAAGGCCTCAGTTTTCTGGATCACACAAAATCCAGGTCTTGAATCCAGGTTTTTTTTCAAGCTCATGCTTTGTGTTATGTAGTAGGTTGAGATTTTTTGGTGCAGTAAGAACAGCTCCCCTTGTCTTGGATTTGGTTGACACAATGTGAGGGCTTGTGACCAAGAATGTGCAGGATCCAGTTAAATCCAGGTTTTACATTTTCCCCTCTTAAGAAAGTAAGGCTTCGACATTTCCTGCCTGGGAAGTGGTGCAGTTTATCTTTAAGGAGGCTAGAGAAATAAGAAATGAGTCTCACGTTGCATGGGTGACATCACTGGCTTTTGGCTCAGCGCTCTGTATTCTCTGTCTGTAGGCTTTAGCCAAGGCTGCAGGGCTCGGTGTTTGAACAAGGAAAGATTCCCAGGTGTACAGAAGATTGGATTCGCTCTTATTTGGGTTAAAAACGGTAAAATGAGATTTCTAAAGCTTGGGGACTCCAGCTCGCCTTCTGTTGTACTTGATCTCTACAGGATGGGTGAGTTATTCCCATTAGAGAGAAAGGGACTGGATATTTAAGGAGAAAAAAAGATGTCTGAATATATAACTGCTGATGCTTGGGATACGATTCACATGAAGCTGCTGAGCTAAAAATCTCAGCTCCGACGTGGAGATCGGGCCATATGGCAGAGAAATGATGCAGACTGAAAGCTGTTGAGAACAGTTAGGGGCTGCTTTCCTCTCCCCGCGTAAGGTGTGTAGCTTTGTGTGTGTGTGGTGTAGCCCTGCCCGCCTGCCTTCATCTTGCAGATGGCCAACGTGCCGCCGTGTTAGGAAAACTGTGCACAACACATCCCAGCGCCGGGGACGAAAGAGGCTTTTCAGATACCCGCGGAAAGGGCGTGTGTCGCCTTGCTGTCTCTGCGTGTGTGGGGGAGAACGATGCCGGGGCCGGGAACCGCTTCCAGTGCTGCCTAGCGGGAGGTGCGCGGTCGGCGGCGGGTCCTGCCGGGGCTGCGGCTGCCCCCGCCGCCTCTCTCCGCCCGGCCCGGGAGCGGGGAAGCTGCCGCGCTCGCCCGGGAGAGCCAAAGCGCTGCTGGGTCGCCCCGGGGAAGGAAGGGATCGCGGCGTTACGCTGCCCGGATGACAGCGCGGGCGACATAAGCGGGCGAGTGAATGGCAAGGCTGGCAGAGAGAAGCCGAGGTGCTCCCGAAGCCAAGATGTCAGTGACTGTCGGCGAAGTCTGCTAGGGGAGAGGGACCTGTGCATGCCCGCGCTCCCCGCTCCAGCCGGGGAGGTTATATTTTAGCCATAGATTCAAAACAGCAGCAGCGGCAACAACAACAACAGATTGCTCCCCCCCGCTCTTGCTCCCTCCCCTTCGACCCCGCTTTAAACCCGAGCAAGCCACCGACCGTCCAGACGCCGATGCTCTTGCTGAGCCGCTGACAAAGAAACGGCGAGTCACTCCTTCCCCAGCCCGGGATAACCAGCCGCTCGCAGCCGGGGGGTCTCTAGCTGTTGAACTTTTCTGTCCTGTGATGATGCTGTGGTGAGCCTGCTGATCTGAAAGCCATCTCGTCTGGATTTCTGAGCTGGCCAGATTGGAAGAGATTAATGGACTGATCAAACAGCTGTAGCTCTTGGGTCTCTTCAGCGGGGGGATATATCCCTCTGGCCCCCATCGCTTGAGTGCTCGTGGAGCAAGACACCGCTGCATAGGTGGGTTGCTGGCTCGGTCCCGTTCGAGGTGGAAGGCTGTGTTTCTCCTCGACAGGTCTCCTCCGGAAAGGAGAAGAGGCAGATGAGACCCCAGGACTGCCTCCAGGGCAGAACTTTGTAGTGCTCTCAGCATCCCTCTGCAGCGTGGATGTGAGCTACAGGAGTTGGGGATGTTTGAGGCGGTCTCTGCCAAGTGACACCCAGCAGCTGCTCCGGAGGTTTTTTGCGTGGTCTCACGCTCAAGGGCTTTGCCTGTTGTGAAGATGTCCATGGTGTTTCTGTGAGGCTGAGGTATGGCTGCTGGAAGGTTGCTGCTGTATGCTGGCCTCTCTTTAGCTCTGTGTGCCCTGGGCATGCTGGCTGTGGCGATCTGCTCTGACCATTGGTATGAAACTGATGCCAGGAAGCACAGAGAGAGGTGCAAGAGCATCACCACTAAGAGAAATGATCCTGGCTTCATTTATAACTCCAACAACAACCTGCCTCTCAGGGCCAGCAGGTCTAGGTTGGACCGCTGGGAAGGGAAACTCCTCTTGGCAAGAAACAGGAGGCAGATCTTTGCTATGAGCGCAGTCGACGAGTGCAACAGACAGTACAACTCGACCAACATGGGGCTCTGGAGGAAATGCCACCGACAAGGATTTGACCAAGAGCTGGAGGAGCTGATTGCCAAAGGTAAGGGCTGTTTTTTACCAAATGACTGTGCCAGGCCCTCCTGAGCTGAGCCGAGGCTGAGCAGAGCCATTTGGGCTTGCAGACGGGAGCTGGTGTCTGTAGCCAAGTACTTCTCCTTGCAATGGGTGAACTGGCCTGTCTGGGCATCGCTTCCTGGAGCATTGTCAGGGCAGTTTCCCGTGAGGTCTCTACTCCTGATGTGTGGGGTTTAGGAGCAAGAAGGCAGTGGGGGTGAGAGCAGACACACCCCAGCATGTCTCTCTTCTGTCTCTGTATCTCTAAGCTTAATATAGTCTGCCCATCACCATGGTATCAGATTATTTCCCACATACAAATAAAAGGTATTAGTAAAGCAGACAGTGGATTTTTTTTTATTTTGTTTGACCCTGGTGACTCAGGCAGAGTCCGTATTATTTTATTGGAGGCTACATATGTCTGTATTCCATCATGCCCCATCAGTCCTGAATTACACCATTTGCAGTGCTCACTGTAGGCTTTTTTCTGTCCTCAAATGGAGAATAAACAAAGAGGAATGCTAAAGAGCAGGAGGAAACCCAGCTTGTTGTTTGCACTGAGCTATGTTTTGGAATATTTTCAATGTCTACAAAACATTACATGAATTTATTAGGTGTGTTAGAAAGGAATAATTTCCTCTTGGGGTGGAGATGCATCTGTTTGCCTGTAGCATTTCTGTGCTATGTTTTCTCTCATCTTTTGGTCCTTTTTTCCCCCAAGGTATCAGTTCAAGGTGATGGTCAGTTTGCCTCAAACGTTTCTTTGATCTGAAGTATGGGAAGGGGAGATATGCATAAAACTCAGCCTAGACATCCTGCCTACAAAAGATGTACAATTTTGCAGGATGGTGAGGGTTTCAGTAAAGGACGACGGCATCTTTGCTACCCACAGCATGGTTACTCCATACAACAAAATAACATGTCCCTGCCAGGGTTCTTCTGTTGCATTCAGATGATTCCCCAGCGGTTTATTTCCATCACAGTGAAAAATCATTGCTTCTTACACCATGCAGTCTTTAAAAATACTTGTTTGCTAAGTGTGTTCTCTGTCCCAAACTCCCTTGATAGCCTACGTTAATTCCCTCTTCAGGCATTGCAAGGGGAATTATTGCTTAAAGCTAATTATTCATGGGGGATATACTCTCACATGTGTTTGCCAATGTATAGGTTTTGTTCCGTGTGTTTCAGAAGTGAGCAGCAGAGGTGAATAGTACCTTATAGACTTGCACTGAGACACTACAAACAGGTGGTGTAGCCAGATACCTAGATCACTAGCTGAGATCCTGGCTGTGCTGGTAGTCACTCTTCATCTCTAGTTGCTATTTAACAACCTCTATGGGATGGATTTGTGGCTTCAGTCCTGTTTGTGATGGACAAGTGAACACGTCCAAAGCCTGCCAGCATCCCTGGCACCCTGCTGCTTGGCTTCAGTGCCGAGGGAGGGATTCCTCTTCTCCATCTAGGTGAGGGCGCGGACGTGCTGGGCTGGCTGCGGAGGGCTGGATCGTTCTGCCACATGTGCTCGCTGTGCTTGGGGCATAAACAAAGAATTCAACCTTGACGGCAGGCAAACATGTCACCAGAGCTCACCTTTGGCAAATGGAGTTTCAGTTTTTAGAGAGGTCTTTCATCTTGAAATAAGCGAGACTCGTTCCTCTTTCGCTGCCTGCCTTGTCCTGCCATCAGAAACATCCATTTCCCCTGCCAGAAGCTGCTGAAATCTCCTGGCCCTGGGTTATATGCCATAGAGAAAATGTGGCAACTCAAGCCAAGGTGCACGTAGATGCAGGAGAAGGTAGTTTTCAAAAGATCCTGCTGTAGTTTGAGTATGTTCATGTGTGCATGAGCGTGTGCAGCAGAGTATGTGTGTGTGTGTTGTGAACTAACTCTAAATATGCAGCACGCAGCTGGTAGCGAGGGGTTCCTGGGCTCAGGTATAGCCTGTGTCCCTGCACACCTATTCCTGGACGTATGTGTCAGCAGAGGGGCAGGTGTGTCTGGCCCCCATAGCCACCTCGCAGACTTGCTGCCCCAAGGTCAGAAGTGCGAGCCGTGTGCGTAAGGGAGGTAGGTATGTGCCAACATTGGTGTGTGTCACTCCTTGCCTTTTTTAAAGGCTTTTTTGATTTGCATTTAACAAACTTCATTGTACATTGAAAGAGAAGTTAAAGGAAGTAGGCTTGTAACCCTGAATACCAGTAGTATAGCTCCTTGCCTTTCTGGAGCAAGGATCTACCTGTACCGTAACTCTCAGCCATGGTGAAGAGTCACACATGTTAGCACTAGTGCCGTGTAGTCATTGGGCACCTCCAGATACTTGCATAGAAAAGCAAGTATAATGGCAGTTTGATAAAATAAGGTGTTTGACTTGCTCAGAAATAAAACTGGAGATATTATAGGATAGTTTGTTCACTTCATGTTTTGTTAAATCAAAAAGAACATAGGAATTTTACTCTCCCCTTAGCAAAAAGTAATGTAAAATAATAATCTGTTAAAAATCCTTGTATGCTGAGTTCACTGAATTAGAAGAAGACAGCTGTACCTGGCTGGTGGTTAACTCGTGTCCCTGTTCCCACCTAAGGCCAGCTACTGGACTGTTTCTTTATGATCCTCAGCTATATGATGAAAGTAGAAGTACCTGTGCTGTTGCCATCCAACGTGGAGAACAGTGATGAGTTAAAAATGAAGCAGGTATTCTAGGACTGTCCTGACAGCACCACCTTGCTTTTTGAGTTTCCCTTCAGTGGCAGATGCTCACCTGGGGTTAGAGATTGCAGGAGTGGGTGGGTGCCTGGGAAAAGCACGCCCTGTGCAGGTGCAAAGAGCTGCAGATGTTCTCTACCTGTAGTAAACCAATACCCTCATGGGGTACATGTTCCTGCATGGAAAAAATCTCTCCCTGTGTTGAGCTCCAGAGCAAATATCATATAAAAGAGGATGTTATTGGTACATAGGCCATTTATTCTCCTTCCTCTGCCAGTTGTTAATTTAACCTAGCACACCTCTTCTGAAACAGGAAAAACTAATGCAGGTTCTGGCCCCAAATACAGCATGTCATGCTACATGTAAATGCTATTAAGGGTTGTTGTTTGGTTTTTTGTTTGTTTGTTTAGTTTTGGGTTTCTTGAAGCTAGACAGGGTCTAACTGATCCATTAATTTTGAGGTAGATCCTACATTTTTCCTTGGGCAAAACTTCCAGTATTGAGAATGGTAGGTTTGTCTGTCAAAGGATAACAAAAAATGGTCATTAGGAGCCTAACTAGCTTTGCAAATACCCTGCAGATATTCTTCTTATGAACTCTGCTGAAATTAATACAAGCTGTAGGCTATGGCTTGTGGCAGGATCAGGCCCTGTGGTACTTGGCGGTATTCTGATGCAGTGGTTCTAAAAACCAGTTCTGTTTCTGAATAGGCTGGGTCACTTCTGTGATTCTAATCTGTATTTATTAGTTTTTCCTTTCTGGCAAGTAGATCAAAACCTTTCTGTTGGATTTTGCTAGAAAAACTCGAGGTCTGTCACTTCAGATTTCTTACGGCTAGATACAGTAGACACCAAAGTGTAGATAAAATAATGGGTCACCTTTATACTTGTCCTATCCCTTTTTTGATATTTCCATAGAACCCAGGTGTATTATTTCATATTTCAAAATAATACAATTATATAAATAGGTGATGAATTAAAACAGATTGTCACAGGTAAGCGTACCCAGGGAGAAGCCAGCAGCCATGAGACCAAAGGCCTGAAGAATATTTAAAAGCTGCATCAAAATCAGGCAGTTAATCTGTTCCCCGTGTTATTGTGAATGGAAAAACAACAGTCAAACCAGAAACAACAGAAATTACAGTCAACAAAGAAATTACTGGAGTTGAACAAGCAAACCCAGGGCTTGGTCTTGGTAACTTCTGCTCAGCTGAATAGTCTTCATTCCTGTGTGTGGGCTACTTGGACTGAAGGAAAGCCCTCATGTAGAGAAAGACCAGTCAAAAGGAAAGAGCTTACAGTGCTGGTCCTCTGATTCTGCCTTCACATCTGATCATGTGTTTTGGTATCTTTGGACCAGAGTATCACTCCTGATCCCTAAAGCCTTGCAGAGTCAGGAAACACTGGATTTGGGTTTGTTCAGCACAACCCCCTAAACTTCCTCTGATTCTCAGGTGTCTGCCCAGTCTCCTCTGTGAATTAAATAGCCCTGGTGCTTACTGCCCTCTCGAATATAGTGTTCCCTGTATCCCATTAGATCCACTGTTTGCCCAGTTACCACTGAGTTTCTACCAAAAGTGGCATTTCCTCACCCTAAAAAAAATCCCAGTGAACCAGCCACCACTAAGCAAGCAGAGTTTTGAGATGCAGGTAAGTGTCCATTCATCACTGGGAAAAGGCAGAGTTTATGATGTCCTGCTTCGGCAATCACCAGATCACAGCTCCTTGTATATGACTTTTAGTGATCCAGGAAAAAAACTGGAAGCCTCAGAGTCTGCCTGCATCCTATGACAACGTTGCTCAGATGCTTTCCTGCACCGTTCAGGAGGAAAACAAGAAAGGAAAGAAAGAAATTGCATCATTTAATTATAAAGGTACAATAAAGTAGACGAAGAAGTTGCGCAATAGCCAGAGACCGTTCCATTTAGACAATTACTACTCAGAGGACCTTTCATCTCGCTTTTGGAAAGTTGCCAGTTAAACCTGTTGGCATGGGGCTCTGCTGCCTGCCATTGGTGTCCAATTCTATTAAAAAAAAAATAATTCACAATTACCTTATTATTTCAATCCCCCTTTTACCTTCCTTCTTCCCCCAGGATCTGTGGAAGTCATAGTAAATGCTATTTAAAAAACATTTTCTTGAGAGTATACTTATCCCATTGGAAAAGCAAGTAATTCCCATGCAGCCTACCTCCACCTCGAACAATATGCAGAATTTCTGGGATGAAAGCACTCTCTGTCACACGCATGGCACGCCGAAGAAGAAAGGCTTAACAAGACTAGTCCGGCCGTCACTAGGGATTATTTATACACAATTGCAAAAGCCTGAAGAGATGCTACTTGCAGCTATGTCCAGGAGTGAAAAGATTTATTCCCCTAAACCCACTCACAATACCTTGGAATTCTGTAGATTTGACTTTTAAAATGCAGTGGGTTAGCCAGGTAAATTAGGTCAGCCATTTTTTCCCACGTCTTCTTCATACATTAAAGAATCCAAACACTTTGTTTAAAATATATATTTGAAATCCCACCTGCTCTCCAAATGCACTTGTTATAAAGAAGACTTCATTGAAGTCTCGATTCTGATCCTCACGAAGTCGATAGTAAACGTTTTATTGAACGTGGTGATGCAGCAAGTTCAAGCCTTTAGTGTTTCCTTTGAGGTTAAAATTGTCCCTGGATGGAAAGGCGAACGCAAGGTCTGTGCTCCCTTCTGTCATAGCAGAGTTCTGCTGGAGGGGTCCAGTGAAAATTAAACAGTAGATAGCCTTCAAGTTGAATCTTAGGCTACCCAGATGTTTAGCCTTCACCGCACTCAATGCCCGAATTGCTCTTAGTGTACGGATGCAGACTGGAAGTCAAACACCTGCATGTTTCTAAGATACAGCAAAGGCATCCCCTTGTTCAGAGATCTGCTAAAACCGTGTAACGGGTGAGATCGCTGGTGTTCTGTGCGTGTGAGCTCCAGGAGGGTTTGGTCCATCATATTTTAAATAAGTCATTTTAATATTTTAATTGCATCGAACTTAAATAGCAATTCATTAAAAAGTATCTTTACCATAAGCAATGAGAACCTGACACATTCCTCTGACACATCTGAGATAATTAGTTCGATAATATATATCTGCTAAAAATACTAAGAACATATATGTAATCTAACAGAGCTGCAACTGTTTTTAATCATGCTGTTTTAAAGGGCAAATTTCAATCAAGCTGTTGGCTTTCAACCAGAATTGCCAGGGAAGACAAATGGAAATTTTGCCTGAGTAAAAATGACGGGATCATGCCCTTCTGGAGAGGAATGGATATGTGCAGAGCTGCCCGCAGGACTGCAGGCTTAATTCCTGTTCATTTAATTGAGCATCCGAATCCTTTTGAGAAGCCTCAGTGTTTTGATCCTTTCTGCCCACTGCTTAAAAACTTTCTTGAAAGAGTGGAAGAAAGGTTTAGCACGAGCGCTGATGTGTTCTGTTTACTGTAAAAATAAAAATACTTAAGATCGTTTTACCTAAATGGAGATGAAACCACCTGAACTATTTTGTCATCTCCAGCAATAAAAATCCATATTAATATGGCTCTTTCTCATTGAAAAAGTCTTTCTGTGCACTCAGAATAACTGTTCAGGAGCAGAACGAGTTCATTAACTATTGCAGAGCCAGCAAATGAGGAAGAAGGCTTTATGTTTTCTAGGTTCTGCAAAAATAATGACAATCATTTATTATGTAAGTTACTTAATGGCTTATTGCTAGCAAAGTGTTGCTGAAACCCTTGAGTACAGAGTCACATCTTTAAGAGCAAAAGAAAGAAACAAGATGGTGTTTGTTAGTTTTTAAAGTATAAATAAAGAATGTGGATTCTGGTATCCAAGTGTCCTTAGCAGACCATTCAGAATAGAATACACTTAAAAGAAAAGAATATATAAACTAATGTATTTTCTCCACAAGAGAGAAATCCGACTATAGAATGGAAATGTGCCCATTTTCTTTCTCATAAAGCCTAATTCTTCCACAAATAAATATTCAGAACTGCCCAGCTGAGCCTGCTGAAATCATAATCCTTTGGAGAGAGCTACCAAAATAGATGGACGAAAGGTAGTACTGAAGTTAGGGCAGGGCTTACAAAGCCAAAATTCCATCCAAGCTTCACCATAGTCTTTCTTCATGACCTGAGGCAAGTAACTTAATCTCTCATACCTCAGCTCAGTAGCAGCATAATAGGGATTTCGTTCATTATTATTAATACCAGTTAGAGTTCTACTGTGGGATTTATGAGCCTTAATCATGGATCAGAAATCATGGATCAGAAAAATGTCCCCGTCCTTTTGACACATTGCTGCACTTCAAATATTGGAGAATAATGCAGCCTTATGAGAGAGTAGTACAAGGAGACGAGGTAATCATGTTCAGCATGACCAGCAGTGGTTTTAGAACACCAGCAGGCCGACCACATTTCTGTAAGCACCACGAAACGCAGGATTCCTAGAAGGGTTGTAAAGAAGGACAACGAATAAGAGGTGCAAACGTTTACAAGATGGTCTTCCAAAGATTGAAGGATGGCACCAGAAAAATGAATAAGTATGTGATGGGGATTGACCTCTTTGGTTGACTGTAGGAAGAAGTTGACATTTTCTTAATGAAGACAAGTAGATTACACTAATGGGATTGATATTGGGACAGCAGTCTACAGCCACTAAGAGAAATGACGTGGTCAGGGTGATATGTTAGGAAAATGATATTTCTAGCAGCATCCTGAGTGAATACATGGAAGGCAAGATCACATTTGTAAAGGTCAGAAAAAGAAATATTGTAGTAATGAAGGCCTGAGATAATGAAAGCCTGGATGGAAAAATCATCTGCAAACCTTAGACATTCCCTGGATCTATGGACATAGTGAGATGCATGGGATGAAGATGTTGTTCCAGCTGTTGACCAGAACAACAGAGAAAGTAATGAGGTTGGCTGTGATGATCAAGAGGGAAATTACTAAAAGAGCAAATAGTAACGAAGGGAGAACATTAGGAACTTGGTTTTAGCTATGTTAAGCTCAATTTGCAATCTGTGTGTCTATGAGGGAGAGACAAGTTTGTCTTAAAGGAGTGGACCTGAAAATTGCTGCACAGATGTGATAGTGTTTGTGATAGAAATAACAAAGAGGAATAACAAAGTCATAAAGAGGAAAGCCCCATGAATGTCCAGCAGAGCTGGGAGAAGAAAAGCGTCTCCTGGAGGATGTGCAAAAGGAGCAGATTCAAAGGTGGTGCAAGATAAGTGAGTAATGTTGTGGTGGCTGAAGACAGACACCACTGCAGGTTGAAAGAGCAAAGGAGACTACTGAAGATAGTGCTGCAGCAGGTGAGAAGAGAGTATCCAGACTATGCTGAAATTTGCCCAGTATGTTAAGCAGAGACGTTTGTACCTGTCGTATTCATTGCAGTTGGTGATGAAAGGGAGGAGAGAAAAAGACATGGTATTTAGAGAGGAAAATAAATGTTTTAAGATGAAAGAATGTTTTAAGTTTAGAATATTTTAAGAGGAAATGGATTGGATGGTACTTGTGTTATGAGAATAGAGAGACAGGAGGGCATGAAAGGTCAAGGAGGGGAGGACAAGAGGACAAAAATGGCCGCAAGGAAAGTCAGGAGATGGGATAAGACTGCCTCAGTGGCAAAGAAAAGAAATTAAGAGAGCTGCCTAGGAGGCTTTTCATCTGTGTGAGAGGAGATTGAGGAAGGAACTGTAGGAGGGGAAGAGGAAACAGGAGGCAAAGCTACTAGAAGAGGAGGATCCTAGTTTGTCATTTTCCGCATGGAATAACTGGGTGAAATCCTATGTGACAGCTGAAGTGGGGGCTGGAGGAGGCAGAATGGTCTGAGAAATGATCCAGGTGTGGCAAAGTGGTGACTATGACCATGAGTCTGAGATTTAACTGAGTTGAGCTGGAGTACTAAGTCTGGGAAATGAGCAGAACTGAATGGGGGAACAATGCGTTTATAGTGGCGAAAATTAGCTAGGTGATGGAGTGGCCATTAGAGACTCTCTACTGTTTGAGATATAGCAGAGAGCAGCTGGTATGGGTCAGTTGGGATGTGGGATGGCAGGGCAGGAGTAGATGGGAGAATGCAGGGCAAACGGTGTATGAACAGAAGAGTGCAGCTTGGATAACATCAGCAAGTGGAGAAAGGAAAGAAATGATAAAAAGGGTGATAAAAACCTGAAAGCAGGCAAGAAGTCCTTAATATTGGTGTTCTGAGGTGACAGAAAAGCCAAACAAGCTTAGTGTGAAGCTTGGACTATGGTTGTTGCAGAAGGAGTCCAGGGGATGGTGGAGCAGGAAAATGGAGGGAGAATGTGGGCCCCAGTATGAAGCTCTGTCTTTTTGGTGCCTGATGGGATCAAACTGGGTTGTAGACTGAATGGAGGAGACACTAAAACACAGAGTAAGGGGCAATGAGGTCATTACTACTGACTCTGTTCTGTAATTTGCCCTGTCTTCATGCTGTGAGTCCATGCTGCGTAACCTTACGGAGGTGTCAACATGGGCCTCCCTGGCAGCAGTCAGCAAGTCTGTCCAATGCTTGGAACAACCACACTCCGGTCTCAGATTGAACCTCCAGTGCAGACAAACAAATATGAACCACAGCTTTGGGTTTTTTTCCAGAAAGTGTGTGTATGTGGGGCTGGTGGAGTGGGGATGGGGAAAGGTATTTACAAAGCTGAGGGATTTTTATGGAAAAAGTCATTTCAGCCTGTTGTACCCCCTGCCCAGTGCTTCTGCATTTTGAAGCGCTGCAGCCTCTCAAATAAATATCAGGCAAGCTAGGGAGTCCTGGGTCAAAAGGAACTGCTCAGACCCCATGCAGTCAGGCAGATGTCAGGCATTGCTCTGTTGGGCTTGTGGTCAGATTTCTCCTTACTGTGTGGACACTTCTGTTTCTGACTCCAGTGAAGATGTAACCTTGGAACAAGCTGCAGTAGCTTCATGATCTTTGGGGCTCCCAGAGAAACCAGAAAACTGGCATTCACAACCCCTTTAAAGCAGAGCTGAGAGGATCTTCCCAGTATCCCCACCTGCGTATTCCAGCAGCTCTACTTCAGTTGTCCCCTGAGGGACTCTACATTTGATGTTAAGAAGGAAACTCTTATCTTGCAAGCTGGGTGATTATCAGCATCTCTTGTCAGATGACAGGGAATGTGTTCAGGCTCTGCCTTGTGCCACCTCTGTTCAGTGTGTTTGACCTACCTGTTCAAAAGTGGCCCATAATTCCTTTGTTTCTTACTGTTAACATGCAAGCTGAAAAACCATAAAGGAACAGAGGTCCCAGGAGGCCCCATGTATAGAGTAAAGTGGGGTCTCATTAAGATACCCACCATATCAAGTGAAAGTCAATGAGAATCTGTTGTCTTGGCCTTTATGTATCTGTGAGACCTTTTGTTGGTTTTGAGTTTTAACCACACACATTGGAAGAAAAAAAAAAAGCTTTCTAAGTATATTTCTAAACTTTGTAATGGGATGAGAAAGTTATGCTAGTTTTATTGGATTTGAAAAGATCTTTCTGATTAAATATGAATGTATGATGCCTGTCTCCGTGTCTTCATTAATCAGAACATGTCTCTGGATATACCAAAGAGCCTTTAAAGCATGGATAGTTTTGCTTTCTGCCCAGTGGTCATTTAATGACATAAATATTATAACAGAAACAATAAAGGAAACCCCACAAAAACCCCAACTATTTTTCAATCAGATGTTAAAGGTGTAAATTAAGATCACTATCCAGACTTTGAAGGGGTGATGCTGATTTATGGTAGCTGATGATCCAATTACACTGCTTTCTCCTAGATACTTAGGTGGTGGCCGTTCAGACAATATCTGAATACTGTACTACTTGGTCTTCAACCATAAAAGACTTCAGAAGAGTGGAATCACCCCTGTTTTACACAGAGGACAGTTGCCCAACAATGCAAACATCCTGCAGCACAAAAGTTCACATTGGAAAGAAATTTCTCGTTGTTAGTGCCTAACTGCATGAGCCAGTGTTTTGTGTTAAATTTCACCCCTTTTCTATTCACCAGTCCTCAAGATTACCTAGTTCTGCCCATACAATGCTCCATAATGGCTAAAGAGAGAGGGAGGAATGTTGCGCTGATCCCAGCGACAAAGGAGCCAGCTAAGAGGAACGGGGGAAATGGAAAAACTCAAATAGCTTAATGGGCTCAAATTGGGAAGTTGGATAATTTCCATCTTAGACTTCTGAAAGATGTGGTATGTGACATTGCAAGTACAGTAAAAAGGATTTTCAATAAATCTGTCTAATTAGGATGGTACATTAGAATGAAAAGTAGCAAATCTATATTTAAAGAAAAGAGAAAAAGTTGTCTGGGCCACAGTGGACCTTTTAGTTTGATCATAATAATACCAAACAGAGTTTAAAGCAAGTTCTGAAGGAAAGATTAATTAAATGCACAGGGGGAAATGAAATAAACATGCAGCACTTGTTTTTTCTATTTGAAGGGTGCCAAAGTTCCTTGATATATTTTGCTAGGAAGATAACTGGGTTTTGAGACAATGAAATGCCTTAGACCCAAGTTACTGGGATTTTGGTAAAGGATTTTATATTCTGCCCCTAAGGAAATGGTTTGTTCCATTATTAAGATAATTAGGCCACAATTTACAGTGTGTTTAAGAAACTGACCAAAGGAAAGCAACAAGTGCTGAGAAGAGTATCAAGGTGAAGGTCAGCAGTGGAGTTCCTGAAGTAAGGCACCAACCTTATTCAACGATGTCATTAATGGTATAGGAGCAGGGTTTGACAGAGGAGGTGATAGCTCTCATTGGGTTGGGCACAAAGGAGTGAACTTAAGACGTTTGCTGCTTCCACAAGAATGAGACATTGCCAAGAGAAAGAAGCCTGGAATATTATATATGATGAACTGGGTAATGTTGAGGACTTGGTGATAGGCAGGATGTGAACTTTTCGTTTTCGGAGGATGTGCTTATGTTGTTGGGCAAATATCTTCTGTGTTGCACACTGGAATTCTGGTCTCACAGGCATCCAGGCTATGAGAAGATTTGAGCTCAGAAGACTTCCTCCCCTGCCCAGGTACTGCAGCAGGTTTCCTTTCAGTGTGGTCAAGGAGCCTACCTGAATCTCACCCAATGTGCAGTTGGGATGTGACCACAGAGCATACCTCAGTGGGGACAAGGGCTTCTTTGGGATTCACCTATCCTGAAGTGCAGATAGAAAGTAGTGGAGCCACAACTGGCAGAAAGGCAGATGTGATTGAAGAACAGAGCTGGCCAGATATTTCAAGTATGTTAAAGTCATGGGCAAGGTGTTCTCTGTTATAATCTTTGCTATTATTGTCAATCACCTTTGAGAAAGATGAATTCAAAGCAGGTCCAGAGTGGGCTTACTAGCGTGAGAAGAATGGAAAATCTGTTTTGTGAATGTAATTGTTATCCAGAAGAAATGGGATTATATGCAGGAAAGGGGGAAGGTGTGTTTAAGCTAAGGACAATAGTAGCAGGGCAAATTGTGTGTGAGGGCCATGATATACGTAGGCTGGAAGCTGTGGTGAAGTGAGGCTCGGATAGGAGTGATGAGGCCATAACACTTCTTATAGTTTTTAAGGATGAAGATGGATACATTTAGGAAGAGGGTTTATGTGAAATACGTGCCTGCTGTGCAAGAAAAATGGACATGGTCCTTTCTAGTGCTGTGTCCTTGTGAAACATGCCACAGGGCTGCAAAGGATTAATTTATTATTACTATTAATTCAGCTTTTTTTCCCCAAGGAAGAGCATATTCAGCTCTGATTCAAGCAGGACCTGATGGAAGGAGTGTTTGTTTCTGGGCTGACTGATACCAGCCATGGGCGACTAGTGAGAAGGAAGGGGCCTGAGACAAAACCTGCTGCACCACCCCAGCTGTTTTGTCTCTCTCACCTGGCTCTGAGCTGCACTTTGTTTCCTTCCTGTGACACCCCACTCATCCAGGAAGGACAGGGGATGAGGACTACGTGCACTTAACGTGCATTTTACATAGCTTTGCCTTAGATAATGCAGTTAATAGGGTCTTTGTTTCCTAGCTCCCTCATCTGCTTTCACTTCATACTGCCTCAGTCCAACAATAGCAAAGGCCTGTTAAATTCACAGCCATTTGTATTCATGAGCCACGGGAATGCAGAGCTTTCAACTTCTTCATTAAAATAGTTTATATAAAATAAAAGAGAATTTCCGTACTATATTTAAACATTCGGGATGGCTGGCAGCAGCGGAATTAAACTCTTATTTGCACATATTTAAATTACCATGAGATGTGTGTTTCAGTTCACAAAACGTTCAGCCATTTGGCTGGTGATGCTGGGTGAGTTTCCTTATAGCGGGAGGGATTTTGCCATGGGATCCACTGCCTTGTGAGGGCTAAGGGCACCCACTCCTGGGCCTTGTTCACTTGTGTGTGCGGCAGCAGGCCGCAATTCTCACGTTTTGGGGGAAGGCCTTGCCGGGAACAGAAAGGCTCCACAGCAGTTAAGTGTAGGATAGCACCATGTGGGGGAGCCTTTTGGACTGTTCACAGAATTGTAGAGGTTGGAAGGGACCTCTAGAGATGTCAGAGTGGTTCCAAAGAATGTTTAGCAATACGATGATAGGCGCTTTATATATATACATATATATATGTAAATTTCTATGTATATATAATATACAATAGTTATAGATAGGTGGGTAGATCTACTTCAGCTCCCAGAAAAGGTAGAGGTAGGGATCCATCAATCAGTGTAGAGCAAGACAAACTGGGATGCTCTGCCTCCCTGGGGTTTTCGGGAACCTTGCCTGACATTGAATACCAAAGCTGCCTGCTGCATTACTGGAAGAAACTCTTACCTGACTCTGAGCACCTGGGAAAAGAGGGTTGCATCCGAGGGGGATCAGAGAAGAAATTATTGTTTTCTATTTCTGTTAAGGAGTGACCATGACCTTATCAAAAGCCACCCCCTGTTCTAGTCTGTGTGGTAGCAGAGGCTGAGGGAGAGAGACTGGAGCTTGTTGGTGTTGCCTCTGTGGGCACATCACATACGTGGGAGTGGCTGGATGCGAGGTCTTTGTCCAGTGTGCTGAACTGTGTGAATGTGAGACAGCTGCTTCTGAGGGGCCATGTACTCATGGCAGAGGGATGCCATACTGAACCACTATACCCTGCTGAGTGTTTAGAACAAGGGCAGAGATACCTGGGTTTTGGTGCTTATTTATGTAGACTTGACTTGTCTGATCTTTTTCTGTTAAATGATTTTTTGTACCCCAGAGGAAAGAGGAATCCTTTTTACCTGGTGTCCTGGAAATCCTCCAGTTTCCAAATGCTATTCCTTGTAATTCATTGATCTTGATAGAAAACTGGGAGAGGTAGCCACAGGCCCCAAGAGGTTGCATCACCTCTGCGGGGACAGGAGCATGATGACACCATCTCACACTGACCATGCCTTAAGGTCCCTACTTCCTAGTGGTGAAGTAGGGATGGTGTAGAATGGGCTTGTGCAGCGTCTGGTTCTCAGGGCTCAGAAACTTCCGTTCAGGGAAAGCATGGGGAATTCTTTCAAATCTGGAAAGAGGTTTTTAAACAGCAGGTTTTGTGGGGAAAAGTGAGGTAACTTGTTCAGTGCCTTTGAGGGAGGGAGGGACAGACTGCTTGACCATTGGAGGGAGGGGAGGTTTATGTCAGTGTAAGGTCTGGCTTCACACCGACAGTGATGGCCCTGCAGGGATGGCTTCTGCCTTCCCTCAACCTTTCCCTCTCATCCCTTCAGTTAGGAACCCTGTCCTGTCCTAACCGGTGTCCCTTGTACTCTGTGCCACACCGTAACTGGTGTCACGTTTTCCCCCCTCTTGTTCATCAGTTACTGTTATCATCCTGCCTGTGACGCAGCAACTAATTGCATCGTCAATGCCTTCAAATGAAGAAGAAGCAGCAGGAGCAGATGAACTCTTCATCACCAAAGACTTCTTTTCCTAGGCATGTCTCTAAGAATACAAGTGCAAAGAGAGAGAAAGGGTGAAGAAGCAGGATTTCTCTTAGCAGAAAGCTGCCCGCAGTGCTGAGGCATGGACAAATCTTCATGCCCAAGCTCTGCTCTGCCTGCTGCTAGTCTTTGAACCAAGGGGCTGTAGTGTTACCATACTTCAGCCAGGGTGTAGTTTTTGGCTGACAGCATTAGGATGACTAGAAGGACAGTCTTGGAAGATTCTCTTCCCTTTGAATGTAGTTCATGGCATTTTGGGAGTTCCTGGACCTGCAGTTTGAGGTGACCTGAAGTTGATTGCTGTGGTGGTATGCTACATTCTGTCTGTCACCTAAAAGTTAAGTTGTTTGAATGTTTATCTTGGGCATGCGGGTTAAACACTGAAATACCTCCTCTGAGGACTAAGACTTTTCAGGCTGCTTATGATAATATTTCATTGCATGTCTTTAGGGTCCATGTGTTGAAACAAAATCCAACTGTCCAGCTCTCAGAGGGCACAAATCACCCCATTTCTATGCATCGTGGTGGCAATTTACACTCAGGTAGGACTTGGTCCTAATGCTTAGAGATCAAATACGGGCACTTCTCCATTCATTAAAACTTTCTTTCCAGGGTCTCAGCCTGTGCGAAAATGCAGTTTGACCTACACCCCTGTTCCGGAGCAGGAGTCTGCCATTCTTCCAACACCCCTCTTCCAGAGCAGTGTTGGAAGAGGCCATAGGAACTTTCTGACAGATTTGGTGGAGCCTGGCTGGTGAAGGGGTAGGAGTCCTTGAGTTTGTCTCACGCATCTTGGACCCTGTTGATGTGTCAAGGTATTAACCAGGGCCATCAGGGTCCACTGACGGGACTGCCTGTATGGCACAATTTCACAGCCACAGCATTTGTCACAGAATCTACCCCTTAAGGCAGGTCAGTGATCCCAAGCTTATGTTTTCATTTTAGAAAGCTTTTCTATCCATCACAGCTATGGCAATGACCTTCAAAGTTGACATCACAATTTAGGCATCTGGTGCACAGATATTTGAGCCAGGAGGTAAAGGCAACATGTAAAAAGCTGGATGTGGACGGAGGAAATAGGTCAGGAGTCCTCTCTATAGTCACTAAGTTTCTTTTATCGTCAGGCTGTTCCTTTTCAAAGGCTAATATCAATTATTTTCCCTTTGTTTCTAAGGGCCTGAGAGCTGGGAAGTGACTCCTCTGACATTGCAGTATATCGTTGTGCACAATGTAGAGAAAGTTTTCACATGAAGCATAGAGTTTACCCACCACAGATGCCAACCTGGTTTCAAAGGATTTAAGCTGGCATATTGTCTGCCAGGTTTATGTGATATTTTTCTGTTGATACATTGTCTTCGTAGCTTTTTCATCTGCTAATGAATATCCTTGGTGGTCTTTCAGTTGTGCTCAAGTTTTATGTCAGATACAGTACTTTATTCATGATTTCTATGGTTCTATTTAAAGGTTCAGGAAGGCAAGACAGAGGTACGGATGCAGCTCTAGTGACTGTAGAGAACATTATTGAAATGAACCAAGGAAAAGCAGAGATGCAATGAGTACCTGGGCACTCAGGCAGCCTGAAAAATATGACGTGGTGAGGTGATCACTGGAGTCTGCTGTTCATCTCACTGGAGTGTCACGTTTCAAGACAGAAGGTGAAAATTCAGTTTCAGTGATGGAGAAGAGGTCAGTGTGGGAATGAAACCACTGAGTCTGAAACCTTGGAGCTGTGGAGAAAAGAATACGGAGACAAAACTAGAGGAGACTTAGACAAAGAGAGAAGGGGAAGTGAGGAAGGGAATGGAAGCACCAGTGAGCAGAGAGGAGTGACTAGAAGGGGGGCCAGGTCTTCTGTTGAGTATGAAGGCCAAAATCTGGCCTTCAGTGAATATTGAAATGATAGCAGGCACATAAAAAATATTCTTCCTCTTTGACTGTTAGTGAACTGTTGCACTGACAGCCTGTTTGTGGAAGGTGTGGCGAGACCCTGACCTCCACTCCAGCCTGTGAACCAGGCTCACTGTGAGATTTTCTTGCCACAGATGTGTTTAGGTCCTTGCCATAGTATGGGCAGGACAAGGGCAGATCTGTGACCAACCTTGTGAATCCTGAAAAAGTAATTTCACCTGCAATTGACTTCTGTGTGGAGCCTCTCTGGGGGCATGTCTTCCAGCAGAGCTCCTTTGATCAAGTTTTCCTCCAGAACCTGGAGCAGGAGACAGACGCCTTTGGAAAGCCCTGCATATAAATATCTTGTTTAGTTAGTCTAATAAAGGTATTACTAACAGTGCTGCTTGGAGGATTTATTGGGGGATTTCACTAAGACAGTGTTAGCAGTGGAATTATAGTCATTCTCTGGTAAGACCTTGTCAATGTGAGAGAAAATAACGTTGATCCAATCAGAGATATTTTACAGGATCAATGTAATATTCCTTTGCATAATCACAACCAAAGGATTATGGGCCTGTGCTGGGAGTGCCAAAGGATCACTTCACAGATCACGGCCTCATTTGTTCTCATTGTTTTAACTGGTGAAGTACAGGTAGTTTTTAAGAGTGCGCATATGTATCTTGAATAAATCAGGGCTCCTTCAGGCCACAGGCATTATTTTCAGTCTATTGCTTTTAAACAATATTTTGGGCTACATACATTTTTCATAGCTGAGCCATACTGTCTCGGTATGACCTTGAGACAATTCCCTCTGCAATCCAGGAAGCCAAATGTACATGAAATGGGAGAGGAGGCCCTGGGGCTGGCAGGGAGGAGGAGAACACAAATCAATACACAGCACAAACCTTATAGCCCAAACACCATAAGGGACCCTGCATAAGTTTGCGTAATTGAGCTTTTGGATAACGCAGCAATTCCTCCAAGGGGACACAAGCATTGCAGATGACAGTGAATTCAGGAGGCTCAGGAGCATACTGTGGTATGCTGGGAATAATTTATAATACAACAAGACCTCCTCATTGGTTACACGACAGTCTTTGCATTTTTCAGGGTCTCAGTACTGCTCCATTTCTTTAATGATGGCTTCGTCACGTATTGTGGAGGCCCTAAATCCCTCTGCTGTCTGCACTTACCCTAGCGAGGCTCCTTCTGCTGAGGAAGAGGAGCAGGATGTTTGATGGCTTCACCGCATTTGAGTGACTGGTTCTTTTGGATTGGTGCGTGCATCTCAGCGGCCAATGGAAAGGGAAAAGGGTGGCTGAGGCACAGAGCAATGGCTCGGCTCACTGATAATATCGAGGGCCATTCAAACTCCAATCTTGTGGTTTCAGATGACTTCAACTGCAGGGCTGCAAAAGTTATTTGGGGAAGAAAAAACAGCTATTACAAGTGACATTTAAAATTAGATGGGACACAGCTCTCGTGAAAATACAGCAGGGATGAGCTTGTTTCCATCAGGGATAAGGACAGATAACTGAATGGGTCCCTTCTGCCGTCACGGGCAGTGTACATCCTGTATGAAAGCATGCAGCTTTACTAGGAGGTTGTGACTGGCAGGAGGTGCGTGTACAGAGAAGTACCTGACAGGATGCAAGAGCCTGTCAGAATTAACCCCTTCAAAGGAGCTCAGGTTGGGGGCAGTCTCCAGGAGATTGTGGTCCCATGGCTTTGTCTTACACCAAGAAGCAAAAGAAGGGGCAGAGGAGGCAGGACCAGGGTTGCCTGTGCTCTGAACAGTGCAGAAAGGTCATAGGCCTCCAGGTAGCATGAACGCCTGCCAAAGTTGCCTAGTTGCCTTCTACCCTTGGAGGCCTCATATTTGGTGATGCAGATGTATTACAGCCATTGTTGTGGGACAACTTACTGGAGAAAGACCATCTGGACGGATCCCCTTTGCACTGCTTGGCACGTGATGGAGAAGTAGCCACACATGCCCTCCTTGAGTGGGCTTTTGTAGCCCATGGGAGAAGCTCTGGCATTGTTTCCATAGGACCTGTGAAACTCTGCCCTGTGTGTAAGCCCTGGGACATCGCTGTTGGCCTGGCACCGTGGGTGGCACCAACCCAACAGGACAGGCCTAGGTTGCCAAAATCATTAAGTGAGAGTAATGACAGCGCCTTTTTGCATTCCTTGCTACCTGGAATAATCAGTGATCAGATTGCTGCTTCAAAATGCAGCACTGAGAAGTAATCTGTTAGAGTAATCATTTACTGTACCAGTTCTGGCCACCACAGCCCTCAGATTTATTTATATCTTTGCAATTCACAGCTGCCTGTCAGGTGTTCTGTTGGTGAGCCTGTAGAACATCCATATTAAGAAAAAGGTTGGGGTCCTGACTTAAACCAAGAAAAGCATGAAAAATCAGACTAAATCCACGCTGATAGCCCGTTCTTTGTTGCGTAAATCCAGGATGGACCTTTATCTGGGATTTTCAACCTTAACTCTCAGCATCCTGGCTCTGGTGAGCCTCCTCAGATCATGGATGCTTCTGGACTGTGCGTATTTTCATGTTAGTGGATCCACAGGCATATATGAGCATGCCAGTGTAATTTGCATTTTAAAGTAGTCTTAAATAAGCTCTCATGTCTGCAGCTGGGCTTTGAGAGGATCATGTTCCCTGGAGTTAGCCCAGGGTAATGTGCTGAAGATCACACGTAGCTTTTACTCTGTTCTTGCTCAAGCAAAACTGCTTTTAAGTCCAGGGGAGCAAAATCAGTCTTGCTGAAGTTCGAAGCAAGCATGCCTTTTACTTCAGTGGGACACAGATTTTGCCCAGCGTTAGTTTTTGCTTGTGAAAAGACTTGAGGAAAAAACGGAGAAGGGCCTTTTAGGCCAAACCTCCCAGGGACTTACTAATCACTCCTTTTTGCAGAAGTTCACTGCCGTGTGAGTCCCCTGAAATATTTCCTTGAGTTGAGCGGGAGGTTTGCCTAGAGAAAATGACCTACATACCAGGCAATTGCCATGTAACACTTGCAGTTAATGTTTTATTTGCTGGTACAATAAAAGCACGTCAACAATTCAGTCTTGCCAAATTCCACTTGCCTATTTGGCTGGGATATGTATTTTTTCCCGAGGAGGGAGTAAAACGATGTTCATTTGTTTCTTTACTATACTCCTGGCAAGGAAGAAGATTTTGTGCCTGGGCTGATAAATTTTCAAGTGAATTTTTTAAAGGTTGTTCTTCTGAACTACTGCCCAAAAAAGTCCAAGGAAAAATAATCTGAGACTTTACATCGATTCACATAGCTACCATTACAAGTAAAAACGTCGGGTCTTTCCTTGAACAGTCCAACATGCCTCTAACACCACTGTCTCTGCAGAACCCATTTGTGAGCTGCAAATATAAACGTTCCCTTTCAAACAGCGTCACCCAGGAATAAATAACATGGATCTTCCTTGATGCACATTGTGTTGACCAAATAATTTCTGTCATCTTATGCTTGTTACTTTTTCGTTCTTCCCAGAGGGATTTGCAATCATTACAAGTCACTTTCCCTTTTGACTTGTAGCCCAAGCAATTGAACACGAACACAAGGCTTCGGCAGGAGAACTGCTCACTGCAGTTAAGTGCAGCCCCCATTAACAAACGGGTAAGGTCAGGCCTTTCGATAGTAATCTCTTTGGGGGGCTGATGTACCAGGCTGTTACACTGGCTGGAGAAGTACACTGTGATCTTCATGTCACGGAAATTTTTATACCACCTCATCACAGCAGCATCTCAACGCAGACATGCACATCTCTGCAAGGAAACACAACTCAGAGACCGGAACAGACATGCCACATATTATTAATTACCCATTTGAGGTATTGATAGGAATATCTGTACTATGTCCTCTGCAGCTCTATATTCCCCCCAGCCTCCCCTGCCTTGAAAACTTCATTTGAATGTTATTATTTATTTTTAGCTGCCCAGGCTCGAGGGGTTTAATTCCTGCTGCAGGGAGGGAAAGTCCGACACTTCCGTGCGTGCGGCCCTTGCCATTATGCGGGCTTATTCAGCAAAATGGCCGATGCGGGCAGAAGATGTGTAAAGCAGCGAGCTCTGCAAGAAGAGCACTTAATTGAAGCTTTATCAAGTGCCTGCAGAGCTGACCTCCGAGCAGTAGCTGAACCACAGTTGGGATGGGAGCGAGCCAGCAGCTTTCACTGATGACTAAGCCCGTGTGCTGGGAAAGGATTTGCTTACAAAAACTTGCCTGCTTTACCCATGGGTGGCAGAGCACTGCATAGCTAGGGGTGACTTAAATCATTCTGCTTAACTCACTTAAATTGTTCCTTTCAGCACAGATTCATAGCTCTAAGTACACTTTGATGACTCTATAGTTGTGTATGGGGGATTTAAGTTAAAGCCAGGCTGCTGACTGTTGGTGTCAGTGCGGTGCTAACAGTTTATGGGGGGAATGTCAGGCCGTATGGTGACAAGATGGCACGTTCAGGCCTGTGAAGTTTTTTCTTGCTGGTCTGGCACTGGAAGAGTAGGTTTGGACTGTTCCTATCCCTTCTGCTTGAGCATCTCCCTGCCCTGCATGTCTGCAACTGCACATACAATGATGGGCAAATATCAGATAGTTCAGGATCCTCAACCATACCCCACCAAACTATGCAAGTGCATCGAAGAAAATAAAGCCCTGAAGGTTGAAGGCAAAAGGAGAGAACAGTGTAACATTTCACAAAGCTGACAATGAAGGAGGACCGAATTAATTTAGAGATAAAATCTAACCAATCTTAACAGGTAATTGAAAACTTATTGACAACATTTTACTATGTCTGCAAAGTCCCCTGGTGCTATATATAAGAAAGGAGACCGTAATGTTAAAAAATGGCAATAACTTTTAAGGGGAAATGGAAGTAGCAGAAAATAAAAGTTGTGAATGTGCCTCTTCTCATGTGCAGGAAGAAGAAAGGACAATGTACGGAAATATCTGAAATTGGAGACTATGAATGGTAAAAACTAGATAGACAAAGAAGTACAAGAAAGGAAAGCTGTGTCTAGTTGAGTTAATACAGGAAACAAAGTGCCGAAAGCTATTAAAAAGCAGACACTGCAAGTAAATTATTATTATATGCTCTGCAATAGCAAAGCATATTAATGATAGAAATGCTAACAATAGTATTTGTCTTTTGCCAAATGGAAATGATTAAAAAAATAAGTGGAAATCAAGGATATGTTTAATAATTATTTTTATTCTTCTCTTTGAAAAAAGCTAGATGAGTTATTCTTGCCATCTGATGACAACAAAATGCTTTCTTCTCCAGCATTAATTTAGACTGGCGGAGCACAGTTAATAAAGTCAGGCATTTTAATTTAATAGATCTGAATAATTTGATACCAAGCATTTTAAAAGAGCTGGCTAAGGAAATTTGCAGACTTAATTCATATAAATGGTGATTTTCAGAATTTGTCAGGAGACTGGTGAAATATCAAAGATGTCAGAGAAAGCTGGTATTATTCAAACTCACTGGATGATCTTTGAAGTCCCTCCCAACCCTAAGCATTCTATGATTCTGTGGTTCTCAAAAAGGGTAAATATAGCAATACTGGGAAAAGTAACATAGCAGCTAATGCAATTAATTAATTAATTAAGGATTAAATGCAGATATGCTAATTAATGTTAATCAATGTGGATTTCTAACAAAAGGTCTCATTAAACTAATTTTTTTGATAAAGGTGCTAGCATTGATTGAATAGTCCTCTTCTTTTAGGCACGTGACGCGGTACCAGAGGACATTTTGATTAATAAGCTACAGAAACCAACATGATGCATATTAAATGGATTAAAAATCTGGCTAAATTATAGAATTTAAAATGAAATTTTCTATAGACATAAAGTAGATTTTACAGAGTGTTGCAGGCAGTAGCTTTTTGCATTAGGCTGGTTACCATTTTTATTAAAGAACTAGGAAAAAACCCACTTGTGACAAAGTGATCCATAAAGTATACTAATATTAGTTTGGGGAATGATAAATAATAATGAAATCCAGGTAACTGTGGAAATGGTTTGGATCTCTTTGTAGTGTGGACAGAATATTATGTGCTTGGAACAGTGAGATGACGTATAACTATGGTTGATGTATCCTAGTGTCTGTACTCCAGGCAAATTATGTACCTTGGCTGCACCTCAGATGACATGTCTTGGGGTGCAGTTGGCCCAGACATCCTTGCATAGCACAGATGAGCCACAAAGGCTTCATAAGGCAGATAATATTTGTCTTGCAACAATGTAAGTTTTGTGGCTTTTCCAGTTTTTGGCACTCATACACTCTGGAAGGGTCGAGACAGCAGAGAGGGCAGAAGTGATGGTGCCATCAAGGAGGGCACGCTCTGCAACGCAAGGCTCAGGGAGCTCAGCCAGCCAGGCTTAATAAAGAGAAGATTGAGGGGTGGCTTTATCATAGGCTGTAAAACCTGCATATTGAAAGGCAACCTGCTCAGAGAGAACTCTGTTATGTAGTGGGCAGATAGGGGGTTCATCGCAAGGGGCAGGCTGGGGTTAAACCAGCTGAATTCAAATGAGATATAAGGCTGACCACTTTAGCAAGGAGGGCATTAACCCCCGGGGACAGCCTGCACTCAGAGGAGGCAAATTCTCCTTCGAAAACACTTTGAAAACTTAGATTGTATCTTCCAAACAGAAATGGATTCGGGACAGTCCCACGGCCTGTCCTCTGCTGGGTATCTGGGTAAATAGTCGCAGAGCTGCCTCCTGGGCTCGTACTTTGTGATTTAACATTACACAGACGTCACAGCACTGGAAAACGAGCGGCTGACACCAAGAGTTCAGATTCTATATGTCAGCCAAGGGTGTTTTTGGCTTTCCTGAGCGTAGATCTAAAGTTGCAGCATTTTATGTGTGCCAGTATGCAAAGCCATAAACACATCCACTTCAAAGCATGCATCCTTGCCACAGGTTGGGTCACTGAGTGGGTCTGGTGGCGTAGCTATGCAATAACCTGGGAGTGCTCCTAATGCGAGGCCACAATCCTCTGCTGCTCCAAGATCAAGCTGAGAGGATTTTGTCAACTTCAGCAGCATTTTACTGTAGTGTAACTCAGGGCTGAGTTTGCCCTGGCAAGTCAGCACTGCCGCTGGTCCCACAAGAAGGGAGGTGGTGGATAATGACAGGAGGAGGCTATAACAGAGGGGAAGAATACATGGGAAAGACAGTGAGGAAGGACAGATGGTGGAAAACTGGCAGGATCATGACAGAGGCTAGAAAACAGAGAAATGGGAAAGCTGCATTTTAAGCCGTATTTTTGTGTACATAAGGAAAAAAAGGGGGAGAAGTATTGCACAAAAGTGAGAGGTTTGGGAGGGGGAGACTGTAGGAGAAAGAGCATGTAAATATAAAGGGTGGGGAGGGAGAAAAGGAGAGGAAACAGAAACATGTTTGTTAGTCTTCGTGACCTTCCGTTACACTTACTGAATTATTTATTCCGATATTTGCTGGTATCTTCCTGCCAGCTATTTAGTGTCACGATATAAGTAAGAGCAGAACCCTGTTACTGCTGTTCCTGGAGGGATTTTGATGTTGAACAGCAATGGTGCACCTCCCCCCACCACCCTGCCATTAGGTGATTATGAATTATATGCCGAGTGCTTCTAATAACTAAAGGGAAAGGGCTGCTCAGCACATTTGGAATGTAAATCTCATTTTTTTTCTCTTTTGTAGGTCATGAAATGCAGCCCTCTTCTAAACCCCTGTGCTCAGATCACAAGCTCCCGCTGCACACAAATTCCTCAGCCTATCCTCTGCAAGGGTGACATTTCACCCAACACTGAACCCCTCAGCATCCTGCGGGCTTGAGATAAGATTGTTATTATCATTATTTTAAACACAGACATGCTGCATCATGTCACTTAAAAATTCCTGTGTAGATGTTATACCATGTGGAAAGACGACTATTGGAAAAAAAGCCCAGAAAAAAAGGATGCCATATTTCAAAGAAAAAGCAAGAATTTAATTTATGTTTTTCCCTAGCCTGCAGTTAGCCACAGGAACTGGCTTTTCAGGGAACTGGCACTTACTAGCCAAAACTCCAGAAGTGTTCACTGCCCAGCCCCTATCAAATAACTGCATTTCCAGAAAAATCTTTTTTTGGGCTCCATATTTAGTTCTCGAGTTCCTGCATCTCCCACCCTTGGCACCTCCTTTGCAGAAGCAGGTTCTGGGCTACTGCAGGAGGAACTGGTGGTTTCTGGAGAAGATAGTGCCATGGCTACACTTTGCAAGAAGTGCAAGGGAGGGGAGTATCCCTCCATTTTAAAAAACATGAGCTGAACACTTTCCTTTATGATTGGGAGCATTCAGTCATAATCCAGGTCATGGATGGTCAGATTTGATTTTTAGGCCACTGATATTATGGGACCTTGTTTCATTTTGGAAGAGTGAGCGAAGTATGTAAACAGTTAAAAAAAGGAGAGGAGGGAGGTAAGAGGGAAAAAGAAATTAAAATTACTTGATGTTTGTTTTGCTTTTGGGATAGGCAGTTTCGGTCTCTGGAGAGAAAGTCACTTTCCTACACCACTTAAATCTCTCTTAAACCCTTAAAACAGAGCTCTAGGAGTGACATGGCACTGAGGCCTTGGTGCTGGCCAATTTCACCTTATCATATTTGCTCAGAATATTTCCAGTCCAGCAGAGACACACTGCTGACAGCTCTACACAAGCTCCAAGATATTTCCTTGCTGCAAATTAAGTTTACTCGGCAAGCCACCCTGCTACTTCAGCTATCACCGCTGGAGAAGAGATGTCCTAAGGGACTTGGACTGGACTAAGCAGTCTTTCACCCATGGGTTTTAATTTGACCTTGCTCGCATCACTAGTGACCAAAAGTTATTACCATAAGTGGCTTACGTGAAATGTATTGGTCTCAGTCAATTATTAGCAGACAGTTGTCTGCATTACCAAACCACCGTCACAAGTGGTGCTTTTTTGGGAAGTCTTAAGCAGAGCTGGGGTCAGTATGACTGGACTGAAACCTCAGCAAAAGTGCAAGGAGAACAGGCTTTAGGTTTTGTGCTTATTCACTTTCAAGAGAATGAAAATAACACAAGCTGTAAAATAGCTGTAAAAGCTATTTCAGGCCTGCATTAATTAGAGCAGTCTGTGGGGCTGGTCTGACTTACACGTGGGACTGTCCTGCTCCCCAGACAGCCTCCACCTTCAGGAGGTACAAAGGCAGCAGGAAGCCTTTTGGGCAGCCTCTGTCCCTGTCTCTACCACGGTAGGGCAGAGACTGGCAGCCCAGGCTGTGCTCGACACATTGCTTTTTACCTTTGTGCCAGTGTGACAGCACGCTCAGCCTTGGTCTGCACAGGGTATCACAGTGTATCAAATAGGAACGCTCTGCCAGGTCTTTCTGAGCCATAGAGCACCATCAGTCGTGATGCAGCTACCCAGAGGCTTTGTTGGGGTACAGATGGGGTGAGATGCAGAGCCAGAGCCATCGCCCAGGAGGAGGGAGAGCAGTTGGGCCGTTTTGCTGGAAGCTACAGGCAGCAGATTTCCAGGCTGGGGAAGGCCTGCAAGAACGGATCTGGAAAGTCAAAATAATGCATTTTTCTCAGAACCAAAACCACCAAAAGTAGACATTCAGTCAGAATCAGCTGAAAGCCCCTGCTTTATTAACTGAGATATTTCATTTTGGTTTTCTTTTATTTATTTATCTATCTTGGTAAGCACATATTGCCTGCTGCCTGCTGCTAAATCCCCGGAGTCTCCCTTCTTCCACCACCCTCCTCTCCCCAAACCCTGATGTACCATGCTTGAAATGTCTGTGCACAGCCATAGGAAAACAGCAGTGCAAAGTGCCTTCTTGGAGGCTGACCCTTTGAGATGACTTAATCATGCCTTCAGAGCGCTCCTTTTCAGCAAGGGAAAGCTTTGCTCCACACCTGCATTCTGACTGCTTCTGCAGCCATGGCTACAAACCTGATCCTGCTGTCTGGCTATCCCTGTAGAAATGCCCCTGCCCAGCACCCTGCATGCTCCTCATCGGGTGCTTTGGGGTGCAAAATGCCTCACGTGGCTCCTCATGCAGGAATGCTGGGCAGAGGCCAACGGGGCTCTGCTGCTCGTGCTAGCTGGGTTTTCAGAGCAACACCGTTTTTGTTGTAGCTGAACATGGGTTGCATGGAGGTGTTTGCATGCTGTGACCATCAGTGCCGTGGTAGCTTGGCAAGGGAAGTGGTGTGGTGGCAGTGGGGCTTGCTGGAAGGGATTCTTCAAAAGGAATGGAAAACATGGGCAGGAGGATCTTGCTGTACCTCAGTGGAGCTGCAGCGTGACACAGATATACCAGGGAAGGCTGCAGGAACTGCAGCCAGCACATGGCCCGTGTGGTGCTGGCACATGGTGTCAGGTGGGAACCCTTGAAGTGCAGCTCATCCGGGCAGCTGGGGCTTGGGAGAGCTGAAGCAAACACTGCTTTCAGTAAATGAGAAGGACATCACCAGACTGGAGGAGTACAGTTTGCTGGGGATGGTGCTGACAGCTTATGGTAGACTTGCTGATGGGAAGAAATATGGAGCTTCCACCTGCTGAAAAGCAGAGCAGAAAAATAAACTAAATGTACCTCAAAGGCATCAGAATTGACCTTCAGCCTGAGATTTCTAGAAAAGGGTCCAGCAGAAGGCCTAGTCCCCATTTAGGGACTGTGTATCTAATTTTGGGTTGACTAACATGGTAAGGAATAAGACTGCCTCAAAGCATAACATCTAAACAGTGCAAGAATTGTTGAGATATTCTGTTTTCCTTATTTTGCCAAGAAACTTGGGATTCCATGTCCACAATCGTACAAAAATCTGAGCTAGACCTGGAAATGTGTCCAAACATCTCAACTTCTAATCTTATGCCTTAGCTATAAAAGCATCCGGCCTTCCTTCCTAAATAGCTTATCTAGTGGTCTGCCAAAGGAATGAAGGGGAATGCAGAGTCTTGTGTCCAGTATTATAAATCTGAATAAAGCCTCAGGTCAATGTCATCAGACATATAGAAAAAAGAAGGATGACGTCTCTATGACATGGTTGAATTGCAGAGATGGTCAAATGTTTTTTTCATAAAAGGTAACCTTAGCAGTTTGGGGGAGCATCAAATGCTCTTGTGATTTTTTTTATCAAGTACAGTGACAAAATAGTCACTATAGTGTTAGAAGGGAAGGTTGCAGGAAACAAAGGGGTGAAAAAGTGTATCATTCCTTTTTTTTTCCAGCATGAAAAATATCCTTGTGGAAATGCTGACATTTTTTAGTATTCTTAAAATAGACCTTCATTTTTTTTAAGGGAATACTTCTCAAGGAAAAATTGATCTGGTTAAAAAATATTAAAAATCAGAACATTTCATTATGGTTTGACCGAAACATTCTGGGTTGACCTAAAATGAAATTTTTTGTCTTAACATTTCACTGAAAAGCTTTAAAAATTTTATTCAGCTTGATTCAAATTTAATTTTCCCTGATTTTTCCATTTAGCCAGCTGTATCTAATGGATCATTCTTTACTAAAAGATCATCTTTACTTTTGCCACCTTGACCCTGCACACTTAATTTGACATTAAATATCTTTTTGGTTGACGGTTTCTAGTTTGTATTTTTGCATGTGAAAAAAGGCAAAAATAATTTGAAAATTAAATGCATGAAATTTTCATAATCTGTGACTTTATTATGGGCTTCTAAATATTTCATCCTACTTTCGCTCCTCTAAAACATCCTCCAGCCCATTGACTGGAGCAATGGGTCAGGTAAACATCTTGACCTCTATCTACTCAACTTAAAAACCCTATAAATAACTTTTATTGGTTTATGTCCTCTGCAACTATATGTAGTGTCACAGCTAAGAATGTCACTGCACAAAACTGACATCTATATTTGCATTTTTTTCCCCCTTTTGCTTTCTTTTTCTTCTCTACATAGTTCATAAGGTGCAAAGATGAGAATTCTCAAGTCAAAAGGAAGGTCTTCATTCTCATAAAGGTAAAATCCTGCTGCAGACAGAAAAGTGACTTTGGGAGAAAAATGACATCACAAGGCTCCATATTTATTCTCTTCAGAGGCAACCAGATCAAATATATTTGGTTTTCAAGGTGATGTTTCCAACCAGTCAGCCCTTAAACTCAAATTGGGAGCTGAAAGTCAAGCTGTGTCCTTTCTGACTCATGCATAATCATCCTTAATAAAGTTTCTGCAGACAAGATTTAGCTGACAAATTGGTGTTTATCATACACAAGACAAAAAAGATTAATCCAAGCCATTCATCCATAGCTAGGCCGACTCTTCATCATTAATTGGTTAAATGCATGCTATCTGTAAAACAAGCCAGGACAGGATGATCTGAAGAGCAGATATCCTGAGATGGAGGTTTTTTTATGTAGTGCTTTCTCCCACTCCCACCACCAATGCATTTCATTTTAGCAGAATATTTCCCAGACAAACCCACTGGTGGGGTCTTGTGATACTAAACCTGGTAGAAGTCCTTCCCTTTCTCCCTTCCTCCCTCCTTTCCTCCCATCCTCCCTCCTTTCCTTCTTCCCTTCCTCCCTCCCTCCCTTCCTCCCTCCCTCCTTCCCTCCTTTCCTGCTTCCCTCCTTCCCTCCCTCCCTTCCTCCCTCCTTCCCTTCCTTCACTCATTCCTCCCTTCCTCCCTTCCTCCCTTCCTCCCTTCCTCCCTCCCTTCCTCCCTTCCTCCCTCCCTTCCTCCTTNTTCCTTCCTCCCTCCCTCCCTCCCTTCCTTCCTTCTGCCCTTCCTTCCTACCCTCTCCTTTTGCTGCACACGGGTACCGCATGGGGTGCAGCACATGACACCAAACGCCCTCCCAGGCTCCCTGGCATGTGCATTTGTGTATTTAGTGTATGTGTGCGGCAGCCTGACACGGGCTGTGACAGAAACTGCCAGCGATCTGTGCGGCAAGCTGCCATCTTCCATCTCTTCAGGGTGAGGTAAGGACGCAGTTTGAGCTTGCTTTGAGATCTCACCTCTTTTTAATGAGTGTTAAGTCTTGTCTTAAATGTTATTTTAATCCACTTGTCACGTAGTTAGCATGCTGAGCAGTCAGGCGAGGAGGAGGAGGGAGCCAGGCTGACGCAGGGTAAGCGGGATATATCTCTGCTTGGGAGGGCTCTGGTCCTTTCTCTTAACCACACCTACCTTCCTCACTTCTGATGATGAATGTTAAAGGGAAGAGTGGATGTCACTTGGCTTTTATCCTGTCACCAGGGTGACTGTAAGAAACTGGAAGGAGGTGTTCTCTTCAGTTTGAAGGAGAAGCGATCCCCGTTAAGTAGCGAGAGGAGCAGATCATGCTTATAGGAAGCACTGCTTTTCAACCAATGCACTAGAGCAGGGGAGCGGGTAGCTGGTCTCTATTCCTCCATCTGCTGCTAGACCGCCTTAGGAAGGAACTTCACCCTGCTGAGCCTCAACCTACTCACATGTTATTGGTGATGGAGATACCTCCTTTGCACAGTGCTTTGAAATCTATTAGTAAAGAGTGTGTTATTAAAGGAAGGAGTATTACTGCCACAGTGGTATTACTGTTAGTTTCTGGAGAAAGGTGAGATTTTGTTGGCTTCTCAGACATGTGGCTGGGTTTTATCTCAGTAGAAATGGCTGTTGGCTATTGGCTTCAAACACCTACTCACCTACTAGCGGCTCAGTCTGGGGCTCCTCATGTTGTGTCAGTAGTGTTTGAAATGCAGAGGGTGTCCCTTTGGAAGCTGCCAGGGCTTCCTTTGGATTGCATTCGTGAGTGACGTGAAATCGTGCTCCTAATGGCCTGATGCAGTCTGACGCCCTGCTGCGTAACAGTCTGGGGATGAGCAGCCTTTCTTCTCTGCCTCCATACTGCTATTCTTCCTGCCCCTTTGATCCTGCTCTTCTCTGCTCCCTTCCTTTCTGTCCCTTTCCCTAGTCCCAGTTTGTTACTATTATACTTGTCCTTTTAAGTTAACACTGTTATTTAACCCGGCCTTCATCCCCTGCCCATTTTGCATTGACCCTGTGCCATCCCATGCAGATTGTACAGTGTGGCTCATAAGGTTCCCTGTCTTTGAAGAGCCAGAGATGGACAGCATGTGGCATTCCTGGCTTCCCACAGGAGGAACACATGGGTAACTGTTTTTTCAGGGAGCCACAGTACAGTGAGTGAGCAGCAATCAGTCCAGGGTGAAAGAGGGGACTTAACGCCTTACCAACAAGGCAAATTTGGGACTCCTTTAAAGAGGGATGGAGGGATCATCCTCTGTGTAGTCTTTGATTCATCCTGTGTGTGAGTTGGGTGACTTTGAGTCTCCCGCTCCAGTACTGTTCCTCGCTGTCTTCTGAATCTCCTGTCCCTCTGTCATCAAGCCTTGTCTTGTGTGTCTCAGCATCTTCCTTCACTGTGGGCATGCAGCTATACATAATCCGAGGCTATATAGATTGTATATAGTGATTGGTGTTGCTCCACAGTGGTCTCAGGACTGTGTGTTTGTAGGATTTGGCGATCCTTTGCTGTCCCAGGAGTAATCTCTGTGCACACAGAAACCAAACAAAGACTTAGCCAAACCAATTTTTTCTTCGGGGGTAAAATGCCATGGAGACTTGGTAAATAAGTGAAAGCCTTCTTTTCTGATTATTATATAGTGCATTCTGGTTCTCCTGCCATTGAGATTTTCTGAGCCTGTGAGCTCTGTATCTGTCTACTAATGGAAAAAGCAAGATATGAAAATAATCTGGAACTCATGCCACTCAGAAAGAAGCCAAAGCCTGGAGATCAGCTGTGAGACTTGGGATGGGACATTACACGTTATTTTGTAAAGCAATGTGTTTGCAGAAAAGAATCAATATCGTTTTGAGCTGCATATATGGAAGCACTGTATTGCAGCTTAAGGTGGTAATAGCTTTACTCTATACGGTTACGATGCATTCACACCTAAAGCCATCACATCCAGCCTTGCACAAAAATTTACTAGCAGTGTCTGGAAAAACGGAAGGGAGTTCAAAGAAGAGCAATGAATTATCAGGATGGCTGCAGGACTGATTTAGGTGGAAAGATTAGAAGTTCTAAATGTGGGTAAGAGACGATGAAGGCCAGGGTGTGCTAAGAGACTGCAAGTATTTAGTGGGTGTTAATGCTGGGAGGAGAGGAATTATTATGTGTGATTAAAAGGGGTATATCATGAGAAATGACATGCAAAGAAATGAGAAATTTGTCTGAAAACTACAAAGGACTCTCTGCTGTTGAAATACATAGTACTAACTTTCTCTTTGGGTTTAGTTCTCAGTAGAAGATCTAAAGAGGTACATAACAGGACCTGAAGGCAAAACTTTAGAGGTTATACTGCATGGAGTTGGCCTGCACCAGAAGAAAGGTGAACTGGAGATTACCCCTTCACCTGTCTGAGACATCGTCCATCTATCACACATTTTATTTCTTCTGTACTATCAGTTTCTTTTCCATATGTTCTGCCAAACAAAAAGAGGCCAAAGCATTGACTATCAGAGATGAGATTACCTTTTTCAATACTGGTTACTTTTACATGAAAGAACATTATAGAAAGTCACAGAACTAACAGTCACGTGCTTAGTTAGTACCACCAAAGAAGCCCTCTAATGCCACAAACCTTGTAGGAGCTTGCTATCTCTTTTTCATTTGTGAACAAGATGATAAAGAAATATTAAAAATATCATCTTTGTGAATGCACTGTTCATTCAACCTGTCCTTACCCAACACATCTAATTTGTATATTAATTTATTGCTACATGGCTATGGCTTCCATATTATGTTCCCAGTGAATGTACACATTTGAGGAATCTTGTTAAAGTAGCCCAATCTTGCAAATGTTTTCTCTATCTAGGCCAAACACACTACAAACCAGTGAGTTAACCCATCACGTGCCTTGCCACACAATTAAGAAGAACAAAGTCTCCTTGCTCCTTAAACATGAAACTCTTCCATCATGCCACTTTACATATCTCTTCACTGCCTGAGGTCCAGCTCTTCTCTACCTACACTGTAACCTCTAGCAGGAGCACCAACATGCTCTGGGGTGAGAGCTGCTTGGGCTGGGACCAGCTGCTGGGGCTGCTTAGCACCGCACGACGCCCAGCCCCATACCCACGTGTGCCCACCATTGCATCGCCTCGCAGCTCTGCTTCCCCACATCCTCTGTGCTTGCGGCTCTTGATGGAGAAGGGCTGAAACATCTGCCTTGGTACTGCACATCAATGTCTTAATAAAGTTCCTTTTAGTTTTGGTTTCTTTCCCAAGTAAAATTTGTATTGCTTTAATTTAGTTCACCTGAAGTAGCACAGCAGACTGCTTACATCCAAACCTAGGGGCTCCAGATCAGACCTTTGCTCCCTGGCACAAGGTTCACTATATATTTCTGGAGGGTGTTTTCAGGAGGTGTGAAACATGCCTGGGTGCTGCTGCATGGCTGCAGGTTGGGCTAGGATGAGAATGGAGGAGATGAGCAGGAGGCTACCTTTGATGGGTGTGGGTGCCAGCAGTTTCTGAAGGTGCAAGGTGAGTGAGAGACAGAAGCACATGTCCTCCAAGCACTGCTAGAGGGGCAGAAATTTTAGGCACCTTCCTGTTGCTCTTTGCTTGACAACTCATTTATTTCAGCGGCTGTTTACTACTGGAGGGGGAGATACATAAGACCCCTAGATGTTAATTGCTTCTGCCAAGTGAATGTTGTAAATAATCATGAAAAAAAAACTTATGGCAAGATTTGTTTGCCTTTTATCCATTTGAAGTTTTCTTGAGGGAAAGGAAACACCACATTTCACTTGAGCCTTGCCATTTCAGGGCCAGATCCTGACCAGATGCTGGCAGTACCACTTGTAGTGGCTGCAATCCCTCAGCCCAGTGACACCAATTGTGGGTGACCACTGAGGTAGTGGGGGGGAAGCACAGCTCCAGGTATAGATCCTCTGCACCACCATGGGGAAAACAAGCACCACAGGAAACTGGTGGTAACATGACAAGTACATCTTCTCCTCAACTAGGGTGATACCGTCCTAGAGCACTGATATATCTTAATGGCAGTAATTGATCCCAACTGGGGCTCCAGCACACCCACACTTTGGGGCCATTTCAGCTCAGCCCTGGGGCAGTTAGCTCTTTCCTGAGCTCTACTGCAGGGTGGTGGTCTCCAGCCTCGTCTATGGAGTGTTACCTTATCCTGGCTCACTACTTGCTGTGCTGATGGATCCTGTTACTAGTCCCCCATATTCTGTCTTGTAGGGATATGCTCCTTGTGTGTCTGCCTGCCATTTGAACAAGGTATGTGCTTGGCTGGGTTTTTTGCATGTAGGACCTGGCTTTGTGCACCTGGAGTCTCCTATGGCTGGTGAGAGGTGGTGCTGGGGTGTCCCTATGGGTTGAGGACCAAGGTGCTGTGGTAGCTGCAGGCCAAACTAGCAGCATGCGTTTGTATTTATATATATATATATATTTAAAGCACTTATCGCTGTATTGGTAAACATTCTTTGGAGCCTCTCTAATGGCAGAGGTAAGAACAGGAGTCAGCCTGTCAGTACTTTTGGTGGTGTCCTGGACTGGGTGCAGCTCTCCTTTCAGGCAGGTTGAGTGAAGGCAAGCAGCAGTGAGCTGTGAGAGGTGGCGAGGGGCAAGTGAATCAGGAGCACAAGAACTGGTGCTGCTCATGTGGCTGGAGTGTGGCTCTATAGATATAAATGGGGCATGTCCCTCAGGTGGGGAGCTCCCTTGGTCCGGGAGGTGGTGTGAGTCCTGCTAATGCCGCTTAGCCTGTGCAATCCAAGAGGACTAGCTAGCTGGTGATGTAGTGGGTTTTTTTCTTTCCTGGTTTTTGGCATCACTACCCCAGAGAGGCTTTTGTGAGCTACCTAACATGGTGATGCCCACTTGAGGAGTGCTGGTGCTTGGGCTGGGTGACGTTCTAGTGCAGACTGCTTGTAAAGCAATAATATGTGATCATGTTAAGGGAAACTCCTGCCTGATGGGTGCCTGAGGCTAGGCAGGGCTGGCAGGGGGGTGGCCACAATGGCTCTGAACTTGTCGGGGACCAGGGCCCAGCATGACTAGGCCAGCAGAGCTGCTGAATGAGCAGTGAGGGGTGGTGCTTCATGTATGTCTGGTCTATGTTTACTTATGATCATGTGGAAATAGATTTAAACAAGCAAGGACTTTATGAACATTTTCCTAAGAAAGGCCTTCTTTCAGGGACAAAATGGATCAGGAGAAGCTGGGTTCAGTTGAATTAATGGGACTGTACATATTCTTTAAGTATGTGTTGTTTTTTTCGGTTTGGGGGTTTGACTGTGGAGTTAGGGACTTGCCAAGGAGGGGCTGGAGTTAAAACGTCTCACTCTGCACCCTTGTTTAGGTCTAAACTAGAAAATACACTGATGTCTGGCTTACCACCTTTGTGTGCAGTTACTGCACTGCTGCTGCTTCCTGGGGCAGGTGCTGGCATATGTACCTGTAGGCCAACACAGAGACCAGGCCCAGCCAGTCACAGCTGTTCCTGCTTTGCTGCAATACGTGTAATTACTCAGCTTATGACTCAGTCAGCAGTACTGTATATGTCAGCATGTAATTCTTTGCTGCCCTAAAGTAATGGTCTTCGACCAATGGTTCAGGGACTATTTCTAAGGGGTTGTGAAGTGTAATGAGAAAAGCGAGGCTTTTGTCATTAAGTTTAAATTCATTATCCAGGGATCCATACCTCTCTTTGACATGCTTTATAGGCCTATGAGTTTAAATAGGTTGAAATCCGTGGCTCTAACAGCCTTTTTTACCTTCTGATGGTCCCTTACATTATGCAAACAGTAATACTTTTTCTCCCAGAGTAACAAATAGTGAGAGTTGTAGGTCACACATATGTAGAGCAAACTATCACCAGGAAGCTATAATGGTGGCAGCCTAATTGAATTGGCATTTCATATATTATAAGTGAAAATATTAAATGAACCCGATTACAATATGTATCACATTGTATGAGATTTTGGGACATAAGTGCTACTTTGTGCCAACTGTTGCTGGGAGGAATGTTATAAATTGGGAAAGTATTAGAAAGGCCATCTCTTTCACGCAGGATTTATGTCTAAGTTCTAGGTTTTAATACTTTTGTTCTCATCTGAATTTTATTCTGTGCATTACTTGACATCATCCCCTTCAGATGTACTAGAAAGTCAATCTAGCTCATAAAAAAAAAAAAGGGGGGGATTTAATAACAATACACAACCAACAAATACTGGCTTTTTATTTTCTTCTGGTTATTGGTCAATAACCAGATATCCAGGATATGTTTTCATCTGTCCTCCATGAGTATAATTGCTGGATTCCTGGAGGTGAGCCTTTAAAAGTCAAAATGCTGTGAGAAATAGTACTAAAATCTAGAAGGTTGGCTACTGCTTTGCAGTTGGAGCATAATACAGAATTTTATGTATAAGCACTATAGTCTTCTCAAAAGAGATCGTTTTGGCTGGGATAGACTGTTGAAGTTGGGGTTGGTGGGGCCACCATCTATACTGTGGGCGCTTTCTTCAGAAGAGAGTCTAATAAAGCCTACCATGAAGAACTGCAATAATCTGCTTTTGGATTTCGTATTTGTGTGAGTCTTGCCTGTCCAAAAGATATGAGGCCCGTGTACTTTTTCAGCTTTATTTTAGGTGTTAAATTTATCTTAAATGGCATATAGGTCCTGTGATGGCAGATTGCACAGCAGTATTTTTATTAGGAAAATGCAATAATAGCTGTAAAACTTGTCTAGACAGGAGAAAAGAGAGGCTAAAATAGCACAGAGGAACATGGGCAGGAAGGAACAGAAGACAAGTGTGTGTTGTGTGCAATGGGGAGAGTACATGACTGCTTTTATATTCAGGGGAAATCATCAGGAACCTGTTACCACTGGTAAAGGAAAGTCTTGATGGAGTCCCAGGGGTGACAGCTGCCTGAAAAATGAGAAGACAGTTGTGGAAAGCAAGTTCCAACCTTTCTAGGTAGGGCTTTTTATAGGTAGTTCAAGACAGATGAATTTTCTTCCATCTTTCCTACATTAAATTTCAGTGATGTCTTCATATAATCGAAAGGTTTTTTTAATGAAATCCTAGTTTTCTAATTGTCAAATCGAAATTTTCAACAACATTTCCATAAAAGTGTATAGTCATGGAAACTAGCAGAAATAAAAATTGTTGATGACTTAGGTAATTTAGTGAAGAAAGGTGGTGTTTTTTCTTGAAGACAACGATCCCAGGATCTGATTCATCACTGCTCTGCACTTGTTGGCAAGAGGTGCTTGGCAGATGCAATGCCAGAGCCCTCACAGTGGCCATTGCTGTTTCAAGCCTGGGCTCTGTAAAGGTGTTCCTGGTGGGCAGAGTCCTGTTTGGGCATAGTTCCTTTTAGTGAAAAATGCAAACCATTGTGACCTATGTGAGAACAGATAGTAAACTGACAGGATTTCAAAACGTATTCTAAGTGTAAAAGGGTCAAAGCATGAGAGTACCCCAGAACTGTTGATAGCTGTTGCCTGGCTACACAGAAGCCAATTCTGCTATCAGAATAATACTGGGGGGAAATGAAAGAACAATAAATACTGGGACATTGAGATGATTGGTTTGAGAGTTAAACTGTTTTTCAAAGCTAAACCAGTCAGGCCAGATATCAGAGCTTCCCTTTGTGTATAGTAGTAGACCCGTTAAAGTCACCTTCCCCCTCCTGACTTTATGCACAATTGAAAGAGTTACTTTTGAGACCCACGTTAATGACATCAAAATCCAGCTTGTACCTTGATACAAGCAGTGGAGGGAAATACAGGACACCATCGAGCTCTTGGTGGCTCTAGTAAGAGGAAAGTTTAAAGAAATGCATAGAGGAAGTAATTAATAATGAAGTGAAATGTAAAATTTTAGTTCAATACACAATAGAATTGACTGTGGTGCTAAGCTGTGGAATTGGATTCTGAGATAAATGGTAAACCTTGGATGCCTGAAGCACCTAATTTGTTTGAGAAACTGCTTAAAGCTATCTTCTGTAGTGTAGTTTCATATTATTTATTTTAAACTCCTGAAGTGAACACTGGGAAGAAAACTTAGTGTAAAGCCAGTGCTTGATGAAGAGTTTGGTGCTTTGGTGTCAGGAAAAAGGCAACAGCTTCTTGGTAAACAGGTATCTTCCAAACCTTGGTATACCATAGCAAAAATAACATAAGGGGTCATTTTCTGAATTTGAGAAAAACATGCTTAATTGGAAGCATTTTTAATATTACTATTGCAGCATAAAGATACATGGAAAGCTCACCCCTACCTTGAAGGCTTGCATACTTAATTGGATGTGGGCAAAGAAAGTGAGCTTCACAGCATCGAATGAAAGGTTTGGTATTTGTGACTGAAATCACGTGGCATTGTTTGGTTCCTGAGAGGGTGCTTCCTCTAACCACCCAACTGTTAACTGTGAGCATGCAATTAAAAATGTATGCTGTGTTTGTCAGCTGTTTAAACTGTTCAGGCTAGTTACATAAGGTGAAGAAATTCATTATATAAGTTACACCATGAATTGCAAATTGTTTACTTAGTTGTGACAGTCATAGCTTAAGATATTTGTAGGCCAAGAGTTAGTCAGCGAAGACATTCGTGAATCATTTTGAATAATGAATAAATTTCAGATTTTTTTACAGCCTGTTAGCAGACAATTAACAAAGAAAAAAGGACAAAACTTGTCAAACTTGTATTTAAATTATTCAGTCTGCTCCAGATTACTGATTTAAGCTGGTAGCTGGGTTTGTACTATTGACTAAGTCTGGCAGTTTGTATCTTGCTGTCGAACTGAGTCATCTAGGCTTCTGAATCCTTTTCTGTATAACTGTATAATTATAGTGAGAAAATAAAGTACATTAATAAGGCTTAATTAAACCACGTACTTGCACACATACTCATGTATACAAATGAAAGTACTGAAACTTCTATGTTATACTGACTGAACATTAGAGACAGCAGTAATCTGCAGGGCAAATTCTCTGCAAATGTTGCTTAATTTCTTTTTTTTCCCCTTCATTGGTACAGAGTTTCAAACAGCCCAGTGATTTGTTAGCAGTTGTGCTGAGAGGCAAAAAATGCTGGTGCCTGACTTTTTGTAGTTAACCTCTAACTTTTCCAATAGAATAGCTGGTTCCAGTACTGGGAAGTTTGCCTCTAACACAGTGTACTGGCATGTTCACCAATATGTTTTTGCAGGAGAAATCTTGTCTTTACTGCATTAATGTGAAAACATTACTTACAAACAGACTGCTCCTTGGGCCTACGTTCTAGAGGGTTTTGTTAGTTCCAGTGAAGTCTTATGCTGTGCGCTGTTCACTGAGAAGATTTTGTCAGGTATGGGTAAGTGGGAACCACCTGCTACAACAGCGAGGGTCTCTGTCCTCTCTTGCTGAGATGGGGGTGTCTCAGCTAGCTAAACTATAATTCTGTGTTCCTATGGGGAAGTGTGGGGTTTGGCCATGTCCTCACTTCCCCCCCCAACTCTGCCTTTCTTCATCCCAGCCCATGAGAACTCATTAGAGGTGGCTGAAGGTCACTTGTGCTGACAACCTGTGGTCTGTCTCAGCTGCTGGGTTAGTTGAGGATTATCAGTTCATATACGCCTGGATCTCTCCCCTCTTCCCCTGGCCGAAGCTTGTGGGATGATTGACAAGTGCAAGAGTGCTGTTGGCCAAAGTATGTTTTCTTACAAGAAAAGTAACTCTTCTGGGGCTGGAATGGCTCACAGCAAGTTGGCTGCGTGTCAGAAGAGCAGCATGATATTGTCCTGATATAAAACGGCCTCTAGCTCTGTTTCTGATCACCTGTTTGATGTAGTTTTCAACTAGTTTGGTACCTCATAGGTACCTCATGGTTATTAATGAATGTTTATCATTCTGGAGGCCTTCCAGGGGAAAACATTTAATAAGGACACAGGAGTGTTATTGAAATGCACTTCACTGCATAGCAGGAAAAGATGTATTTAATTGTTGCTGTAATTGCTGGGCATCTTTTCAGGAATGTGAGTTGCATGTGTATTGCACACTGAGCACCTAAGTTTATATATGCTCTTCAAGTTTTTTAACTGAGGTGGCAGGTGATTGGCTACCCAGCCTGCCAGGGGAATGTCTTCAGAACCTGACCCATGTAAAAACTTCAGGTGTTGGGGCATGTGTGGGAGCTGTACCTGCTTTGAAAGGTGGAAATGGCCTTTGCTTCACTCTGAGCCCAGGGCCAATGAGTAACTCACCTGGTGAATGAGACAATGGAAATATTGAGAAAGGTCTACGTGGGAGAAATGAGCATGGGAAAAACAAGAAGTTGGCTTTAACAATCAAAGCACATGAATGCTGCCTCCTAAGATGTTAGAGATATTCAGAGATAGTGTAAAACCAAGCAGCTCCCATCCTGCCAAGTACTTCTGCTTGTCAGCAAAAATAAGAGATAAGCACAGAAATCAGATCTTGGCTGTTACCTGGGGTGAGCTGGACGTGGAGATGTCATAGTACGAGTCAGGTCCTCAGTGTTCCTCAGATTTCGCCTGCAATATCCACCTATCAAACACAAGTAATCTTAAACACTACTGTTTCCACTCCAAAAGTCAGTCCTTCCTCCAGTGTTACCTTACTAAATGTACCTATGTTAAATCTAAGTGAAATGTATACGACCAGTGAAACACATTGACTTGTTTTTTACCCTGGTACTTTCTAATCATATTAATGAATTCAGTTTCCCCCAAAATGAAAGAATTTGCAGGTTTTCTATTTCCACTGAGATTATTTCCAACCATCTTGGCTAATTTATTTTAGCAAGGGAATAGAGAACTCAGTTTTCCTTAATACTGGCATTCCCCTTCTCCCCTGCTTTTGCAGTCTTTTGTCCAGCTTTCATCATGATAGAAAAGGGTCTGTAAAACAAAACATGCAAAGCAACAAAAATTAAACAGGTGAATATATGGAGCAGGAATGACTGTTCCAGATCTACAACAGAGTTTAAAAAAAGACATAGTTCATTACTAGGCAAAGTAATTATAGATTTATTTTTTTTTTTACATTTCAGGAGAAAATACTAATTAAAATATCCCCTGCTGCCCTTTTGTACAGGGCAGCATAGCTCTGGTGCTGTACGGGAGGCTGAGTGGCTGGGCTGAGCCAGTCTTATGGATGGGAAAGGGTGGGTATAGTGGACCAGAGACTAGAGCTCATGGCTAATGCTTTTAAAAGGGATCAGAGAAGAGTTTTTCAAATAATGTAGTGTGGTTGTAGTGGCAGAATATACAGAGGACGATGAATATGTTTAGCTACTTGTGGGTTTTTTCCCCTCTTCGCTTCCAAGAAACACAGCTCATTCCTACTATCTTCTTCTGACATCTCTGTGTAGGACTAGGGGGAGTTGTTGAATCACTGTAGTCCTCTGCTATTCCAAGCAACTGTTCAGTATAGTCCCAGACATAAATGCCTTAAGCTACATGTGGAAAAGTAGAGTTTTTGCCTTTTCTTGGCTGCTGCTAAAAGATAGGACTGCACCTCTGTTGTTTAGGTTTGGCCTCATTCTTAATCTTCTGTCTTTTCATAGTTGATTCTTTCCCCATTGATGCGAGTCTTCTCCTTTATAGCACTTGCCATCAGAATGAGCCTTTTCTGCCTCACTGACTTTCCACCTCATCTCAAGACACAGCAGAGAATATAGTTGTCTGTCCCTTAACTCCTTCCTGTAACTGCCGTTACGTATTTGCATCTACAGGGTGTTTTGGGGTTTAGCATGGAGAGCACACTGTAGCCAAGTGAAGTCATGTTTTGGTACATTTATCTCCTCCTTTGCCCTTCAAAATTAAAGAGAAGCAATGGGTGCATTTTAGGTATTAAGTGCCCTAGTCATTTTAGGCATAACTCTTGTGCTAATTAAGGTGCTAATATTAATATATCTTATGAACCTGTTTCCTGTGGCTGTAGCAGATGCATTTGCTTAGATCCCACAGTTTGATTGTGTTGTAGTGACTGACAACTCTGAAATAAAGGTAGACTGCTTATTTGAATTCACTTACTACAGTGGGACCTGCAGGCAGTACAGAGAAACTCTGGTGATGACAAGCGTTGAGATGGAGCTGTGTACCTGTCCCAACCTGTGAGAGTCAAAGGCAGAATACTCAGATGATGGCTGGGCACAAACCACAAATGCTGGAATAGTTCCTGATCTCTTTACCCAGATGCTAGCTTCAGTCTAGAGTGCTGATGGGGGTGTTTTGTGTGACCTGAGAGAATTTGTGTGAGTCTCTGGGGCAGACAGAATTCTTTCCTATGTAATTTTCCCCTTCTTGATGCTCCTTCACTGTTGCCACAGCTAGCTCACTGCTTAAGTGCCTCCAGCTGTAACTCAGTGGCATGGATCAAAAAATTGGGTGACCTATAAGCTGAGGAAAATAAAATCATCATGCTATCTCAAATTGATATTTGACAAGGAAGAGGGCTCAAAAAGACCCATATCACTGCTTAGAAATGCATGAAAGAACCAGGCAGCCACCTTGGAAAGAGATTTGACTTCTTGCTGGGGAGCCATGGGGAGAGAAACCATGACAAGCTGCATCCACTCACCTGACCATCACACATCCATGGCTAGTTGTGTGATAGCTTTGTAATAAAACACTTCAGTGGCCCATAGTCTGTCCTATTCAGAGCTTTAATTTGTAGAGGATGGGATTTTTGTTTTGCCTTTATGGTTGGTGGTTACTTAAATAAGAATAGTTCTGCTTGGGACAGATTGCTAGTCGTGCTGGAGACTGTGTATTGGAAATGGAGAGATGCTGTAGAGGGGACCTGTAGTGGTCTTAGTGGTGGTGCATTTTTCTGCTCTCCTTAAAACAAAGCCCTTTGATCTCCAGATGAAGCAACTAGCACAATAGTTCATTGTGATTGGTATCACTCAATCATCAAACAATCCACTTGGCTTCTGCAAAGAACATTAGTTCAGCAGCACTGGCAGAGCATTGATGGAAGTTAATTTTAATGGTAATTTGGATCCTGGCTTATTTCTCTTTTAAAAGGCTTTTATACATGAAATAAACTTTTATTGCTAATTCATTTCATAATCATCTGGTGTGAGTTCATGCTAAATAGTGCAGTTCACGCTAAACTTCCTTTTGCAGAATAGGGAGAAGCTATTGCCCCCTCCTAAACACTCACAGCTTGTGACTGTTGTTTGTAGTTCAGAGAGGTGAGAACTGTAGGGCTAAGGAACCAGAGGTTAAATCAATGAAAGGGACACTTGTTATTAATCTCAAACCCTTGCAACAAGCTGCATGTCCTCTGATCAGGCACTTCATGACACAGGAGACTGGGTCTGCCTGTCAAGACACACTGTGACATCTCTGGTAGGACAGTACTCAGACCTTTCCTGTTTCTTTCCTTCTGACTGATGGGAGCAGCATAGCCCTAACCCTGGAGAAAGATACTCTCAAACCCATCCGTCATGCGTCTTTTATGTGATGTGGCAGAGTGGTACAGCTCATGTGTGAATGTCTCATCTCCTTGACTAGGACTATCTGACTGCATCCCTGATGCAGCATAGCTGTCTTGCAGGAATCTCACCATTCTCATATAATTATTCCTGTTCTTTCTAACAGTAGGTTGAGGATCCAGCAGGCATCAATATTCTTCAGCTATAGGAAAGTAGCAGACTATATCTAGCATAGCTTAAAACAAAAAAAACCCCAAGAGAACTCCTAAAAATCTCCAATTAGGAGTGTCTGTGGTGATAGGAGTCTGGTCTTCTCCTTTTAGAAGCAAGACTGGCATCCTTCAGCTATCATGCACAAAGGCCACATGGCATTACTCAGATCTACTTTATGGCATTACACAGAATATCCTGAGTTGGAAAGGACCCATAAGGATCATTGAGTCCACCTCCTGGCGCCACGCAGGGCCAGCCAAGTCAGAGCATGTCACTGAGCGCATCGTCCAGATGCTTCTTTAACTCAGTCAAGCTCAGTGCTGTGACCACTTCCCTGGGGAGCCTGTTCCAGTGCCTGACCACCCTGTCCGTAAAGAATCTCTTCCTAATCTCTGACCTAAGCCATCTCTGTCACAGCTGCATACTGTTCCCTCCATGAGGAGTAACAGTTGAGGCGAAATCATGCTTGGTTTGATACCCAGGGCAGCATATTTGGGTGTCTTGTTCCACAGTGTCAGCAGTGAGAAGCTGAAGAGCCATCTAGGGCTGAAATGCTTCAAGTGTTATGCTACTGCCACGGGTCACGTGCGATCATTTGCAGTAACCCCCTTTCTGATTTTTTACTCTGTGTCATGGACTACAAAGACTTAATTTATCCTAGTCAGACAAAAACCATCTGATGTCAGATTTAAGATTAATCATGAGGGGCATGTTGGGGCTCAAAGAAGACTGTGGAGACAATCTGTAGCTTACATGGCCATGTACTGCTTCCCCGTGGGACCTCAAGAGTCTACATAATTTTAATTCCTCTTGGGGTACAGGATGCTGTGCCTTCTAAACAACCAGGACTATTTCAAACTGCATTTTCTGCCCTGGCAATATGAATAATAAAATTACAGGCTTGTCCTCAAAGAAGAACTCTTGTGGGTAGGTCAGGCATATAGTTGAGCATAATGAGGCTGTGTGGGCAGATGAGATGAATGGTTGAGCATAATGAGACCATTCCACTTGGTTATGTCTTTTCTTAGACCTTGCATATTAGTAGTATATGCAGCTATTCTCTTTCACTTTCAAAAAAATTTTTAAAGTACATCTCCCCAGTACAAAATCAGCTTATTAGGTATGGTGTTGCAAACTTTCAGAAGCACTTGAAATTTTTATAAAATGGTAAACAAGTTGGGTCTGGGACCCTTTTAATTTCATGATTGCACGGTCAGGCCTCATGGGGTCCTGCCAGGTCCAACAATGCCCAGTGTAGAGTCCTGCCCCTGGGACATAACCCTGTGCAGCGATACAGGCTTGGGGAAGAGTGGAGAGACAGCTCTCAGGTGGAGAAGGACCTGGGGGTGTTGGTTGACTGCTGAGTGAATATGAGCCAGCAGTGTGTCCAGGTGGCCAGGAAGGCCAATGGCCTATAAGATTAGGTGTTAGGAAAGAATTCTTCACTGAAAGAGTTGTCAGGGCCTGGAACAGTCTTCCCAGGGAGGCAGTTGAGTCACGATCCCCAGATGTGTTTAAAGGATGGGTAGATGAGGTACTTAAGGACATGGTTTACAATAGGACAGGAACGGTTGGACTCGATTGTAAAGGTCTTTTCCAACCTTGTGATTCTGTGAAGACTGAGACTCCCAGGTGTTGCCACTGAAATACAGCAAATGGCACCCAGCCTCCTGGAAATCTAGATAGAGAACAAAGGTATTTTGTCTTGCTCTTTCCTTCCAGTGACAGTGGAAGTGTTCTTAAATATTATAGTCTACATGACATGGAGTGCTGCATCTTTTTCTTTTAAAGTAACATCTTGGCATGCAATTTCATAGCCAAATCTTTCTTCCCTAGCTGAAAGGCTGTGGAGGAATGGATGAATACTGTTATTGCTCACCCTTTAAGGTAACTTGGTTATTTTCCTGTAGGAAAGATCACAGAATCACAGAATTATCAAGGTTGGAAAAGACCTAAAAGATCATCCAGTCCAACCATTCACCTATTACTACTAGCTCCCACTAAACCATGTCCCTCAATACAACATCTAGTCTTTCCTTGAACACCCCCAGGGTCTGTGACTCCACCACCTCCCTGGGCAGTGCATTCCAGTGCCTGACTACCCTTTCCGAGAAGTAGTGCTTCCTAAAGATGCTAAGATGTTTGACAGAAGGTGGGAAATACATGTAGAAATTTCTTTTTTCTACATGATGCACAATTCTCTGCTTCTGGGCCACTTGCTCACTCATTTTAGAAAGATAATTATTAAACCTCTGTGATTCTATATTGCTGAAGTATCTTTTCTTTAATGTAATCCGTTATAAAGCACTGACATCAAGTCTCACCCCTGTGCATGCTCCTGGCAAAGTTTTCTTCTTTGTTTGGATGAAGTCACATTCATGCAAGTCCAAGCTGTTCCCTTTCTAGCATCCTGAAATTGTGTCCCCATACTGAGAGTGGTTATCCCTGTATCCCACAGCTGCTGTAGATATCTTTAGGAAAGCTGTTTAACCCTTAGGGTGTAAAATCCACCACACTTGCAAATGAGTTGTACTGAGATGTAGGATGATATTATCAATTTCATAATTGGTCTGTTTTGTCTTTTATTCCTCCCCCCTGTTATTTTTTCCTGCCTGTTGCATAGTTGTGCAGCTACAACCGTAAGTGCTGTACCCCATCCTGTTAACTGTGTGCGCTTGGGTGTTCCTTAAGCATGACCATGATAACCAGTTGCCAGAGGAGGCGATGTTAATGTTTGCTGCTTTTAGCTGATTCCAGCAATAAAGAAACAAGTCTACTGTATGATAACCTGGGGCACTGACTGTTCTGCCAGTGAGTCTGGCACTTGTCTACCCTCACTGCATTTCTACTACAGCATGGGACTAGTTTTCTTGCTTCTTCCTAAGTCCCCTCATCCTGGGAGTGCTTCCCTGTATCTCAGCCAAGTATGTACCACCTTAATCTCTTGTTCCATTTGAGTTAGGCTGTACTTGGAAATACTTTTGCTGGAAGTGATTTGAATATAGTTTGCCTGCTGAGTTTGTACTGTGGTCTCTCCCTAGCGCTGCATTTGGCTCTTACCCTGGTGGGTGGAATCTCTGGGCAGGATCAGCTTGCAGCTATATCTCTTTACTATAATTTTTGTCACAACTGTAGTAATTAAACCTGATATTGCAGAACCCTAGGGGATAAGAATAAAGCTAATGGCATATTTTCCTAAAGGTCTGGATGTTTCCTGAAGAATGTGTTTTCCATGAAGTTGACATGTTCTTTTTGTACCCTTCATCTGAGTGGCTGATGGTCCATTGGAGGCATGTTAAGAATCATCCTGGATCATCTTCACCTGATCCTGCAGTCAGTGAACTGGAGACTCATTCTTTTGGAGTCTGAGAGGCTGAACACAATGCCTGACAAAATAAGAGAAAAGGAAAATGAGGGGGTAGGTTAGCATCTGCCCGATCCTTCTCTTAAGTTGTGTTGTAATTTAATGGAGGAAGAATTCCGCGTTGTAATAAGATGTTAGTCCCTAACTTGGGATGAGCAGTGACTACTTGCTATTTATGTATTTATTACTGTAACTTTTAATTGGTATGTTTGGAGGGGGGAGAATAGAGGTCTGATGTCTCTTAATTAAGTTAATTTATAGTTTACAGAGTGATGGATTAACGTCTACATTTAGACCTGCTGCAAAGGGTACTGGAGGTACTGTCCACAAGGTAGTGTATGATGGTAGAAAACAGAATGCCTGTATTATTTTTGGGGGGATAGTATGTAACAATGCTGAGCAGCATTACTGTCTTTACTAAGTGTAGATATTTATGTTTTTATGCTTTGAGATATTCTTAAGAAATATACTGTACAAGGCATTGTTAGAGTAGCAATTAGAATAGAAAGTAAAGAATTAATAAAATGCAACAATCTATAATAACACCTGGATTTGGAATTAATTGTACAGCTAAAAATAGGAGTCCAAAAGCACAAAGGATGCTGATTCAGAGTTAATTTATAAAATCAAATATTACAGTTCAAGACTTACCTTTACGTATTGAACAAAATGAGCAACTAGATGGGGATGGAAGGTACAAAACAGGGGAACAGCAAAAGTCTTCCAAGACACAGGTTCTGTTCACTGTATTTATACAGCTTTCTGTCCCAAAAGCACCTCTGACCCATTGGCCGTAATCAGATGCTAGTGAGATACAGGCATTTAGTACAGCTCAGACTAGGAGTAAATACTAAAACAAAACAAAACAAGTCCTGATCTGACAATGTCAGAATAAATGCCTGTTTCTGTCGCCCCAACACCCAGATGTGAAGCAGTGATCAAAACTGGTGAAATTCTGACGTGGGGTGTAAGGGCTGTTCTGTACCTTGCAAGGGGGGCTAGCAAGTGTTCCCTTCTCTGATCCTGTGTGTGGTGATGGGTCTTTTGGGATGTGGTTGATTCCCTTTCCTGTCAGAATGAGGATCACAAAGCAGGTTTTTGAGTTGTAAAGGGCTGAATAATACTTAGGGCTATTATCCCCAGGGGGATTCTGCTGGCCTTCTAGGCACAGGGGTGGTGGGACAAGATGGATAGGGACAAATCTCCTCAGAGGCACAATGCTTACCTTTTAGATAATGCTTGTTGCTGCTGTCAATAGTTTTATATTAAGTAATGGCTCCATGGGCATTTTGAAATATCTCTTTCAAGCTATGAATCCTTCTTGACAGGCAGCAGAAATATTTAGTCCAGCTTGCCCTAGCCAGAACATCTTACATTACAGTAAGTGGGAGACTTTCCTACTGTGATCCTCTAATTTGATTTGACATTTCGGACAGGAAGACGCAAGAAGCGGTAGATTACTTTTGCCAAATGAGGAGAGGATGTTAGAGGCAAGGGAACGTCATGCCACAGAACCCTCCCAATGAAAAACAACATCTACGTGTCCCAGCAAGAGAAACCTCAAACCCAACAGCACCAGCAAAAGCCCAGTCTACTCCCCAATCGGTACCGACCCAGCAGTAGGCATGTGTCTGCTGGATGAGAAATTCTTATCCCACAATAGTCCATCTACATTTACATATACATCAGGTCTGTGCCTAAGCTATGGTGTGGTTTTACAACAACCTGTGACTTTTTGATATGTAAAAAAAGTAATAGATACTATCAGAGCTGTTTGGGTGTTTCTTTACCATGTTTTTCTGCCCTGTTACATTAGCTGGGATGGTTTCTACATTTAAAGAATTCAAATAAATTCTGTATTAAATGGTACACATTACACATCTCTTAAAAGAAATGCCATGAATGTTAGCTTGTCCTGGTTCTGGCCAGGTAGGAGTTAATCTCCCCAAGCAGCCAGCCCAGGTGAGCTGAGTTAGCCTGGGCTGTTTTCCACACCACCAGACATTGTTCCCCCATAAGAGGGGCTGGTCAGGGAGAGGTGCTCCTGGTTGCCTGCAGGGTGGTCTGAGTGCTTTCTCCTGGAGTGAGTGATGTGTGGTGCTCAGCCACTGTTGAGGCTGAACCTCCACATAGCTTATGCACTGGGAGACTAGATGCCTTTGGAATTTGGCTAGAGCAACTTAATTCCCAGTTGAAGACAATGCTGGGAGCAGGCGGTCTTACTACTAACTTCCTGTAGCTGTCAGCTATTGGTATATCCTGGTCTTCCTGGTTTTGTGTTTGGAACAAGCAAAGGGAAGGCTGGGGTTGGAAAGTAAGCTGTTCCTGTCATAGTTTTTGGGCCCCTCGCCCCCACACAAGGACATATATCTTTTTGATATTTTCAGCCACTCTGAAACATGTTGCTCATTTGGTGCAGAGTGTCTGCAGCAGTGTTGAGATTCTAGACTTAAGTTGTTGACTTCAGTACATTTGAGTGCAGTCAGAACTTGATGCTAGCACCAAAAATGAATTATTGTACCATTTCTGAAGAGGTACTCAATGTCTGAGCCTTCTGGACACAAGGGCATATGATAGTATTGCAAAACTCATCGCTGGATAAGGGCACAGTCCAGTCAATTGGAAAAATATTTTTTCATCACATCCACCAACCTTTCTTATTTCAAATACAACTTCAAGAATCATTTCATTCTGTAAGGGAGAAACCACTTGTGATTTCAGACCGCTGCAGAGAGATTAACAATAGCTGTGGCTCATAGGTTTTAGAATGACCAAATTGGGCTTTAGCTCATCTCTGATTTCACAGTACAGTTGTCTGATCTTCTTAACACCATCTTTACCTTCTCCCTTTCCCTTTAGTTGTATCTTTCTGTTCAAGTTTGATTATTCAAGGGCCACTTTTTAAGTATCTACATAACTTTCAATTTCTTAATCCCTTTCTTTGATTCAAGTCCTCATGTAGGATAGTAAGTCCAGTTACAATAGTGCAGCAAATGGCTTTGCAGAAGAAAGGTCAGTCAGCTGTGAAATCTTCTGTTACTCTGAATGCATACCACTTTACAAAGGAAGATGGAGCATCCGTGTAATTTAGTTATAGCAACTCGCCAGTTAATGAATAATTTGTCAAAGGCTAATCCAGGGACTGACTTTACTGGGAAAGAGGGTGGTCAAACATGAACACATTACTTGGGAAAGACATTATATATACTATCTTTATAATGTAGCAGTCTTTACTTAGAAGTAAACAGTCCCAAGGTTTATTTCAAGGCTGGTTTAGTAGCTCTACTTTTGCATCACGCTGCATGAGTAGAGATTCCGTTGGTTCTTTATGGGGTAAAAGACATTATGAACTTAGTGGGGAAACACTGCCTACTTCTTAGGGATTATCTTGTCTGTTAGCTCTACACTGCCCATACACTTAATTGCACAGTCCTGGTCTGGGAAATACTTTTTTGTGTATGAAGTTGAAATGATGTCTTGAAAATGCCTTTCTTCCAACCACACTAACCTAGCATTTATTTGAAATAACTAGAATGGGGACAGCATGAAAAAGACTAATGAATCTTAGGACTCCAGAAGGTAAGGATGTACTTATTAAGAAAGGGATCTTTCTACCAAAGAGAGAATGTGTCCAAAGTCTTTTATGCGCATAGTTGTAAAGCCTCAATAGAGTCCTTGGTGGATGGAGATGGTCTGTCTTATCAGCAAAGGAGGTTGCAAGCTCAGTGCATGGCAGATTGAGAGAAGAGTTCATGGGCATAGCAGGGTGCACCCTTTCTGGTCTCTCCATGGTCTTTCATGGTGAGTGGAAAACCCAGCCTTGCTGAAAAGCTGATGCTGGATTCTTCTCTCACTTGTTTCTTTGATAGGCTAGCTGTCTCGTGGTAGGTTGTGTGGGTTTTCTTTTTGTTTTTTGAACTGCAATCCTTTTGAATCCTGTGTTTTCTCATAGTTGCCATAAATGTTTAAAATGTGCAAACCAGGATCCATGCTAGTGGTGGTGTACTTCCCAAAATTCAAGGTAAGCAGACTCCTTACATGTAACCACATGAGTTAAGAAACAGCATCTTAACTTCAGCACACAAGCAAAATGCTTTTTGACTATGTGCCAATCCTTACAATAGGGGGAAAAATATAGTTGTTATTCTAAAAATTGGTGTCCTTAGTTTGATTCTTGTGAATTCCTAATATATAACCCTGGCCAAGAATTTTATCCTCTCTCCTTTTTCTTCCTCACAATTTGTGTTCAATTGAAAGTTGTGAAACTCTTCCCTCCGCAGATGAGGGATAAAACCTACATGATTATAGTGTCATATAGACAAGCTGAAATACCCACACAAGTTCTTTCAATTAAGTGATGTTCTTAAGACACTGCTGTAGGTACTGGGTGAGGCTGAGCCTGTAAGTGGGACCTTCTGGGAGATGAGTCTGTGTTAGGTCTCAGCTTAAGTTGCCTAATGCAGGATGAAAAGCATGTGAATGATTGTCTGTCATGTTGTGATTTCTGCTGTTTAAACACCAGGTTGAAGTGCTACAAGAACTTGAAGTGCTACAAGGAAGCTAAGTGCGTTCTCCGCTTCAGCAATTTGCTGTTAGTTTACAGTTAGCTCCACATGTAGACACAGAGAAGGGCTTATGTTCCTCTCATTTTAAGGAGTAGAGAGGAGTAAATGTATATAGAAAGGTACATTTATGTTGTAAAGCAGTACATAAAATAGCTTTCCAAGGTACAGAGATAGGTTTCCTTAGATTTCAGTGCCTGCGATCACAGATCCTTGGCAGAATTAGCGATATCAGGGCACCCCCCCTTGCCTCCCTGCAACCTGGGACCCTGTTTCCCAGATGTGTTTGAAAGGGGTTTCAAAGCTGATTCAGTCAATACAAAGCTTCATGAGAGTATCTTACGACACAAATCAGAAGATGTAAATTCATATAGAAGAAACCTGTCCATAGTGTAGCCTTTGTGCTTTTTCTCTGGCTTGACAGCAATGCTGAGTTAATGCTTTGTTCCATGAGCTATTGGGTAATCAGTGAGTTTTTACTGGTAATTGCTGTCTCAGTGACTTTTTATTGATCATTTAATTTCTGCCTCCAAACAAGTAGGAGCAAATATTTTTCAGCCCTTTTAACCTCCTTAACTTTTCATTCGGGTTCTGCTTCCCTCTCCCCTGTGGCCAGCCCAATGCAAATAGGTGGACAAAAAGATTAATAGAAGCAAGGAGATGCTTTCCTCCTCTCAAGTGCCCTGTGGCTTGGAGACTGTTATTAATAGCTGAAGTGAAAAAAGTGTTTCATAACCAACGTCTTGCTCCAGCTTCCTTGCCAGCCCCCTTCCCTTGGTCCCTGGAGAGAAAGTGTGAGCTCATCACTTTCCAATGCAAATTCAGCTTTTGGTCTCATACTTGGATTCTTTTCTTATCATGGGTGGAATATTTATCCTCTGCCAGCTGGTTGCTTTAAGCAAGCTGCTATTTGCTGGGATATCCACAGAGCATGTGGGGAACAGTCCTAGCAAAAGCTGTTCAGGCACTTTCTTTTTCCTCTTCTCTGAAAACGCTGCTGTCTGCTCAGTGAACGCAGAAGCGTCTGTGCCCTCATCTTTACTCACAGAGTGGTTGAAAAAGAAATTTAGATATTTCAGTGTGGAAACAGTAGTTGAAGTTGAAATGTAGGTGTTTCAGCCTGAAATATTTTGGAAGTCCCTGTGTGGGATCTGGTCACCGTACAGCTCACCAAAGCTGTTGTGTGTGTCTGGAGATCCATACACTTCACGGATTGCTTTCACTTCATATGCATTTTGTATCTGAGTTTTTCCCATATCTCTAGAGATCTAATGGAGCATAACTGAAAGTGAGCTGGCAGGTTTTAATCCCAGATCACCTGGGAAGAATGGGAACCTCAGTGTCATCTATATGTTTCTATATGGAGAGTACAGTATATTGGATCCTTTCAACCACCCCCCTGGTATTTTCTCAGAGTTCTTTACAAGACTTACCAGCTGAGTATTGTCTAACAAGTTCTACTAAGCTAAAGACTGAGAGAACCTTTATTTGGTAATGTCCTGGTTTAAGTAGGCATAGCGGTAATTTTCTTCTTAGCAGATGGTATAATGCTGTATTTTGGATTTAGGATGAGAGTCATGTCAATAATACACTGATACTTTAGTTGTTGGCTTTCAGCTTCTTGTAGTGCCCTGCCGATGAGAAGGCAGGGAGTGCCCAAGATGTTGAGAGGGGACACAGCCAGGGCAGCTGACCCAAACTAGCCAAAGGGATATCCCATACCATATGATGTCCTGGTCAGTATATTACTGGGGGTTTTTTGTGAGGTGGGATGGGGAAGAGAATCAAAAAGAAAAAAGGTGAAACTCATGGGTTGAGACAGTTTAATAGGGCAGAAGAGGAAGATAATAACGATGATAAAAGAATATACAAGTGATGCACCACACAACTGCTTGGCACCCAAAGCCAGTGCTCAGTTCCTGAGTTGTGTCACCTCCTGTCCAACCCCTAGTTATATACTGAGCATGATGTTGTACGGTATGTGATATCATGTTGGCCAGTCTGGGTCAGCTGTCCTGGCTGTGTCTCCTCCCAGATTTTTGGGTACCCCTCAACCTTCTTGTTGGTAGGGCAGTGTGAGAAGCTGAAATGTCCTTGACTGCTTGGCAGCAACTAAAATATTAGTGTGTTATCAACGTTATTCTCATCCTAAATCCAAACCACAGTATTATGCCATCTGCTTACAAGAAAATTAACTCTACCCCTGCTGAAACCAGGACAGGAAATCAAGGGAGATGAACTGTAAAAATAAAATGAAGGAAAAAAGAGCAGGAATGTTCAACTTGTCACTCTGGAAAAAAAACCAACTTTGCTTGCTTTCCTAATGAAAATCTTTAAGCTGTACATTCTGTTAATGTATCCGCTGGATATGTGCCATTTCAGGGATGAAGTATTATTTATCTTATGAATGTCTCATCCTTTCAGTGACTGCCAAATTGGTGAATACATGCAAGCTTTTCCTTCAGGTAAAACAGAGGGTGCTGTTATCTTTTTGAGTATGTTTCACTGAAGTTCTGCGTTCAGTACATTTTCTCGTGGTCAGTAAAGACATCTATGTGTAAGAAGCAAATTTAGGTGATATTGTAGAGCTTTGGCTATTGCAATGCCCTCTTGCCACTGTCAGTCTGGCAGCCTTTCTGCATTTTTACCCAGTAGGGAAGATACAGATGCCTAGTGAGCTTGTAAGTATGTTTACAGTAAGTACAATAAGCAATGTGTTATTTATTTTCATGTAGAGAAATGGCTGTGAAGGAAAGAGCTTGCAAGGGAGTAGAATCACTTGTGAAACTTTGGTATAATATGGTTGAGGGTTTCAGATGAAAATAAGCACTACCAAAAATTAAGGTAGATGTCTATGGTTTAGAATTTTCAAAATACACTTAAGGCTTTCAATTGAAGTACATTTCTAAATTTTTTTTAAAGGTGTCAAAATAAATTATAGATGAGTTCAGTTTTATGCATTACAAAACCTTTCATTTGATCTGAAATTGGTGGTGGTTTTTATTTTCCTGGTTGCACCAGTGTTGTCCTCCCTCAGTTTTTTTGAGCTGATCTTTGAACCCAAAGCATGGACTATTTGCCTATCTGTGTGAGCATGGCTGGTGTGACTTTATCAGTGATGGATGTCACTACTTTCACTGAATAAGAAGGGAAGGAATTGCAGTTCTACAGAACTTGACTGCAGACCTGTTCTTCTTGCTGTGGTGCCGTGTTCATGCCACTGTGGCTGCTCCATATGTTTCTCCTGTTAATCCTGGAGATTAACTGTCTAGGTAGATAAGGCGGCTTTTCTAGAACGGTGGTTGCTCAGGGTTGAACTTCCTTTGTCCTTACTAGGATGACTTTAACTACAGAGATGCACATAGCATAAATTAGATTACACTTGTAAATAGTGTGTTACAACAGCAGTAGATTTCTAACCAATAGAGTTTTGGGTCTCATGCTTATTTTGTGTGTGTTTTCAGGGAGGGGATGTTACTTTAGACTGGCCATTAATTACATTCCCATTAGCTCATCTTCTGATTTAGCTTTATTTGTGAAGAATCTAGTTGGCATGGCCTTGCAGCATATCGTGCTGTAACCCAAAGCATCGGAACCGGAGATGATCGGGAGGCCATGGTCACAATGGCTCCTGGTACATGCTGTGTGTGACCCTTGGGCCTGTGTGTGAACAGGGAACGGGACTGTGTCACATCCCTCTCTCTGACTTTTATACAAACTGGTAAATGGTGAGTAGAAACTGATAGTGCCCCTCTACCTGCTTGTAGTGGTGGCAGCCAGGGGCTAACAACTTAATTTTAAACCCGAGAAACACAAACCCCAAACCATCAACTGAAGGGAGGCATCAGCACAATTTCTTTGCAGCCCATAGCAAGCAATAACCAGTACCAGAAGTTGTTCCACTTTATCTAGGACAAGTAGCAACACGTCCTACTGGCAGATCAAGCTGAACCTCCGCTCAGGATGGTGCCAGACCCAGGCAGAAACAAATATGCTCTCCTATCATAAAAATTTGGCCCGTGCTGCAGCTGAGAATCTATCTTGGGCTCCATTAATTAGAACATTGGCTTCTATTTATGCATATAAGCTAATGAATATGCATCAGACACGTTGATTAAGGTGATGCTATTTGCATATTCTTCCTGGATTTTTAGACCTTTACCCTTAGGTATTCTACTATTCAAGATATTCATGTGGTACCAAGGGAAATTCTGATTAGTCATTAGGGGAAAAATAATTCATAATGAAGGTGGTCAGATGGTGGAACAGGTGCTCAAGGATGTTGTGTACCTCCGTTCTTGGAGGTATTTAAAATTTGACTGGACAAGGCCCCAAGCAGTGTGAACTATCTTTGAATGTGACTTTAACATTGAAGTTGTTCCTCCTTCTTTGAGCAAGGGAATGGGCATGTTGATGTCCAGCGGACCCTTCTAACATAAATAACTCTACAATTAATGCAGAAGAATATCCCTACATTTTTGGCTCTAAGGTATTTATAGATGGGCACGAATATGTAGCTGGTATTTTCATAGGTAGGATTACTCCAGAGATAATGAAATAATCCTGCTAAGTGTGTTGCAGTACTTACTAATGAAGTATCTGCCTTTGTTAATAAGATAGTTACTAGTTTATTAACTAGTCATCATATCTGATTGCAATTCTGTCATAGCAGCTGGTCAAGGTAGAGCTTAATTTCTCCTCCTACCTTCCTCTAGGGTTTAGTTTGACCAATTAATGCATGAAACTGCAAGAATCACCTAGTCTGTATTAAGGTATCTCCGGATGAATCATCAGAATCTATATGAAATGATTTAAGAGGTTGAGGGCAGTGCATACAGATGAGGGTAACAATTCTTATGTTGCACCAGCCTGAATGGTCAGGCATGGTTTGGAGGCTCCATAAAATGCTACTGCAACTTTAACAATGAACTTTTCCAAGGGAGACAAGACTTTGAAGATGGAACGTGTGATGTATATGCCACATGCAATGGTTTTGTGTAACCTGATCCTAGCCCTAAGTATGATTATATCCCCTGGAAACCTTATTGAAATGTTATGCTAAGAAAAAAATAACTATAAACTTTCTCTGCTCTACAGATTTTCTGAGCTTAATGTGAAACAATTAGAGGCTAAATGACTAATCCACATCTTCTGTCAGCTTGGTATGATGTAGTCACCCAATGAGGGAACAGTAACCAGGCCGTGGGATTAAGGCAGTCTCTCGTACAGAAAAGGTAGTTTCTCATAATGAATAGCAATACATTGAGTGAGTGCAATTTGTGAGCCAGAGGCTAAGGTTTCTTTTAATAGGAAATGTTTGTGTAGTAATTCTCAGACAGAGTTGTACTAGTTCTAATTTTTACAATGGGTGAGTTTTGTGGAATAAATTGCCTTCAACAAACAGTTCATCCAGAGGTATCTACAACACAGAAGGAGGAAAAGCTGCCTGGAGGTAGCAAAGCCTCAGAGCATCCATGTCAGTCTTTTCAGGGAAGCTCATCAAGTCAAAAGCCTTGGCAGGAAATGTAAAAAACCAGATACTAGCTGTACAGCTAATCCTTAGAAATCAGCATACCTTCTACTAGAGAAGAATGGGTACCACATCTGCATGTTATAGAATGTAAAGTGATTGTCTTCTTAGTGCTGGCTTGGTTTGATGTCTGGAATGGCCAAGCTGTAGTTCATCCAGAGCAAGTGAGATGCTGCCTCCCTGCATCTGAGATTCCTGATTGCTCTTACCCAAGGACTGCTGGGAAGAGTCTTGGAGTGGGAGAAACTCTTACAGGTAGTTGTGAGCCCTCCATCTACCAAAAGTGACTTGTTCACAGGCATTGAACTAATCTGCACCTGGACCTTATAGATGGTTTTACACAGCCCTGGAAGATGGGGAGTGAGGGGGAAGGATGTGAAATCTCTTAGCCCTTATTGTAAGGAAGAGAGGATCATCGGATAATCTGTCAGTGCCTCTTCTGTGTGCCATCCTGGGCCAGATCAGAAGTGATATTACTGACACCTATCTGCTCTCTCAAGTTACCAGTTCCATGAAAGACCACCTGAAGAACTATTTTGGGTTTCCAGGTATGAGATGAGTGGGTCTCTATTATGTAGAAGACTAAACTAGATGATTACAGTGGCAGTGTAACTTCCCAAAACTTGACAACCACCTTTACAAAAGTCATGCTGACCTCACAAGCAAAATGCCTCTGGGAACTTTGGAGATCTGAATTATAGGACTGATGTGACAAATGTCCTGGTGGCATTTTGAATTTTCATTTTATTTCTTAAATTTGCCATGGGTAAAGACTTCTTCATGGAGCATTTTGAAAGTGTTGAAATATTACTATATGGGGAGGGGGGATGGAGAGGTGGGGGGCAGGAGCCTTTCTTCATTTCAATGAAGAAAGACACTGGGACAAAACTCTGAAAAAAGAAGTCTGTCTACCCACCAGACAAATACAGTATGAATATAAACAGTATGACCTTCCTTTTAATTGATTTCAGCCCTACTCAACCCAGAAGTGGGAGAATGGTCCAATCATCCCCTGCTTCACCAAGTCGTCTGGGGCCCCTGCTGTGCTTACAGCCCTAGTCATGCAGTGGGAGCTGTGTCATTAGCAGCTGAACTAGTGTCAGTGTGTTGGGATACTTTTAAAAAATGAATAGAAAAGAATTGCATGATGTTTTCAGGTGATATGTCTGCAATAGCACAGTTTAAGGATCTTCCTGTCAATGGAGAGAAGAGGAAATTACTATATAATAATATGGTGATAGTAGGGATATCCCTACTATCATTGGATATGGGAGGGAAACTGAGTGGGGAAGGGGATCAGTAAGAGGAGTGGCATCTTTGATGCTCTAAGTTCTTATCTGTTCTGGATGAAGCTATTTCTAGTTTCCTTATCTCAGTTTAACTTGGCATCTGAACTTTGCTGGAAAAGGGGATTGCCAACCACAGTTACAGCTGCCGAAACCCCTCTGAGCATCTGTGCTTATGGTATGGCAGAGTTTTGCTCTGCATGGCTCTAGCTGTATCTTCCTGCTGATCCCTTCCCTAGCACTCTATTTCAAGATGTCAGACACTTTTCTTCAGTATTTTCAGCAAACATTTCCCTTTGATGAGAGGAACATAGAATATACTACATCTGTTAGTGGAGCAGCTTTGTGGCTGTCCTGTGTTTCTTTGTGGCCAGCTATAATACTTGCTATGACAGCTGTATAGGTGGAAAAAACCCAAACCCTGAGAGTACTTTCCAGGAGAGCAGTAGTTCAGATCCCTGCTGCAGTCACTGCATCTGCTTTCCCAGGGATTTCCAGGAACTGGATGTTTTGTGTCTTGCACGTAGTTCTCTTCTGTATGGGACAAATAGGGGCACATCAGGAAGTATGAAATTGCTGCAGCTATAGACCCATCCTCTTCCTAACTTTTACTGGCAAGTCCAGCCAAATGAAAGCCTTTCTCTACGTTTCAGAAGCTAATTCTCACTTCTACCTGGATATATGCTGATGCGTATATCAGCAGAGTCACTCTTCTACCCCTGTGAGAGGAGGTTGAGATAAACAACTCAAGTTTAAATGCCGAACAATCACAAACTTTACCGGTTTGGGCCACGCTTTTGGCCAGTTTGAGGTTCCCAGGAAGATCCTGCCTGCCTTTCCTAGCAGCAGTGGCCATGCAGATGAAGATGGCGGCATGCTCTCTCCAGCAGCTACTCCTGTTCTAGAGTCTGAAGTAATTGAAGTGCTGGAAGCTAATAGAAGACAGCTCTGAACTGCATTCTCCTGAGTGTATTAAACTCAGTGTTCACAGGAGAGTTTAATAGCCTAAAGCCAAAAGGACCGATTAGCTCGTGTAGGCTGACCTCTAGTATATCATAGACCTTTGTTTCACCCGTTTATCCCTTTACTGAGCCCAGGAACTTGGATTAGGCTGAAGTATTTTGAGCCCTGTAACAAAAAAGAAAGAATTACACTTTCTAGCAATGAACCTACACTTCATGCTTCAGAAAAGGGTGCAAATCCCGGAGCAGCATCCTTGTCTGGCTGACCTAGGAGTCTGTTTCCCTATGTAACATGAGTAGTGGGGACAATTCCCAGGTACAAGTGAATGCCCTGCACTCTGCTCAGCCCTCTTGAGTGCGTGCAGTGGCAAGCCTTGATATTTCAGAGACAAGTAGAGGAAAAATGAGAATGTATCTATCTCACCATGTATGTTGAAGAGCACTTTCCCTTCTGGTCACTACAAACTCTTGGTTGGAGTTATGTTTATTGGCTAGTAATGTTATTTGGAGGTGGGGGGAGTGTTGAAATTCATTGTGTGGTTGGGAAGGGAGATCATAATGGAATTCACAATTCGAATCTGCTTGTACTTCAGCTACTGTATTGAACCATTGCCACCTCAGTTGTACTTAGTCCTAGACAGTCTTTAAGGATGCACCTAAGTCTTGTTAAAGCCATGGGGATGTAACCACAAGCCCAAAATTACATATATGGCAAAGCGATGACCTGCATTCAGACCATAATCTCTCTTTCTTTAGGTTTTGGTGCTATAAGATAACAAATGGCTCACTGCGTTGCTGCTAATGGCAGTGATAGTCAGGAATAAAACTGTGATTGACTCTGGTAGAAATTAGCCTCTTTGGTGTAAGAGGAGGTGCTTTCGGCTGATTAAGAAATTATAGCAAATAGAACACAGTTTTTCCTTCCTTCCTTCTGTATGCTTTTATTTTGAATCTTGGCTCCGTGTCCTTTTTTGCTGTACTATGTAAATATTTTCTTGGGGTAGGTATCTGATAACTTAAAGATTATTTTCAGGCAAATAAGAATTTTCCATTTTCTTGCTGTTTTTTTCTGATACATGAAAGCAGCTGAACAAAAGGGGACAGAAGAACCTCTAAGAAGGCAGGGTTGTGATTTGAGGCTTCTTTAAAGCTCTTTGCACATTAGCTGTCTTTTTTTAAATACTATTCTTGGTTTGGAACTTTAATTCTGGGCGTACATTTGGTGCCCAGATGGTGCAGACTCACACAGAAGCCCATCACGCTGTCAGGGCAGGCGGATACATATGTAAATATTTTGCCTTTTCCCCCTATAATATTTGGCTTTGTCTAATCTAATTGCTGTCAAAGGCAGAATGTGAGGAATGCTTAAGAGGAGCAAACAATGAGGACCTCAAATGTTTGTATTGCACTAACTTTGGAAGATGCTAGTAGACTGCAATGAAACTAATAATTTTGTTTCATGGGTGTTCTTATTCATGCTGTGAATTCATGGCATATGAACTAAGTTCATGCCAAGTAATGTTTTACAACCTGAGGTAGAAAGCTGTAGTTCTAGTGGCATAAAAGCACATTTAACCCCTTGGAGCTGTTGATATAAGGCTAATGGCTCTGCCTTTTCAGTTCAGGCTGACAGTAAGTGTTCTCTACCTGCCTCTCTGTAGTACAGGACTCTTTCTTATTTATATAATTCATTGCTTCATTTAATTTATTCTATTGAGTGCCTGTCTTAATGTATTTTTAATACATAAAAACATTTCCAGCATAGCTGCTTCTTTGACCAGAGGTAGCTAGTAGCAAACAGCGTGGCCAGCCACATTAACGACACCTATTTAGTTATTAAAGGCCTGATCCAACATACCACACTATTAATGGAAAAATTACTTTCCCCAGCTTCAAATCTAACTGCCTAGTGAGGGGGTCTAGTGAGGTCAGTGTTAGTTGAGAATCTTGGTAAAGTAGGTGTAGGAAACCTGACTGGTTTTCATCAGTGTGAGAATGGTTGTGTTTCTGATCAGATGTGAAATTTGGTTAGGCTGTAATCACAGAAGGCATCAGACTACGCTGGATCTGACCCTCTAAGGACACCAACTATGTAGAGAGATGCTGGGATTTCAGGGCCTGGAGGTGTGATCTTTGTAGAGGAGGGAAAGTAGCTGTAAAAGGAGAAGGTAATAATGTAACCAGAAGACAAACAAGCAGTGTGTAGTGCTTTTTTTTTTTTTCTTTTNTTTTTTTTTTCCAGTGGAATGTAGATGAAATTCTGACTACAGGAGAAAAAAATGGCTCACTTCAGCCATTTGTGTTGCCATCAGAGGCTTGTTATTCAAGGGTGCTAGTAAATTCTGTTTCTGAGCCTGCAATGAAAGTGCCTGAGTACCTTCAAGAGACATACCACAGCCTGACACGTATCCGTCTGCTTGTCTTGCATGGCTGTGGGGTGGAAAGGGATCAGGAAAATATTTCTCTATCTAGATATTGTTTTTCCTGTGCTGCTTTTTTTTTTTTTTTATTACTGAAGGAAAGATCAAAGATATTTGCTTTGTGTACCTGCTGGACTATGGGTATTGAGACACATTACCGTACAGTAGGCTAAGATGTGAATTTACAGTTTCTACATGGTAAATGCTGGTGTACCTGCTGCTAGCTCATCGTTCCAAGAAAAAAAAAGAAAAGAAGGGGTGATTCACCACATATATATCTGATGGTGGAAGCTGACACTCTAGCAGCTACTGCAGAGCCTTTGGTGTATTCTAAGTTTGGATGTGAGCTCACCCTACAGGGAGCTTATACCTGTAACGGGCCCAAAATAGTATTGGTTGTCATAGTGGACTTGATGGTAGGGATTACTTTGCTCCTAGCCTTTGTTTTTGGTTATCAAGCCTATTTGGTCTACATCTGGGAGGAGATGTTGCATTCATTTAACAGCGCTTTCTCTTTTGTGTTTTGCCCTTCCCAGGAGCAATTGAGCGGTGCACGTACATCAAGTACCACTACTCCTCAGCAACCATTCCCAAGAACCTCACCTACAACATCACCAAGACAATCCGCCAGGATGAGTGGCATGCCTTGCGTAAGTGTTGCTGGCTCGCTTCTCTGTTCTCCTCATGTCTGGACTCACAGGGAGGTACTGATAAATGAGAGCAGAGGCTTTGACTGACAACTCTCTCAGAGTCCTTCTCATGTACAGTTTGTCTTTGTAGCAGACTGATCGATTTGCTCTTAGGACCTACATCTCTGTTTCTGCTGCTGACTAGAAATTCTGCTGAGGCATGAAAAATTGGCAGTGGGGAAGAGGCATTCATATGCAGAGATTAATACTGAGTTAAATACAAAAATGAATAACAAAATCAATGCCCTATTTTTTAATTCAGTAGAATGCTCAGTACGTGAGCGCATTCTCATGCAATTCATGCTGCTGTTTCCTGCTTCCAGCAGAATTCATTGCTGGCTTTTATTGTAGAATATGTCCTGTTGCCTGCAGCTCCTGGGTGAATGTGGCATCACTCTCCTTTGAAGATCTAGAAAGAGAAATGCTGCACCATTTAAGGCACAGGGAAAAGGAGCTTAGCCCTTAGTGATAACAGCAACCAGTGGTCACCAACTTGTAACGTTTGCTGAAGCAACAAGATCTGACAGGGATGGAATTGCCTTGAGATGTATTGGCTGGCCTTAAAGCTTTTTTCCTTCTCATCTTAGAGATAGAAAAGGGTTTTCACTAATAAAGCGGAAGAGGTAGGATTTCACAGGGAAATATGGCATGGCAACTCCTTGTTTCTATGTAGTCATAGGGACTGATGAATGATCTGATCTCTTCTGCCTCAGGGGAAGCTGTTAATGACTCCTTGAAGAGGGCATGGGTTGAGGGATCCCGATTCTGCCTGAAAACCTTGACAGGTGGTAGTGAGCAGCTACTGTCCAGACTGCGTCAGTTTAAGAACTGTGTAAGATCTCTGGCACGTATTCCCAAGGCCTTCAGTTCCTGTTTCACTCCTGTCTTATGTAGCTGTTGTTTTGGAAGGGTCTGTTTTAAGCTTTGGGAAGGAGAACTTGTAATGGTAGAGTTGATTTTCGGCATTGGTAAGGTCAGGCTTGGTTTGAGACTCATTGGTGCTTGTAGGCCTGCCTGGTCAAATCTGGTAACGTATTAAGAAAGTTCTAGAGGGTCTTGCTAAGAACCTAATGTGGGGGAATGTTTTGGTGGTTTTTTTTTTTTTTAAATCTGTGTGTGGATAAATTAATAATTTTATTATTACATGATAAAAAAACTAATATCAAACTCCTGCCTCTCAAAGTTGGAAGAGGCCAGTCTTGCAAAATGTTGTGCTGTGCTCATTTGTCCCTGAAATCAGATCATCAGGCAGTTTGGTTCCCTTCAGGTTTTCTGTTACCACCTGTCATCTCTGCTGGTGTCAATTTTATGTTAACTTTGCTCATATGTGGTCAAAAATAAATACACCTCCTGGCATCTCCTGCTAGGATTCATTGGGCAGTAGGAAGGGTCTTTAGTTTATGCTGGTGTTTGTGTGCTTTTGTCACTGCTGTGAGCAACTACGACTCTTCTGCAACCATCCAGTGGGAATCTCACCGTTTAATGGAGGAATTATTGTCTTAAATTCATCTTTATCTTAGTAATGGCTCAAGTAAAAGGTTATTCTGAAGCTCTGTTTGTATTCTCTTTTTTTTCCTCCTCAACTTAAATATCATTACTAATACACCTGGCCACGTAAGATACTTGGCGTGCTCATAATTTTGTGGGATCAGCAAGTTCTTGAGCCTGGTGTGTTGGCAGCTGGCAGTACCCTTCAGTGGGGTGTTCGCCAGTCTCCAAAGTGGCAGTCTAGACACTGTGCTCACACATTTACATATCTGATTTGGTCCGAGGCACTTTCAGGATGAGGCTGCTTGTTCCCTCCCTGGGGAGGGTACACCGAGTGTGTGGGTGTGCACGCATGTCTCTGACCCAGATTTTTCTTACTAGTTCATGAGTCAGATAAGTGTAGGTAGACATAAATAGAACTGAAGTTTGAATCTCCCTATCTAAAGACAGGGATGGAAAGAAATATCTTCCTGAAGTGTTCTTTTCTCCAGAGCAGTTAAGTGCAACAACAAGTCCTTGGTATATGGGATTAGCCACTGGGAGGATCTGGAGATTGCTGCATTTGAGAATGAACCTACATGACTCTTTCCTCTGTAGGAACAAGAACCCTGCTGTTTTTCTCTAAAACATCTGTTTTAAAAGACAAGGGCAATACCAATCTTTGCAAATTGTGTTTTCATTGAGGAGAATGCTCTTCCTTTGAAGTGACATAGAGTTTACTCCATTACAGAAAGTTCCTGTAATTCCAGTCCCTGCCTTAGGGCCCATGAGAACTGCATGAAGTTCAACATGGCCAAGTGCAAGGTCCTGCATGTGGGTCAGTCCAGTTCCAAGCACAATTACAAACTGGGCAGAGAATGAATTGAGAGCAGCCCTGAGAAGGACTTGGGGGTGCTGATCCATGACAAGCTCAACATGAGCCGGCAGTGTGTGCTAGCAGCTCAGAAGGCCAACTGTGTCCTGGGCTGCAATCCAGAACAGTGTGGCTGACATGTTGAGGGAGGTGATTCCGCCCTTCTAATCCACTCTCGTGAGACCATCTGGAGTACTGCATCCAGCTCTGCGGTCCCCAGTACAGGAAAGGTGGAGAGCTGTTGGAGCACATCCAGAGGGGGGCCACAAAGATGATCAAGGGGCTGGAGAACCTCTCCTATGAAGACAGGTGGAGAGTTGGGCTTGTTCAGTCTGGAGAAAAGGCTCAAGGGTGACCTAATTGAGGTGCACCAATACTTAAAGGGGTCATACAGGAAAGTAGGAGAGGAACTGTTCATCAGGGAGTGTAGTGATAGGACAAGGGGCAATGGCCTCAAGCTGAAAGAGAGTAGGTCTAGGTTAGAAATTAGGAAGAAATTCTTTACTATGAGGGTGGTGAGTCACTGGAACAGGTTGCCCAGAGAGGTTGTGCAAGCCCCATCCTTGGAGGTGTTTAAGGCCAGGTTAGACAAGGCTTTGGGCAACCTTGTTTAGTGAAGAATGTGTCCCTGCCCATGATAGAGGGTTGGAACTAGATCTTTGAGGTCCCTTCCAACCCAAAGCATTCTATGATTCTGATCTGGACCAGTTTCATCTGGCACACAGCTGCTTCAGCTCACCACTGCTTATTCTGAGGTAGAATAATGTTTCAATGTCAACCTGGATGTTATTTTCCTCTGAACGATTTCCTACTCAGAATTTTGCTTTTGCTGAGTGTTGTGACAAACAACAGAAGGAGCAGGGCTCAGGTCTGCTCTTCTTCCTGTTCTTGCCATGGGTAACTTCTCTTGATGAAACACTGGGGCGAAATGGCATCCTGGAGAATTTCAGAGGGAAATAAAAAGGTGAAACCAAAGTGACTGGTCACTTGCTAAAGAAAAAAGCCTCTTCTGGGCTGAAGCCACAGCTGTCCTTTGCCCTCTTTGTATTTCAGTAGTGGCTATTTTCCTTACCCAGTGCATGAACAGCAAATTGTTGTGCCTTGGAAAGAAATCTGTTTACTGGATGGGGGACCAGAGGGGAGAAGGCTCTAGTCATGTCCAGTAGACTGCTCTTTTCAGCTGGTCTGAAGGACTGGTGCTCTAGCAGTTTCTCTTGAATTGCAGGAATTGGGTGAGTGGCAATAAATTTGAGGCTAAGGACCCCATGGTACCAGTCAGCACAGAAAACATACTCCTCTAGCTGTGCAGTCAGCTAGCTAGAAGAACCCAGAGGAGCAGCCGGACCTGGAGGAATGGTTGGAACTGACTTTATAATTTTTTTAATTTTATCATTTTTTATTCTACTTGACATTTTCAAGATGGAACCTTTGCTCCATATTGATTGCCAATGGCAGCATGAGCTGGGGAAATAGGACTTTGCTTCCCTGCAATCACTTCCTCTCAGCTGTCTCTGGTTAAACAGGGATGGAGTTAAGGATGATTGTAGTATTGCCAGCTTTCACCTGTCAGGAGATAAATGTTCATCTAAATAGACAAAACAAATGTCTGTATGAACTGGGAGGGGAAGGGAGAAGGGAAAGAAAGCTGTGTCCAACAACTTTGAGCATGAGTAACTGCATCTTTATGGAAAATGCCAGAGTAATGGTATAATCAAGTCACTATTACGCATTTACCTTGTCGCATTTTTGGGTCCAGCCTTGTGCACAGTCTTGCTCCATAACCCTGGCTTTTGAAAAAATTCCAGCAGCATCACTGATGCTTTTAGAAATGGAGGTATATATCATTAGAACAAAATTTTTTAAAAATCAGAATGGTTCTGTATTTACTGGCATATTCAGTTCCACAGGTCTTATGCTGTTCTTGTAGTTCCCTTTCAGTATGGTGCAGATTTGTATCCACAATATGTAGGGAAAGCAGTCATGGCAGGGGTTTGTGCTATAGCATATGGTACAGGCATGGGAAGGGGTGAGAGACCTTTCCAGGTGTTGGAACAGGCACTTTAACTGGATGCTTGTACTTTAAGGAAGTTAACGGTAAAAAGGAACCTATATTGATGGTAAGGGTTTGGGGTTTTTTCCCTTCTTGTCCCAAAACCTTCAGGAAACCATTTTCTGGTATGTTACAGTGAAGAAGGTGAAAGACTGTTTGCTTGGAAAATGGTAGTACCACCAAGGTAATGAGGGCATGTGCTATGTTCAGTTTGGCATCTTCCAGGAACCAACAGTGCTGTTCTCTAAAGACACTGTGAGGGGTAAGGCACTCGGAGCTGAGGGAGTATTTAGTCTACTGGTTTACTCCCTGAAGCAAAACAGACATATGTTGGGTTGATGCTGCTTTATGCCATCAGAAGGACTGTAGGAAGGTAATTTTTCTTTTTCTTCCTTTTAAAATTTTTTTCCAATAGGCTATAGGTAACCCTGGCTCTACATTGATCTTCTGCTGCAGTCTTTAAGAAAAAATTGCTTGGTGAAAAAGGGTAACTACAGCATAAAGATAGATGCAGAGAGGAATTTCTAAGTATGCTTAAACCAGCTATCTACATTTCATTGTCTTGCTGGGAGAATTAGGATTAGAAATTTATTTTGAGGAAGCCAAGTAGTGCAGAAAAGGGAGGAAGATACAGATAAGAAGAGAAGAGATTGTCTTCATTGTACCAGGCTGGCTCTAAAAATGGAAGATGTTTTAGTTTTGCATCTAGCTTTCTTTTGTTTAGACCTTAAGTTTCCTTGCTCATTTTTACCTTTGAACATGTATTTGCTGTGGGATGACTTTGTGAATCCATTTCTTGAACAATTTCAACAAGAGGAACTGTGTAGGTTAGCTTGCTGTGGGCTCAGACCTGCCTGGAGCCTCACAGGGCTGATGCAACCTTACTTACAAGGGTTGCAGCCTTCCTCACTGTAGTCTTGGCAAGGGACAGGTGAAAGGTAGCTTTTCTAGGGCCACCTCTTCTCCAAGGCAGGTGAAGAAAGTATATGGAAGAAAGCATTGTTGTGTTAAAGCTCTGCAAACAAGCAAGTTGCTGATGTGTGCTCTTGAAGAGGGAGATTATTAGATACAATATATTATTATATACAAGTCAAACCGCTGGCTCTTTCTCCTGCCTTGGTAGCTGAAATGGGACAAATACTGCATGGCGCTCAGAGCCTTTGTATGGCAAAGCTCCCAGTGACTTGTGCTATACTGCATGAAAGTCTCCACATCAAAAGGGAGATGAAAAATTCTTCCTCCTCTCCAAAAAGCTTTCATTTTGCTGACTCACAGAGCCGATCATGAGGCTGGGTCTTTAAGCCTGTTGTTTTTTCTCTTCCTCCCTATATATCACAAACTCAAACTTCTACTTGAACTAAACACAGCCACAAAAGAGAGTTCTGTCTGTCTGTTCCTCTCCAGCTCACCAATGCCACCTAGGCCTGTCTTCCACAGCAGCCATATTTGTGTCCAGGAACATGGAGTGTGCTGCATCTGGGCAGAAGGCAGCTGGAATTGCTATGGAAACTGATCTTTTCCTGCACAGCTTAGAAATTGTCACCTCACTGCTTTAGAGAGAAGTGCTTCACACACAGGTAGCTGATGCTTCCTGAGAAACGTTTAGAATTTCCTGGGGGTTTTTTTGGAAGTGCTCCTTTGTCTGGCACTGTGGTATCTCCTTTGCTTGTGTCCTACAACCCCCCCCACCCTGCCCCCCTTCTCCTGTGGGACCAGAAGATATGGTCCCTTAGGAGCTGCATTGTCAGGAGAAGAGGAGCCATAATGCCTTGTGTTAATTGGAATGATAACGTTTGCGCTGTTGAAAACTGCAATAATCCTGTGTTTGTGGTGGTCATAAAGCAATTTGCATTAAAAAATGAATTGTAAAGACAAAAGTAATAGCCTGGCACATTCTGAGAGGAGTAAGTATTGGAAGAAATGAAGGATTTCTACAGGATGTAGAAAGTGGTAATATATTAATTCATACAGCATCTACCCTGAAAGCTGAATGAGTTTTATCAGCTTTAATGGTCTGAACTTTCCAGGAGATAAGGCTTCCTCATTTAGGTCTGCAGAGCACTTGCATACCTCCCTATAACCAGTAAAACTACTGGAGGGAGTGGAAAAATCTCCTTTTGGTGGAGGTCAGTTATGGTACTGATGGAAGTGGCATCAATTAGCACTCTGGAAAGGTCTGTGACGTCTGTACTTCTAATTTCTACAGGCTTCCCAACCCTTCTCACTCCACGGAACGAGATGCTGAGATTTCCACAGGAGCTCAGCTGATAGCTTGACAGTGCATTAGTAACACCAGTGGGCTCATGGGCTTGACCCTGTCTGCTTTTATAAGCAATAATAAATATTTCATTGTTGTATCTGGATTAAGTGCTGACCCAAGAGAATTTTGTCCATTTTTTTCCTTTTTTCCTTTTCCCTGGGTACGACTGTAAGAAGTGTTTGAAATAATAGACAGCATCCCACTCTTCCTGCTCCATCCTTCCTCTCTCTCCCATGCTCCCCCTTGGGTCTCCTTCCATTCCTATCTTCCTCTACAAGGAAATGTTTTATTTTTAATTAGCTACCTTGACCCTCAGATGGAGGTACACCCTGAAGTATGACACTGTCCTGCTGGTCAGTGCCATTTGGCTGACAATATGATGTCATTCCTTAATGCATTGGTTATTAAAGCAGACAGGGCAGCCATCCTGGAGGTTAGTCAGGCAGCAGGTGCTCACATGCCTGGAGGTCTAGTATTGTTGGATCTCCGTCATATTCATCATTCCCATAGCTAATGACCAGGTGGTAGTGACAGACCTTCTCATTTCTCCCTCTCTCTCTCCCTCTGCTGTAGGGATTTCTTCACATCCTGCCATTTCAAACTAAGATACAATTTATTTTTTTCCTAGAACCCAAATCTAAGGCCTATTTTGAAATCTGTAAGGGATTTTGTTGACCTCTGCTAGGCTTCCTCTTAGGACCTGTTAATATGGTTGTGACCTTAATACCTACACTATTGAAAAGCTTTCCCAACTGCATACTACCTTTTGTTGCCCGTACTACCTCTTGCTTCTTAGAAAGAGCAGGGAAGGAGTAAGGCAAGGAGGTCAGTAGATCTCAATCCTGAGCTGACAGGGATGTCTGAGTAGGAAAAATGGCCAAGATTTGGGAAGGGAAAAAATGAGGCAAGGGAAAGGGATAAAACTTTTGTGCTGGTGAGTTGGGACAAATGAGACAATGGATTACTGGACATTGAGCCTAGGGCAGGGACTGAAGTGGTGGACCAGAACATTTCAGAAGTGAAGGTTCAAAAATGGCCCAGCTTTGTGTGTGTTGGAGGGAAGTGGGGAATGAACAGGGAAGGCTTCCTTCAAAAGCCTTTTTTGAAATGCACAAGTCAGAAGTCTTATTGTGCACCTACAGCTAACATACCCATGAGCTACTGGCAGAGAGGAGGACTCATCCTCCTCCCTCAGCCAGAAGGTTCTTTCACCAGCTCAAGTAATGGGGTGCTGAGAGGTGAAGCAGAAGTATTCTGACAACAAACCACTTGCCACTTTTCTGTATCCTTGAGAAACCCCACACTAGAGTCCCTCCTTTTTCAGTTTGGTGGTGGTGGTTTTTTGTGGTTTTGGTTTTTTTTTTTTCTTTAAAGTTAAGAACTTAAAACTAGATGAGCATTTTTAAGGTTGCAAACACAAGCATGTGAAGTTGGGAGATGACATAGTTCGGGCTGCATATTTGACTTTAATTTATCTCCTCTGAGCACACTCATTATCAAGTCTTTAATTACTGTAATCACATACTGCATTTTCCACTAGACCCTTGCCTTGTTCCATACATTTGGGATATTCTGTTTCTGTTCAGTGTTTGATTTCTTTTCTATTAATTAATGTATGGTTGCTGGCCTTTCTTTTACAGAATACACAACTCTTAATCCAAAGACAGAGTTAACCATGTCACTAGCTTTGTCACATTTCTGATTACTGAAGCAGGGCATGTAAATATAAATATATTATCTAATAACTTTTGAGCTGCTTAAAATTTCCATTTTAGGTCTAGCAATTAAAGGTAACTAGTTTAGGGGGTTTTGAGTGTCCAGTTAGAGATGATGGAGTTTTACAGTATGTTGGGTAATTGGGGTGTTCTGGTTGGGTCTTCTTGTTACAAGTGCAGGCACTTGGATTCACCTTGGCTTAGGCAATGGTTTATGTTGTGTGCTACTATTATATTGGAGGAAAAGAAGATGTGGTTTTATCTCCACCATTGAAAAGAGTCTTAAGATATTTATGGAGCTGTTCTGAGTACAGGAAAATTTAGGGCAAATCCCCTCCAGCCTTACTGGTGACTTTTTGCAAAGGAGTATTAGAAACATTTTGCCTATTGCAGTGTGGAGATGTTGACAGGTAAAACATACCATTGCTAATCATTTCCAGTCATTCAGCCAGTCAAAATATAGGTTTATTAATATGCATACAGAGCTCTCTGTTTCCTTTCTCTCCCTCTTGAGAGACACAGAGGGGGAGAGATGGGCGTTTTTCGATGTCTCTTGGCTAATCAAGAATGATGCCTTGTGCATTCTTAGGGTGAGAACAGAGGAAAGAACAAACAGGATGATCTAATGGGTCTCTTCCATCTCTGACTTCTATAATTTTTGATTTATATACCAATTTAATGCCTGGTTTATGAAGATTTATATCCCAGCTTATTTATACCCCAGCCTGATGCCCCATCCCACACTGTTAGCAAGATGAAAGCCAGCCAGTTAAATATTTCAAGGTGATTACATGCCATGTGCCACACACAGGGTTAGTAATGAGAAGTAAGGGCTTCCTTGCTTCAGTGCAAGAAGAAAGACTTAAGTGGAACATTTTGGAAATGAGATTATTCTGATTTGTTCACAAAGCCATGTACCATCCATAAGGGAACATCACAGCAGCCAGCATGAGATAGATGCCAACAAAGTGAATCAAACAACCTAGCTTTGACCCTGACAGAAGCTGCAGGCTGAAACATGTAGGTGATTTTTATATGTTGATAGGTACTAGGCAGTGGTTGCCATTTTAATTACTGTTTTGCAGTGGTGCTCTTCGTACACTGAATTACAGAATAAACCTGATTCTCATGTAAAACCAAGACGGCCTCCTACTTGCTACTTTGAAAAGGTCTAAAAAGTGTGAATATTAATGTGTGAAATCTGTAACACTGCTTTACATCCTCAGATTCTCATGTTGTTAACTGGGACAAGATGATTTTGGCCATGTTGTCAGAGCCAAATGCAGTTCTAGCCCAGGAAGACTGGATGAAGCTGAAAGATTTGTCTTAGGGCCCATCCCAAGACTCCTTAATTGGCTGGGTGAATCACAGTTTAGCTGTTCAATTATTCCCTGCCCACCTCCAGGAACTGATTGCACAGTTGGTGAGGGAATAGGAAATCAGGAATATAAATCAACTGTAGGTATATCCTGTGGGACTTCAGAGTTCAGTCTCGCAAATCTCATCTGGCTGCTCTGGATGTAGGTTATATTTAATGGAGCTTGAGCCTGCGTGTTCCTCTGCATCACTGGAATTATGACAGCTAATTTGAGTCTATCTGCCACTGGCGTGTGCAATTGATCAATATCTCTTTCATAAATACAAACACTCATCTCTGCCTCCATCAGTTTTGTCTTTCCTGGCTTGACCTTTGCACCTCTGTTTCTCTGGGGTTTTTGGGGTTGGTTTTTTAGGGGCATTTGTTTCCCCCAACTTGATTCTCACCCAGATATTCAGAGAGAAGGAAATCAATAGAAGAGTATCACTTACTGACCTGAGAGGCTTCTTTGCCATACGCAACTGAGGCTGTAAATAATTCAGTGGGGTCCCTGTTTTCTTCCTTCCTCCCAAAAGACTGTGTTTATTAAAATTTTATGGGAGGGGACATGGAGGTGGCTGAATTACTGGTTTTGTCTGATACAGTCTTTAGCAATGCATTAGCTTGGTACTAGCTGCTCTTCACTCTTCATCATAGGCACATATTAAATCAGTCTTCCTTGCAGAATACATTCTGCAGCATGTTACAATCATGTATTTGTGCATGACGTAATGCCATGGAAGTGTTGCCATGGGAAGAAAAGTGTTAAACTGCCAAAGCAAGGCAGTTATCAGAGTACTGGGAGGGAGTCAGTAGTGGAATGAATCTGTAAACACAAAGATCCTGATCTGAAGAGTGCAATAGGCTGAGGGCTGAAGAGTTTGGTTCTGCTTATATTTATACCAGAATGAAAATTCTACTGAAACAAGTATAGATATTCTGAGATAAAAATAACGTGAAATCAGCATCTGGGTGAAAAATATTCAATAGATTTCAGAAAAATAAAATCTCACGGGTCATTTCAGTGAAAATTAACAAATTCTGCAGTTACGCATTTCCATTGATGTTTCTGCTGATAGTGTGTAGTACACCTTCCACCCCAGCATCTTGAAACACTTGGGCAATGGCTTTCACTCAGTATACTGACTTAAACTGGGTGCTAAGGGAGGAATACAACCCAAGCACACCCATTTCACATACAGAAAGAGAGTTAGAGAAGTTAATTGACCTGCTAAATGTCATGTGGAGAGTGAGTGGGAGAGCCAGAAACAGAGCTTGGGTCTTTGGACTCCCACTGCTGTAAGTGCTAGACAATGCTGCCTCCTGTAGTGCCAGAGATTATGCAGCATATCTACCAGAAAAAAACATTGCAAACCACTAGATATCAAAGATAATGTTTTTTCTAAAGGTATTTAAAAAAATAATAAATTGAGTGAAAGCCAGAATCTACTGCATATGCTAGTGATGAATTTTTCTCTCTGGCAAAAGAACCTTTAAAGGCTGGCAGTGAATTAGGGTTTTTTCAAAGTGGACATTCCTTAGAACCTGCTGAAAATCAGGTCTTTGGAGATATCTGAGAGTGAGCAGCTAGATTCAATAATAATTTCAAAAATTATCTCTATTAGAATATGTGTAGGTGCTGTGTATTTTCTGCCACACGTGAATTGGACTCTGAACCAGTGTCCTCACTGATTGTCATGGCAACTGATAGGCACAGTGAGAATAACATGCTGGTACTCCAAGTTTTTACCTGCAAGTAATCTTAACTGTTATTTTATTTGAAAAGTTATCAAATGAGTACATTTTGAGGAATAACTATCATTCCTAAGATAGAGCCATAAAATAATCTGGAAGAAGAAATACACACTGAATGGAAAACTGTAAGCAAATAATTTTGAAGTGGCCTTCCTGACATGGCTTGGGGAAAGCCTGTCCTATATGGCAAATCCTCCTTAGTCAGCAGTGGCCAGAGTCACCTCTGTACCTCATCCCAAAATAGCATGGGTGAGGAACTGACTAATGAGTATAGTCCTGCACCATGATTATTAGCTGTGGACCATCCACTGCCAGGGTATATTAGAACTACCTATGATATTCCAACCTAAATGCAGGTTGAACTGGTCTTTATCTCATTTTGGGAGTAGCTTAATCTGTCATGGAACTTGGTATATAAGGACCTACGCACTGATATTTTTTTCTGATGTATTTTATTGTTTTTTAAGCCTCAGTGGGATTTTTATTCGATAAATGAGCCTTGGCTGTGACACTTAACCCTTCACTGGAGCACTAGCCTTCTGTACTGACTTCACAGTTAATGAAGTGGAGAAGTCTATGGTGCTGTCACTCCCAGGGAGGAATGGATTTTTCACGTGGAAGGGATTAAAATTTTTTTTTAAGCAGAAGACAAATCACAGAAAAACCTTTTGTAACAATGCACAGGGCAGAGAAATGGAGAAGCTCCTTGATATGGCAATGGGATTAGCCTTTCAGAGTAGTCCTCCCAGAGTTTTCCCGGAAGAATCAGTGGCTTTCTGAAGAGCTGAATTGACAGCTCTGCTAGGTGAAGCTTTTTGATGGGCCAAGGGTAGCACAGGCAGGAGCTCTTTTAAAATCCGTGTGGTGCATAGAAGGATTAGATCGCTTGATGTATCTCTCTGACTGCTAGTTCGTAGGACTCTCATTAACAGTTTTGGCCTTGGCTTTCTGTAGGAAGGCATCCCCTACGCAAGTAAGAGAGCAGAGTTCCAGAGGTAAATTAATCCCTGTTTTATGGCAGTCAGGTGATACCAAGTGCAGTTTAAAGGCTTTTTGATTTTATTTTTTTTTTATCACTATTGGGGGAGACTCAGTATTTTACTAGCCAGAGAAGAGAGGCCATTTGTCATCAGGTTATTGGATTCACGAGGAGTATTTTGCTGTCCTTTTCTCACAGAGCAGAAGAGTCGATCTGTTGCTGTACAAAAGCAATGCTTAAAGGAGGGGGCTAAGACCCTGTAGCAAGCTCTGCTAGGCCCCCTAAGCCTGGTGGTGTAGTTCCAAGAAGATCTGCATTAGCTGAAAGTGTTCCCACCTGAGTGGGGGACCAGGGAGAAATCATCCCCAGGCAGCAATGACCTGTGAGAATTGTGAACTTATCTATGAATTTGGCAGAAGGAGTTTCAGTCAAAGACATATAGGTGGGATACTGATGTGGCCCCAAGTTATCTGCAGAGGGCTCTGACCCACAGCGCAATCTCATCTTGGTGGGGTTGAGGGGGACTTATTTGGGGCAGGAAGCCACCTGCTTTGACAGCTGCCTTCGTTTTGATGTTCATAGAAAGGGAAAGACATCTGGTGGGTGGCTATTCAGTGGCGAGGTTGGCAGCTGAACATTGCTGCTTTCCAAGTCTTTCCTTCCTGTATTGTAGGCATGAGCAAACACTCCCAGATATAGGATCACGACTCTTACAGCATAGGAGTGTGGTGAGTGAAGAGAGGAGCTGTTTGTATGACTGGGACAGTTGGGTTTTTGTTGCTGGAGTTTTTTGTTTGTTTTGTTTTTTCAGATGATGCAATTGGATGAGCTATTAGTGGTGCCTTTTAGAACATAAATAAGGAAGGTAAGGTGATGTGTGTAAACGCCTGGGGAGAAGCTAAAAGACAGAACTGAGAATAATGGAAAAGCTGCTGGGGGAGAAGTAAAAATGTGATGCCTGGACAGTGTTCTGCTTAGAGAGAACCTCTTTCCTCTGTTTATTATGCATCAATGTGGGTGCATTAGATTCACGTGGAAGTCAAACGAATTCCTGACATTGCTGGCACTGCAGAGACAACAACCAGAAGCTGTTGCCTCTGTCGCTTTCCTTTTGCAGCAAAGGCTGATAGTGAATGAGACTGGCATGAGTTTGTCATCACTCGCTCATTACTTTTAAAAATTTAGTTCTCAGTCTGTGTGTCAAGCTCTTGGCACAACCCTGATAAGCAACAGAAAGGTTGAGGAAACAAAGTGAGCCTTTCCACAGATCGATAGGGATCAATCTCTTCATTTCGACTGAATGACAAAACAAAAACAGCAATTAAAAGTATGTTTGATGCCGATAGCTAGCGGGCAGCTCCCAAAACCAAAGTATCAAGGGACACATAGGAGAGCTCTTGCCTGCACGATATTTATACTGATCCCATCAGAGGAATTATATTAGCACAGACATAAGGATCGCCCAACAGGTAGATGTGCTCTGAGGCATTCTAGCAAAACTGTTTGGCTAAGGCTCAGCTTACTCTTTTGTTATTTACCCCAACTTTTTGTTATTTATGCCCGTTTTGGGTGTACATGTGTTCTAGACCACAGCATCTTGGGTGGAGCTGCAGGCCATATGAGGATGGGACTATACTTTGTGTTAGCCAACATCTGTAATGTCAGTTGGTGCCAGATCACATACAGCTGCCCAGTAATGCAGCACATCTGGTGCACTGACTTATGCAGACGCCTGGGAGTGGATGATCAGTTCATTTAGGTGTCATTAGATCATTCAGTCAACCATGTAGGACATCGCCTTGCCAGTGCACTCCAGTTTAACAAACTTCACAAGTATAGCTCAAAGGTGGAGTGACTAGACAGTGTGTGAGATTCCCCATATTTTTTTGATCCTGGTAGGATCACTGGCTACTTAGAGCACCAAATTATAAAACCACTACCATAGGTGATAGTTTACAGAGCTGATGCATATCCCCATCTTATTCCTACCTGTACATGAATGTCTGGGATGGATATACAACAGGTGCCACAGGAGAGGAAGCAGCATAAGTGGAATATTACTGCTTGAAAATATCAATAGCTGGTTCCTCACTCCCTCTCCCTTTTATGAAGGAGTGGAAAACTGATTTTTCAGTTGTCCTGAATTCAATGTGTTGTTTTGTTTTTCTCGCTACAACACTGGCATCATCAATAAAAGTAAATGAGACGCAGTTGGATGTGACCGTTCTGGTGGGCCTCTGGTGTGAATGAACAGGCAGTAGGAACAGAACATTGGCTCCTGAAATAAGATGAGTTTTCTCTTTATTTGGGGGAGTGTGTGTGTGGGAAGGCTGAAATAATGTATTGCTTGGGAAAGCAAGAGACTTGACAGTACCGGCTAAAACAGGCGTACTGCCGCAAGTGCTGGGCACTTTTCCCAGTGACAGCCACGCTAGTGTGCTTGATCACCGTGTGCAAACTGTTGTTCTAGTGAGAGTTGATCCCTCGTTGGTGTGGTGCACTCTGTTGTCTTCAGACAGCTTTGCTGCTGTGTCTCAAGCCTTCCCTTGCAGCATTGCCCTGCTTTTCCTGAAATGCTGCAGCCATGCAGCTCTGCTCCCAGGGCTACCGCTCACTGCAGAACGTGCGTTGCGCCCGTGTGGTGCTCTCCTGGAGGGGGTTACATCCCATAGGCTAGCACACATTTGTATGGTATGAGTTCACCTCATGACCCCGATCTTTAGGTTCCTGGCTTTATTCAGCTGCTAGTTTTGGGGCAATGAGAGTGTGTGTGAAGTATGTATGGGCTGCTCATTGTATAGCTCTCTAAGAAGCCCTTTGGACCCTGGTGCAAGTGTGTAGTGTAACTGGGCCTGACAGACCTGGCCCCAAGAACTTGTTGCACCAGTAGATTTCATTGGAGAGCAAGAGCCCTGTGAAGGGACTGGTCAGCTCTTATTCAGCTGTGAACTTGGAGAAACAGTGTTAAGCGTAGAATCAGTGATTTTGGCTTTCTGTAAACTAAAGGTGTGCAAGCTGCCTGAGGGCTGGGCTGAACGTGCTGCTGTGGTATGGCCAGAGTGTTGCCAAGGGGCCATGGGCCTGCCTCTAGCCCCTGGGAGGGCAAGGTTGAAGGTTAAGAGCCAGCTGCATCCCTGTACTCCCCTCTTGCCTGGAGGTGCCCCTGTGTTGGGTCCTTCTGGGGGTTTTACCAAATGTAAAACCTGTGCTAGGGCAATGTACTGCTGCTGAATGAAGAACAAAAGAACTGTGATAAGGGAGGTCTACAAGCTTATGAAGCAACATCACATGGAAATCATCACAGGAGGTGGAAATTTTTCACTGTAGAAGCCGGTGAGACAAACTCCTGGCACCTCAGGCAAACAATAACAAGTCCCAAGTTGATAGAGCTGTCCTCCTGTGAAGCCTTAGCCACCGTGGCTGTCCTGCTCTGCCAGAGTTACTTTGAGGCTGCTCTGAAATGATTACTTCTCCACCCTCTTCAGAGAAATGACAAGGGGTGGGCTGGGGGAAAGATGCCAGCAAGCACTGAAGGGAAGAGAGAATAGAGAAAATTTCATGTTGAATGTATTCATCACCATCTATTCCAGGGTCAGTTGTTGTTGGGGTTTTTTTTGTATTAAATGAGGTGTTATTTTTAGACTTCCAAATCCATGTGTGGAAATTATTCTCAAGTGTTCCAGCTTTCATCCTGTATTTTAAAAAAAAAGAAAAAAAAGTCATCTTGATAGCACATTTATTGCATTATTTTTGTGTGATTTCTTTTATCCTTTCTTCCTCCTCCAAAAATTGATTCTTTTTTACTCTCCTGCCTTTGCTAATATTACAGGACATGCAATGAGAGAGCTATTTAATGGCTTCACTTGTTGCTTTACTGTTCTGTTAGAGTTATGGGGGAAGTGCTGGTGGGTTAGGAAGGAGCTTAGCCAGCAGCTCACCCACTTTCTCATGATTTTTTCTTCAAAGTAGGGTCTGACAAAGAAGAGCTGTTCTGTTGCAGATTTGCTGAGTTGAAAGCGAGTGAGCTATAGATACAACTGATTAATCCTCAGAACTGGTATATAAAGCTTATGCTATGCCACTGCTATTTATGTTACTAGGAGTCGGGCAACTTACACCCAGTGCCCTGCTTTAAAGAGTAATAATTTACCTAGAAAAGTTCTGTAGTGAGAGGATTTGGTAATTCTTTTGTCAATCCTTTTGTCTGGCATTGCTGTCCATACATTTCTGAAGTCACGACATTGTGGTGAGACCTGGGCCCTGAAATGGGAAGGTAGGATGGTCTCTTTTCCATGTCCTTCAACTCTTTGGTGCCAAGGCAGGTACATATACTAGAATTCCAGGATGTATTTACAAAAGAGAGACAAAAACCTCATAAGCATACCTTACACCCTCTGTTGCACATGAAAAATTAATGGCTATAGAGAAAAATGTGACCTTTAGGCATCTGTTGGAAAGCACACAGAGAAAGCTGTTCTGTATCTGGAGCATGGGTTTGACATCAATGAGACATTTACTTACAAAAGCATGTTCTTTTTCAGAAGGAAATTAATTGGGGTACCTGATTTTGAGATGTCTGACATGAAAGGGCTTGCACATTCCTCAGTGGCCAGAGTAAGACTGTCAGCATCTGGCTATGATTCTGTGCGCCAATACCTCCTAGAATAGGTAGTTGCTAGCCAAAGGTGTCCCTTTGGCAGGTTTGGCTGTATTTGTTATTCCTGTGCTAATTGGAGCTGAGATTTCCAGTGTTGCTTCCTCGCTGGAGGAGAGAACTTTGGCTAGGAACCAACTCATGGGGAAAGGGCTATGTGCAAAATCGCACCACAGCACTGGGTGTATTTTTTCTATGTGAAAAGTTTCTTCCACACATACAGTGGATGTTGGTGTACCAAAAGCAGAAGAACTATAATTCTGGGAGAAATTACTTTGCTGTGTTGATTTTTAGAAGAATTTGGACTACTTGGGATCTCAAATGACCCTGAAAGTCACATGTGAATTTTGAAAACAGTGCAAAACCTGATGTGTTCAAACTGTCTTGCCGATCTAGTTGCGAATTGGCTTTGGTAGACGTGTGGCAAATGGCAGCTGAAGTCAGATGACCTCCTGAGTGCCAAGTTTCTGTCTTGCAATGAGCAGTTGTAATTGCTGTATCTTGCACTGCAACACTTAAGATTCCTTCAGAAATTATGATCTTGCAGCATAAGCTTGAGTATCAGTCTGGGGGAGTGGGTCATTCCTTAGGTAGAATTCCCTTTCCCTCCTACCTTCCATTAAATGCTTGAATTATGTCTTCCTTTCCTCAATTTTATGTTCTTTCTCACTTTATCTAGTATGATTTCCCAGTTGCTTTCTCTCTTTGCTCCAAAATAAACATTGGGCAATGAGGCTGGTGCCCGGCACCTCTTGATATGATAATTGAAATGGCCTCTTTCAGACCACCATGACTATCAGGCCTGTTTTGGATTTTGGAGCGGGTTACTAATGCCAAACTCTGGTCTAGCTACAAATGGAACACGATTATACTGCAGGCAATGCCTCATTTGTTCAGGCAACATGGGCTTTGCTGCCATGTGTTTACATGGACCTTTTGTGTGCCTCAGCAAGACGTTTGACAATGATGTCGTGAAGTCACATCAGTACTATATAAAAATGTAGTTCTTAAGTTTCATTCTTGGGAGCACATTAGAGAAATCTGGGACAATCCAGAAATTTTAGAAAAAGTTGACTGCTTATTGTCAGAAGTCTCTGTAGACCAAACATAGGAAAAACAACTTGTCTTTCAGTAGAAGATTGAGGATTGTAATTACACAAAATAGCATATACTTGCAATGAGTTGAATTTTCAAATTTATATGTTTAAAAAAGAAATTCTCCTCACCTGTTGTCCTGTCTCCAAACTGTAGCATGAACTGGTACTCAGTTGAGGTTTTGTTTTTGTTTTCCCTTAGTGGTTTCCAATCCATAGCAATTAAAGAAACAAACAAATTCCTCTAGCTCCCTAATAGGATTTAGAAGTTACCATGAAAAAATTGCAGCAGCCAGACTCTGAAGTCCTTCCTTTAAAAAGTCATTGTGAATCCTTCCTATAATAGTCAATAGGGTTATTAAATTCTCATGCTGCTTCCCATCAGCCCTGTTTCTGTGCTTCTATTGGCTTCATCGCTTCTCTGACGTTTGGGTATCGGATGTATCCATCAGATATGGGTATATTTTTTACCGAACATGTTTCCCTAAGGGAGACAGAGTCAGCAATTTGCTACTAGAAAGTACTTGTGAACTTTTATTATGTGGATGAAATATGTCTGTGCACCTTGTTAGTGCCCTGTTTCCCTTATGTCCGTTCTCTCTCCATGTCCATTTCCTCTGTAGAAGGGCAGACTAGTACCTTGTTAATAAGACTGCAGCACATCATAGGCTGGAGTATTCTCAAGGAGACAATACCAATGCATTTGCCCAGCATGAGCCCTTGATGTCCTGGAAGGCAGCAGGAGTGGCTGGGTGGGCATAACCTTGCCTGTGCTTGAGTTGAGAGGTGATTTGGACTTCTGCTTTCTTACTAACCAAGCTACAGAACATACTAATGACAGGTTTGTTCTTCAACAGTTTGATGAGCCGTCAGTGTGCCCAGGTGGCCAAGGCGGCCAACAGCATCCTGACCTGTATCTGGAATAGTGTAACCAGCAGGAGTAGGGAAGTGATAGTTCCATTGTACTCAGCTCTGGTGAGACCACATCTTAAGTACTGTGTTCAGTTTTGGGCCCCTCACTACAGGAAGGATGTTGAGATGCTGGAGCGTGTCCAGAGAAGGGTGAAGAAGCTGGTGAAGGGTCTTGAGCACAGGTCCTGTGAGGAATGTTTGAGGGAGCTGGGGCTTTTTAGCCTGGAGAAAAGGAGGCTGAGGGGGGACCTTATCGCTCTCTACAACTACCTACCTGCAAGGGGGTTGAAGAGATGTTGGGGGTGGTCTCTTCTCTTGGGTGACAAGTGATAGGACAGGAGAGAATGGCTGAAATTGCACCAGGGGAGATTTAGGTTAGAGATCAGGAAGAATTTCTTTACAGAAAGGGTTGTCCAGCATTGGAACAGGCTGCCCAGGGAAGTGGTAGGGTCACCATACCTGGAGGTATGTAAAAGGTGTGTAGATTAAGTCCTTAAAGACATGATCTAGAGGTAGACTGGTCAGGGTTAGGCTGTGGTTGGACTCAATGATCTAAACGGTCTCTTCCAACCCGGGTGATTCTATGATTCTATTACAAGAGAAATTTTTGAGCAAGATCTAATGTTGCATGCAATGTAATGTCAGCATCCTGCCCTGTCCCCAAGCTTTCAGCCTCAGGATCCTGCAGGCAGCAGTTACTCCCTACGCCCTCCTGCCCCGGGGCTGCTCAGGTCCTTCACATGCTGCTTTGGCAGCTCCCAGACCCTGACTGCACTGCTCTATCTTTAGAGCTGCAGAAAGTCCAGTACCGCAGTGTCACAACATCCTATGGAGCCGGTGGCAGAGCAAGCTGTGATTTGAATTTGGATTTCTTGCAAATTATTTCTTGGGTAGGAAAATTTGTCTGAGTTCGTGAACCTCAGTTTTAGAGATGCATTAACTGTAGAGAGAGCTTTTGACACGTGCTTGCTGCAAAGTCTAACAACGAGGAGGTTATCTGCATGATGGAATTACTTTCTGTAATCTCTTGATGTCATTTCCTTAACCTTGTCCTAGTTTTATCATAGGGATACCTTTTGTTACATTCTACTTACAAAAGAGAAGAAAATAACTAGTTAGTTATTATTCTAGTTGAATCACTTACAGAATAAAATTCAGACACAGCTGTCACACAGCTCTAGTATCTGAGGAATATCAGCATTATGAACTGAATGTTATTAGCATATTTATTATTAGCAGTGTACAGAATTTATTTATTAACAGTAATGCACAGCTAATTCATTCTTTATGTGTTTGCACTTCTGCTTTGATGTAGTTAATATTGAAAAAAGCTTATGTTTTCCAGTTTACGCTAAAAATATTGATGATAAAGATCGAGTTAGTTTGCTGTTACTCTGTGTTCATGTGTCACCTCACACTCCCTTAGGGACAAATTTCAGGCTTCACTTTCTTAATATCCTTTAAGCACCTGGCAAGGTGGATGTTCTCAGCCAGTATTGATTATTGCTGTTGATTCCTGCAAGTTTCAAAACTGCCAGAGTAAACATTTGATGTAAAATTTAAATCAACTTGTAAATGCTGAAATCAACAAAAATATTTTTTTCTTCGTCTTTTCAGTCACGAGCATTTGCTCCCCAGTGCTAAACAAACAGCACGAACTGCACTTCATGCATTTACATCACGAGAGCAAAATATTGTCATAATGGCTGTGGGTTTTATTCACTGCCGGGATTAAGACATAATGGCACAAGCCACACAAATACCCCTGGTTCCAGCTGTGCTCACAAATAAGCAAGACTATTTTGGGCAGTAGCAGAACCAAACTGATGGGTGAACGTGCTGATGCAGTGTATCTTTGGGAAGCCCTCAGCAGCAGCAGCAGTGAGCCAGCGGATCTCTGGTTGGTAGAAACCCCACGTGTTTCCCCTCTCTGGGGAAGGAAGCAGCTGCCTTCCTCCTCTGGGAGTGTATCCTGCTCTGTCCTAAATAGCCTGACAGGTTTGACTGGCCCTGCGGTTGCTCAGGATGCAGCATGAACCCCTTAATTGTTGATCAAGAACATCTTGGTGGCATCGTTCGATAAACGCTGCGCTGGGCTCTTGGTATGAACAAACCCCCCAGCACAGATGTGACTCTCTTGAGTTTCCCAACTTATGGCCCTCCTTTAATGGGAAATGGGAAAAGACACATCATGCATCATCCAGAGGGTGCAAGGGAATTTTCTGTGGCTGATCTAACTTTGCAGTGTTTACTCCCCACTCTAGGGTTTTAATTGGCTTTTTAACATCTGGATTGGGGAGTCATGCTCTCTACTCGGAGCATCAAAATCACTGACCACTGAGAGACTGTTCTAGAGGTTTCACTCCTAGAGGACTGTGAAAAGAAAGCACATCAGCAAGCTGGGAGGATTTTGAGAGCCACTTCCAGATCTTTGTTGAGTTCAGGTGTAAGTTCTAATTTTCTGGGACCAGCATGTATTTTGGGTCTTTTAATAACACGTTTTATGTCTGACTTTCTAATCCTTTGCTGCAATGGGAAACCAGAAGTGAGTTGTCCCATTTTATAGAATGTCACATCTGTCACAGGGAGCTGGAGTCGTGCCGTGGGTGGAAGGAGAGAGATGGGTCAGTACATGCACATGTTTGTGCCTGTTAGCTGCAGCCCTGCAGGGGACAGTTGGAAGTTTTCTTGGCTGGTCCATTATCCTGGCGAAGAAAAGCAATTGATATTTACTAGGCTTTGCACTGGGGAGCTCCTTAGCTGATTGCTGTTAATTATTAGAATTTTCATTAACCCTTTGGTAAATGAAGACAGATCTTATTTTACATTAAAAATCCATGAAGAATGCATAAGCATAAAAAACATCAACCCTTAGTCAGGGAGAGCCCAAGGGATTAATTTGTAGTCAGGGGTTTCTTCAGGACGCTTGATTTAAACAGGCTACATGCACAAAATATCAAAGGTGTTTTATTTGGAATTGGTTAAGTGGCTAGAGAGAAATGTGGAAGTAATAGCTCCTTATCCACAGGCATCAGTTCAAATTCAGAAGTGTGTGTGGGGTTGGGTATTCTTAAAAGTAAACGGCTCAGGCTTTTTTAGTCTCTTCAGGCAGAAATGTTTAGCTATGGTCTCAGTGGTTGTGGGCATGGAGTGATGCTGCCCCTGTCCCCATGACAGGAACCTTACAGTGTCTGAATAAACTCTCCAGTTTCCAGTGATCTCCAATTTACTAGCTTTCCCCAGTCTATAAATATTCTAAGGGACTACTTTCCCTTCTTTTTGTTCTTCAATACTCCCTTTTCATCCTACAAGTATTTGAATATGATTTCTCACAGGGCAGGGAGAGCAGAACCATACTGACGTCGAAGGATATTCACTTGGGTTTTTCTCCTCTCAGTGCATGTTCCATTTAATCTCCAGAGAAGGGGTTTATCTTTCCCACTGAACTTACCTAAACTGGTCCACACAGAATAAGGCTGCCTTTCCTCCTGTCTTATTGCTGTATCACGTCCTCTTGAGTGCTAAATATCCTCTAGTTTGAGGGCTGGCTATCACACTGGCAGGATTCTTGATGTTTGTTCTCCAGTGCTGTGCTCATCACAGGAGATGTGGTGCTGGTATCTTCTTGTTTCAAGTAAGAACTTAAAATCCTCAAACTTTTCCTTCCATGTGATGTGACTGCCTGAACTGAAGTATAGCAAATACAGCAGATCTTCTGAAAGCACTGCATTCTTCAGTTTTCATTCCTGATAGAATTTATTTCTTTCCAGTTATTCTTGCCTGCCCTTTCCCATATATCTTTAGCACACACATACACAAGTGTATATATGGGACTCAGAGCAACTCACCATGTTGCCTAGATCTCCTGTGTGTGCAAGAGGGGATATAAAGATACAGTTGGTGGCTATGCAGTTACTAATGCTAACTATGGATATTGTCTGCACTGCAAAAACTGCAAGTTAACACAAAAGGATAGTCTGAAAGCCTGATAGTATCTGCAGCTTTGGTCACAGGTACAGTGACATCTTGCATGTTTTCTCTATGCCTTCTTAAGGTTTAGTGCCCTGAAACACGTGTCTTAACATTGATATACAAATGCTGTGAGAATACAACATCCTTGAGTTACCTTGTGCTTAGACAGAAAGAGTAAGAGCCTTAGCAGGGAGAGACGGGTGCTCTCCCTTCTCTTCCCATGAGCTCCCCAACCATTTCACACAGCTACCAGTGCAGTTAGCACAAAGAGCTGAAGCAATCAAGACACTGTGCTGGTCTCAGTCTGGCAGGTAAGCTCCCTCCTGGTCACAGCTGAGATGACTTCTTGTTCTTTTAACTGTGCTTGCAAGCTGCCATTCTGAGAGCTGTTTTTGCTGTGTGAATAAACTGGAGGCTTCAGTATGGTGATTTTTCACCCACGCTACATTCTGCAAGCAGCAGTTACTCGGCAATGTTCCTCAGCATCATTCTGTACTTTTTGCAGGTATTTATGCTGCTATGAGGTGTTATCTTAATTCTGCTTGTTTGAGGAAGAAGGAGACTTTTAAGGACAGGGAGGGACTGGGCTTGGGATAACTTTACTTGAGGTAAACTCCAGAAACTGGGTTCTGAAGAGGGTTCCTGAAATGCCTTCTAAAATGCAGAGTGCAGGCTGGTGCTTTATTTGGAATTAATTTTGAGCTTTTGTCCCACTCTCTCTCAGCAGATTGCAGGAGGGAAGAGTGACTTGACTTTACACAGTGGTTTTGACCAAGCTAGGAACAAGAACTGGTAATAAAACCGTGCCACCTGAGTGGCATATGCAAGGCACCCCTCATATATGGGTGTATGAGAGATGTCTTGTGAAAATAAGATTTTATTTTTTTCCCCCACATATCTTTTTTTAATCTTCTTAAAATACACTTTGATGAAAACAGACTCGAGTAGGTATATGCCATTCATATTGGATATTCACAGAATCACTAGGTTGGAAAAGCCCTTTAAGATCATCAAGTCCAACCATTCCCGTCCTGTGCTAAACCATATCCCTAAGTACCTCATCTACCCATCTTTTAAACACATCCAGGGATGGTGACTCAACCACCTCCCTGGGCAGCCTGTTCCAGGCCCTGACAACTCTTTCAGTGAAGAATTTTTTCCTAACATCTTGAGTGCTTGTACACAAGATTGTTGGAACAGCTGTGGGGTTTTTTTGAGGCCCTCAAATTATGAGGAGTTATCAGTGTTGAGGAACTACTTCAGAGGTAAAAGTGCCATGGCATGAAGGCATCATCCATCTTTTCACTTGTTTGCAACTAGAAAACATCTCATCTGTCTGAAAGTTTTTGGCAGGCATTCCGGTTACTGCTGTTCAACAAAAGCCATATGCAAGGGATTATATTTAAAAGAAAAAAAGAAATAAATGTATGTGTGTCATTTGAGCCCATTAGTTGTAAACCACTTCTGGACCTTTATAATAAGAGGAGAGATCCTCTGGCTTTTCACCAGTCCCTGAAACCTGACACAGGTCACTGAACACAGGGAGGAGGAGAGCAGCACAGGGCGGTCTCGTGCTGCTCTGTAATCCCTACCTCTCTCCCTGCAAGCTTGCTGTGACCCAGGTTGTCTCACCAGAGGTAGAAAGCTGCCTTGCATTTCATCACTGTACAGAGAAGGATATTTGTTAGTGATGGATCTTTGTAGAGAGTGTGCCTCTGTTTCTGAGATACGTGCTCTTTGACGGAGGATACCAGTTGCTGGTATGCTGTCACTTCCCCTTTAATTTCCTTATTGCCAGTGGATGTTATGCTCCTTTTTCTTGTCAGATAAGTTTTTTTTTAAACACAGAGCTGAATTTTTTTCCCATTGTGACTTTAATTCTTCCTGCTGTGATTTCACATACAAACGTAATTTACTGTTGTTGAATGTCAGTGCGTACTTACATGGCACCCAGAGAAACAATGGGTGAGTGTGGAAATGCTAAAGGAGCAGGGTGATATTTTCATGTTGAACCAGATGTCTTTTGAGGACTGATGGAAGGTAATGTTTTTTAATGAAGGCTTGTCTTTGTTGTAAACTGCAGACTGAGGATGCTACTAATGCTTGGGAACTCTTATAGAGGAACCTGGGTCCTAGGTGGTGATACATACTATTTTTGATGTTTTTTTTCCCTTTTTTTAAAGTGTGCACATCAGAAAGAGCAGTAGGATGTCTTTTTGTTTTGTATGTAAACCTGTTTTGTACAAAAAATCCAGCAACTCAGAAACTGCAGGCATGGTTGGAATTAAACGAGAGGGGTGGAAGACTGGTACATCTTCCATCGTCTCAGGGCTTTGGGCCTCGAGATACATCATCATGTCACAAATTAAGGAAAAGCTTCCACAGTGTGATGCCTCTTTAAGGATTTGACATGCAAATATAGTTCACAGGAATGAGATGTCCATAGCACAGTTAAACAGAGCAAATGCCTTCGCTAGCAGCTGAGCACAGAAAACTGGCATCACTGAATCTGAACAAACTACAGTGCCTTCTTGGCTGAGATGAGTGTGTGGGAAAGCGTTTGCTTCAATGACTATTTTTGACCTATTTTGTGAATAAATAGGACTTATGCCTCTAGAGCTTTCAATCTGGCAACTTTCAGTAGCACTACATTAACGAGGAGAAGAAAACAATTATTAATACACTTGAATAGAAATATTCTCCTGCTACAGCTTCCAGAGTTCCACATTTAAGATGATCTTGTGTGAAATGCACATCTAAGATTCCTTTTTTTTTTAAACAAACCCGTATTCACAAAACCACTGATACCAGGTGTTTGTTCCTTCGCTCCATACAGATCGATGGCCATGAGAGAGGGGATGAAAGAGCTCTAAAGGGGGGATCTGCAGACAGAGAAGTATCTGTGGAAAGAGCACCAGTGTTCCCAACCTGCTCTGGTTTTCCTATTGAATTTAATTAATATATAATTCAGTGGCAAAAAAATCTTTAAACCAAACCTTTGTTATGAAATACGTGGTAGGTGTTTTTTGCTTCTTGCAGAAAGACATGAGGAAGAGTTACCTGTAAGGGGTCAGCTGATAGTTACTTTTATGTGCAAGGCAGAATAAAGTTCAGTTTATTCTTTTTTTGTGTTAGTGTAGTAGGAAAAAAAATTGCATGAATAAAGCAAGTGGGTAGTACAACATCGTGTACAAGAGAAAACATGAACTGAAGCTGCTTGTTTAAATGAATCAAGTTAGAACTGCTCCAAGTAATGATTAATCAGAGGGATTGGAGAATGTTTTTTTCATTAAAAGTCCCAACAAAAAAACCCACCCCAAACCAGCTTGTTTTGAGAGGAGAATATTGGTGTTTCCCAGCAATTCTTCTATAATGTGCAGGCAAAAACTTTTTGGGTATTGATCTTTTGTAACTATGAACTGCTAAAACCTCTCAAACTGCAGACAAGTGCTGAAAAGTCTTTAGCATTTATTTCTCCAAGAGAATCTGGTTTTGTTTTGTTGAGGGTAGGTGGTTTTTTTTTAAGGAAAGTGAATGCATTCCACGTTGCTTTTTGTCAAAAATCTAATTATCTATTTAAAAAGATGTTTCAACAGAAAATTTTTGACAATCTCTGATGAGTAGTGTTGAGTTAAAAGGCTCCCATTTTAAAACATCATAATTTTTTTGACAGTACTTTCCAGCAAGCTGTAATGGCACATATAAACAATCAGATTCTCTACAGAGCTAACAGTGGCTGTATGGATTTTGTTTAGGACTAGGTTTTTTTACCTTTTTCCTGAGGTTTGGTTTTAAGGTGACCAAGCTAATACAGTACCAGCTTGAATCTGAGATCATGTCTACACTGTGTGATGGGGCATGGTGCAGGATTCCCCAAGCCGTGCCAGTGTTTGTTTCATGTGGTAGCACAATGAAGAACACAGTGGATGCATCGTCTTGCACCTGAAGGTGTCAGAACTGCCTCCCCATGGCACTGTGTCTGTGCTAGACCACTAGCACCCAGATCTCAGCTAGCCTGTGTCCTGCTGCCTTTGATATCTCTGCATGAGGCTCTGCAGTGTTTCTATTTCTGGGTTTAATGTGGAGTTTCAGCTTGGGTCTCTCCATCTCTGGGATGGATTTACCAGCAGGTCTTCTCCAGTTAGGCTGCTTTTAGACTGCGGTGTATCAGGGCTGTCAGAGCCCTTAGATCCCTCTTCTAGGTCACCTCCTTGCCTTTCCCCAGGGGACTATAGCAACTCATGCCTCCCACTGAGCTTTCCTACACGTATGCTAATACAACGCTATTAGTGCCACCTTCTTCCCCAGAGAGCTGGATGGAATAATGGTTTTGGGAAACAGGGACTCTTGGCTTCTACCCAGGAGACGACACTGCTCTTCCAGTGGCTCCTACCAGCTCAGGTGCCATCTCTGACTGAGTGTCTGGAACATTAAAATTGGTAACAGTTCCCTACCTGACAGGCTGGAGGCAAGAAGTGGTTGTAAGGATTAGTTACCCAAGGGCTAGAGCGTGCTGAAAGTTATTAATAATGCAAAGCAAGGAATGTTCTGAAAGGGAAACAAAATTCTGGCTTTTTGCTTCAAAGGAGAGATTTACAGGAACACTGTAAAGACTCTGCTTTTCAGTCAGGTGGATTATCTGATGTCTTACGGCATTACAGAAGGACATGAATAGTGGGAGTGTGGCAGGCCTTGAAGTGTCTCCCGCGTCTGGGTCACTCTGTGCTGTTCAGCGCATTAGCAAATGGAGAGAAGATGACTCCTGTCCATGAGATGCAGCTGCCAAAAGCTTCCCAGGTTGTTTTCTTAATTTAGCATGTCAGGGTTTTGCTCAGAGAATTACTTTTATCCTTCACTTTTAACAATCTGTTGTAGAAGAGTCAGTGGAAGCATGAGAGGAAGACTCGTGTCTCTGTGTCTGTACAGGGGTGAGCAGAGATAAGAGGAAGGAAGAATGGCGAAGAACTGAGAAGAAGCCAATGTGTACGTGGAGTGAGATAGAGGGGAACAAAGAGTGCAAAACAGAGAGAAGGAAGAGATGTGGTAGCACAAGCTAAAAATAATCAGTCAAGGGAGTGAAAATTGGTTACAAAGGATGGAATGTAAAAGTGCAGGAGAAGGCAAGGGAGAGTGAGTCAGTGAATAAAGAGAAGAAGAAAATGAGTTTATTATCTTTTATCTGACAGTACTGAAAGTGGTGTAAAACTTGCCTGATGTGGAGCCAGCAATTACCCTGTGCTGTGCAAGCCTCTGCTTAGAAAGTGGTAATGAAATGAATCTTATTTCTGATCAAAGAGAGACAGCCCTCTCTCTGTCCTTGCTTGGGTGCTGGAGCCATTCCTGCTTCTCTGCTGGTTCTCTGGTCTCCAAGCTGAGCACTAGCTTGCCCGTGATCTAGATCCTAGTGTTACGGAACGCCTAGAGGGGGCCTCATCTGTGCCAAAAGGGGCCACATTAGCAAGCACCAGAAACGCTTCTAGGAAGCACCCAGGAGTGGGTTGCTTGATTAAACAGCTTTATTTGTTAACAAAACCCCCAAACCTACATACTGTCCACTGCACATCTGTTTTCAGAACATCTGGGAGGTGTAAGGGGTAAGGTTCTTGCCTCTAAGCTACTTCCTTCATCACTGACACCTGTGGAGGCTTGGGGGATTTCTCTGCACAAACAGCATTTTACTCTGATGCTCTGCTGCAGTCCCACTCCCTGTCACGCTCATTAACACTCTCTGCAAGAGGTAACATGCGCTTCCATGTCCCTGCTGTAGGGCTTGCAGTCATCTGTGATCTTTGTGTTTGCTGCTGCTGTCAGTAGGCAACGCAGTACCAGGGAGCAGTTCCACTCCTGCCAAAGCCACTTGTGCATTGCAAAGGTGCAGGACACAAGCTTCAGTGAGGAAAAACCAGACAAGATGACTGTGTAGCCTGACAGAATTTAGGGGAGCCCTAGAAAGGGCTCTGGGGCTATTGAATCTCTTTCACCCTAGAAGTAACTTCTGCTGGAGCTCCTTCTGTCCCTAGTACATTCATTATGATGGGACTGGAAAGGGTTGGTTTGTCTTCCAACCCACTGGTCTGGCACTGGGGAATTGGCCTTTACCGTCTTTGTTTCTCTCCTGTGTCTCCAGCAAACCAGTGCAGCAATCTGGGTGTTCTCTAAGAGGGTTCCTCTTCCTCATTTTTCAGTGTGGGATAAGTTTTGATCTTGGAATGGAGATAACGTTGTAGTAGAAATATAGTTCTACCTGCTGATTACACCTCTTTATTTCATTGTCGTGGTTGGAGAACTTTCATCTCTAAGTCTTTAGCTCCTCCCAGCCCAGAGGTAATGGGTATCAATCACTACCACTTGATAATCTGAACAGATATTGTTGCTATTGGATCCACTGCCTTTTAAACCACGCTGGTAACACGCCTTGCTGACAATTGGGATTCAAACTAGGGACAGAGGAACATAAAAAGAACAACCTTCACAGAAAAAAGTTGGAAGAAAAGGCAGTGTGCAGTCTTGATTTAGTCTGGAGTTCAGGATTTCCTCACTGCTGCCTGCCGAGGTGGCTGTGTGCAAGCCATGGAACTGCAGCACCTCAGCTGTTATCTGTAAAACTGGGAAAAATGTTACCTCCCTGATTGATGTTATAGGGTGCTTAAATACTATGTAAATGAAGGTCCCATAAATAATGCAGGTGTGTAGATGAGCCTACCTGTGGGAAGATAAGTAGAATGAAAAGAAGTTCATCCTGAAGTGGAATTCCAGTCTGCTGAGTGAATATATATAGGAAGTCCATAAACTACTGATTTTCTAAGCAGAGCTAGGTGGTTAAGCATAAATCTCTAACACTAAATCATTTAAAATATTTATCTAGTTGGTTCAGTTTAATTTTAGGATGTTTGAGTTATTATTTTAAAAATATGTCTCCAAGAGTGTGCCTTAGATCAAAATACAGATTCTGAACTTAGCCTGCTTCTAAATTGTAGGGACTAAATTGTACTGTCAGGCACACAAGGACAGCTCTCTGGGATGTACGCTGGTGAGAACTGGAGCTGCAGAGGGAAATTTTCTACTTAGTATATTTGTCATAGTGGTAGACTTTTAAAAATACCATTTTAAAAGTCCTGGGTTTTGGTTTTTTTTGTTGAGTAGAAACAGTATTCAGTGATACTGCACTCGTTTCTGCCAAGTGAGCTCAAAGACTGAAGTTAAATATTGGATAGTTTCTCAGACTGCAGCAACTCAAGAGTTGAAGCTGCAGCCCTGCTTACAAAGTGGACAGGTAGTGTGATGAGCCTTGTCCTGTGTTGAAGCAGGAGCTGTATCATCTCCAAGCCTGCCAGGCCTTGGCAAAAAAGCTGCAGTCGTTGACAGTATTGCAGCAGGCAGAGCCCAGGTTATAAACCTGTGAGAGAGAAACATTGTCTATCATGTAGATGCAGTACCTGAAGTGTGACAGTGGGGAGCACCCTCTGTGAAAGCTTCCAGTGATACACCAGGAGGAGATCCAAGTGTTGCTGCTTTCATGTTTCGCTGCAGGACTTGCTATTTTATCCAAAACTTCCCTAAAGGGAAGCTGGAAGAATCAAGCCATGAGGATAATGGCAGAAGCAAGAGCTTAAGGGTAAGTGGTCCTACGGCAATGTGGTCTGAGTATCTATGAACAGCACTAAAATACTCTGGATAATGTTGCTTTAAGTATGATGGTTTCAGGATATAATTGCATCAAGTCTTGTGTAGGAAGAGGTAACGTCTCCCCCTTGGAGAAGGGGTTGCGTGCCTGCCTGCATCTTGGGGTTTCCATTTCTATCAGCTACTCAAACAAAAAGAGCTGCCTTTTCCATTAAAATTTTCATTGCTCTTACTGTGGCAGGCACTTCAGAAAGTCCAAGGAACAGCCAGTTAGATCAGTAATACTTAGGTAAGAACATAGCAGAAACCAAACTGGGGTTACCTTGGCTTTTAAGGCTTTGGAAGAACGGGGCAGCAGAACTGTGTTTGACAACTGTTCAAAGGGGAAAAAACAATAGAGGCAGGAGCACTGCTTCCCCCCTTCCCTCCAAGCAATGCAATCTTGAAAGAACAGAGGTAAAAGAGTCATTTTAATCCCAGTGGTAAATTGCTAGCATGTTCTTCAGTCTGATTTTTTACCTACATTAATATAATATGCATTGATAGTAAAAATGCAGCACTTCAGAATGAATTTCAGATTACAGCTGGACAGCCAGAGAGAAAAGCTCTAAATAGCAGCTTGATGGGCCCTAGTGAGATTCTGGCTCTTGAATCTAAAGGGAGTTTAGAAACAACTGTGTAACTAACTGAGAAATAGGTAATATGGAGTCAGTTTTTTTTGCATGAAACTTAAGATTTTGCTTGCTTTTCCATTTTAGATTTGTATATTTTCTCATATTTGTGAACTTTCTCAAGGGATGTAAGTAATGCTTCCACCTTTTGCTGTTGTGCCATGGGGTATGTGTGGGATAGAGACACACGATACAAGTGTCATTTAAAGTCTTTTTCCTAGCCCTTTGTTTCCAATAGGTGTAAAATTAACCTGGCTAGAGTGCATTATTGAAACACCTGCACAGTGTTGGATAATGTCTCCTCTGCCCTGGGAATTGGGTTTGTTGGTTTTGTTTTTTTTTTTTTGGTTAACAGATGCTCCCTCTGCTTGCTTTGAATCTGGAAAAGATAACACAAGGCAGGACCTACATAAACAGAGAAAATTACTATTTCAATGCTTCTTGGCAGCAGTTGAGGATTAGATACACATGGATGTCCCCTCAGAAATGTAGAGGTGATATTAAACTGAGAAGTCATGTGATACCAATTAAACACGTATGTCAACTCGCTTCTGTTCAGTAATTTATTTTTCTGAGTGTATTCCAGCATCTATATATAAAAAAGTTAAATCTGACACTAAATAAGGAAGAAAAAAAAAACCCCAATCTGTCAGAGTAGTGTTTTCTGTCTTACAGTGAGCTTTATATGTGTGTGTGTGTGAATACATATGTATTTTTTAAATTTTTTTTTCCTTCCTAACTGACATGGGTTACTGAGAAAATGGTCTAAAATGGTCAATGTTTTGTATTTAATCCTTTGGGCATAGTGGTATGATATGGTGCAAGTCAGATAACTTGCAACCATGCAGAGCTTGAGACAAGAGTTTTGTGCCATTGGCACAAGAAGTCACCCTCTTTTCCCAGTGGGACAAACTCTCTCCTACAGCTTTCAGAAGGTCTGAGATAAGATATTTTTAGATATGGGAAAGCTATTTTAAAGTTGGTAGGTTTTTGTTCCTTTTTTTTTTTTTTTTCAGTTTTAATGGCTCCCTCTGAGGCCCCTGTGGTTGGGGTGGTTGTAACTAAGGCACCTGGTGCTGAAGATGAAAAAAAAGGAGTAACACAGTCCTAGCAGCACTTTATAAAAGCTCTTTGTATTGCTCCAAAAAGACTTTTTAACATGTAGCACAGAGAATATATGAGAGTATAAAATTTTGGAAGTAGGCTATGAAGTCTACCTGAATAGAGACACTGTGCTGTTCATGGTTTTGCCACTTGAGAAGTGCTCTGATGTGTGTATTCCTACTAGTAGTGTGCTGTCTCCTGTCTACTTGTTCCTACCTCTACACCATCTCCTTAGTGGTGCCGGTGCAAAACTGTGGGTGTCTGTTTAGTGAACTAGATTAGGAAGCTGATCCTCCTTCATAATGGCCCAGAATGGGGAAAAATGCTTATTTTTCTTCTGAATCAGTTTCCCATCCCAGATTATTCCCCACAGCCCAAGTGATGTGCAATGGGGCAGTGGTGTGAGAGCAGGGGAAGTAAGGTTGTGGCATCAGGGTAGGGCTGGTCATGCACACTGGCCTCTGAATCGGTAGTGCTCTGCCATATCTGCACACTGCTTTTCACTGAGATGTATAATCAGATGAAGAAGGGAGAACATATAAAGACCCATACCAGAATGTGACAGTGTTAAATGAAATGAAATTTTGAGCCCACATAATGGAACCACTTTCAGTAAAGGATCACAGCCACTTATTCCCAGTAAACCAACGCATTTACTTTCATCCCCATGGGCCAGTAGGACACAAAAAAATTTGGTTTAGCCTTCTGTGTACCCTCTGCCAGGCTGACAAATTCATTTAATCTTCTCCTTGAGGCTATGTCTGTTCCACACTTTCCTTTGTGCCTACTAAATATGAAGGGACGTATTTACTTGAGGTGTTTTCCAGTCCATATCCTCTAACCTTCACAAGGGGCAAAGCTGCAAAGTCACAAAGGCTGCTAGGGCAAGGCACTGCCCTCACTCCAGCATCACGTCCTTCCTCTGTGGCGTGAGCTAAAGGCTTGTTAAAGTTGCAGAAGATGAACACCATCCTCTAGGTCTTGCAAATGTCCAGGTTGATGGTGGCTAATCTGTGTCTTGTGGGTCACCAGACTTGGTCCATAAGTCTGAGGTGGGCTTAGGACAAGCTTCTGACAAAACCTGTAGATACTCCATACTGCCTGTTTTCTTAGGGAGTCATCTGAACTGCGTTTCTTTGGTGAGAGATGATGAAACAAGTGTCCCCTGACTTTAGCTTCATAGTATTCTCACTGTTTACAGTGGTTCTCACTGAAAAGCCTTGATATAATTCCACTAGTACCTGTATATATAGGCATTTGTGTACACATATTTGATAATATAGCATATATGTATGCTGATATAAATGGAGAGACAATGCGTAAGAAAATATGGGATTGTGCTGTACATCCAGAAGGTTTTATTTAGTGTTTCACTGTGTAGATTTTTAAGCTGTTGCTGAGAGCTGAAAAAGCCCTGAGCCTGATTTCAGCACCTTCTAAGACTGCTATAAATTTTGGCAATCTTCGTCACCATCCTCATCCTTTGCTGGTTTTCGTTTTTGTAATAGCTTTCAATAAGAAAGAGAATAACTGTAATGAAAGTCATCACAGCTTCTCTTCTCCCTCCTCAGGCTGCAAACCTGATGAGGCTCAGAGGCTGTATGTATTTATTTTCTAACCTGTTGCTGATTGCTGGCGCCCTTGAGGTATATGAGGCTTCACATCTCTTCCTAGCACAAAATCCAGGGAATCCTTACCCTTGAAGCCTGTTGTATATGACATCTGGTGTAGGGTTTTCTATCTGGTAAGGTCAAGATAATGTGGGGACCCTTCACACAGTGTGTGTGGGACTGCAGGTGTGTTCCTGCATTGTGCTCATTTTGACAGTCCCATTCCTCCATCAGTTTTGTGATTCTTGCTCTGTCTCTCATCTCTGTCCCTTAAATAAAAGGGACAAACGTGTGGCTTGTGAAGGGTTTGAATTTTTCTTTAGAAGATTATTTAAAATGTTAGTTTAGGATTTTTCTTTTCAACCGTATGCTAGTGCTGCTGTTATTTCATATTTCATGTTTATTGGCTTTTCAAGCTTTTTCAGATCTGAGCTACTTACACAGATCTTGACAGATCACTGTTTTACTAGTATGTGGATTTTATGATGCACTGAAAACGTTGGAATATGAACGTATTAACAAATGAGGAGTGAGGAATATGGGTAAGGGGGTGAAGAGACAAGCAGTGTATCCACATGGCCTTTTAAAGAGTCAGGTGGACTCACTCTTCCCATCCCTAACGCTTGCTGGGAGCTATGTTTCCGCTGAGCAGAGATGAAAACCAAAAAAGTTAGCATCTCCCTAGGAAAGATTATGTATCATAGAATCATAGAATGGTCTGGGTTGGAAGGGACCCCAAGGATCATAGAGCTCCAACCCCCCTGACACAGGCAGGGCCACCAACCTCCAGGCCTGGATCTACACAAAGTTGCACAGGGCCCCATCCAACCTGGCCTTGAACGCTTCCAGGGACGGGGCATCCACCACCTCTCTGGGCTGCCTGTTCCAGCACCTCACCACTCTTTCTGTAAAAAACTTCCCCCTAATATCTAATCTAAACCTTCCTTCCTTTAGTTTTAATCCATTCCCCCTTGTCCTGCCATTATCTGCTCTTTTAAAAAGTTGAATCCCCTCCTGCTTATAAGCTCCCTTCAGGTACTGGAAGGCTGCAATGAGGTTCCCTCGCAGCCTTCTCTTCTCCAGGCTGAACAAGCCCAGCTCCCTCAGCCTCTCTTTGTAGGGCAATATGTAGACATATGCAAGAGAGAAGGAAATGTGGGTACACAATTTGTGTTCTTTTGTCATTTTCTGGAGAATTGGTAGCCTACTGCCAGATAATTGAAGACAGTTATTTTTTATCTACTCAGCCTTTGCCATCTCCCCTCACTGATCACAGAATGTTACCTTTGCTCATTTGCAGGGAGGTCTGCTGACCCACAGAAGGGCTAAGTCTTAGAAGGGTTAGTGCTAAGTGGGCTGGTGTGTTTTTGTGAAAGCAGAACCGGACACCATGCAGGTAGTAAATGTCTGGGAGGCTCTCACCTTAGGTACAGCCCTGAGCTCCATTTGCTTGCTGTGAGACCCAGAATTCAGGTTTCTGTATGAAGGTGAAGTCTCTAGGGCCATGTTAATCTGGGATTTAGTACCATGTCAGTAGCTTAAAACAACAGAGCATAACAAAAGTATATGTGCAAGCCTGGTTCACATACACCCATTCATCCAGCACTGATCTTGAGGAGGAAAAGTAGTTCTAGAAAATCTTTGGGATCATCACTGCAGCCTAAAAAAGACTTTCTGCTGAATGAAATGTAGAAAGATGTAGAAGACTGCTTCCTTGTGCTTTTGCATAGCTGTCTTTCTATGAACTGATGAGATATTTATATGCAAGGTCTTTGTTCCCTGATTGCTTTGGGTTTACATTAACTCTCTGGATCTTCAAATCTCAGATAAGAAAGGTGCTAGTTAAAAAAAAAAATTCTCCACAGTACGAGTGCATTTCTGGGGCTTTGGATTTTTTTACAAGCTTCTGGGCTGTAATCAGAGATGATTAGAGATGTCTTTAATGCAGTGCCACACTGCAGCACAAAGTGAGTTTTATGGTAGGTGGGCAGTGTGCAGAGCATCACTTACTATCTGGGATAAATACAGCCTGCCCTATGCTATCAGGTATTTCTAGCCTGCATTGCTGCCTGTATTTGGGTCATTGGTCCTGGACTCTGTGTGAAATGGAAGGCTATGTTTGCTTGGATGCGTGCCTGGTCTGAACAGGGGGGATGGGATCCTTTGGCAACCAGCCTTCTCCCAGCCTGGTACCATCGCTCATGGCGATGGCAGGGGTTGTCTTACTGTTCACCCACACTGGCATTTCGCTGTCAGTCCTCGGTGTTACTGCTTAGGCCCCAGCACAACTGCGGTGCGATGAGCTCCATTTTGACATCTGTTCATTACGCTTTCGACTTGGCTTTTTACCTAGCGTGAGTCATCCAGAGATGCCACCAGATGGCACTGCACTAGCTCTGCTGCGGGCAGCCACCAAAAACCTCTACGGAAGACAAGATAATCAGTGCACTTTACTCTCATCGTTGTGGGGCTGAGGGACCTCCCCACCCCATGGCCACAGCACTCCTGCTTCAGAGCCAGGTGAATGATCACCTAAGCTTCCCCTGGAAGCTGGCAGTGAACCTGTCCCCTAGCAGGGCTTGTTGTGCTGGAGTGTACTGCTGGGCTAGAGGTGGAGAGGATGGGAGGGTTTGCAGAGGGAAATCAAGAGATAGCAAAGGTTTTTTTGAATATTGTTTCATTTTACTACCTGGATAGCACACCATGAAGGTGCCCCTTCCCCTGGCACTCTTTGTACTCCAAGGCTTCCCTGGCAACATACAGGTGGTGTCTTTTCAACAGATGTTTTGTCTTTGAAAATTGTCTGCACTCTTCTGAAGGGGCTTTGTGCTCTTTTCTTTGTGTGCTTGCGACTCTTTAATGATGAAGTGCGTTGTTTCTCCTTCCCTTTCCTACTGGTATCTTCAATTGCTCCCTGTCTCTTCCAGTTTCTTTGCTGCTTCTGGTATTACTTGATTTCACTTTGCAGTCTCTTTAGCAGGAACGGTAACAAGGAGTCCTGGAGTTGCCTTTGACATGTGTTACTTTGCTTGACAGCACAGGGCTTCAGTCCTTGTCTGAAGTGGAGCAAACTGGGGCCAACGCCCATTGCTGAACACAAGTTTGGAGCACCATACCTGCAAGAGCAGAGCAGGGGGATGACCAAGTGCTGCCTGCTCTGCCATTTGTGTGCTCTGCCACGCTGTTAGCATTACCCAAGGCTGAGCTATTAAGTTTTCAGGACTTCTAATGGTATGACTGTATTAGTTCTGGGAAATGTAGGTCCCTTGATTTCTAGTCAACTCATTTCTGCTGTTCTGAAACAAGTTTAAAGCAAAGAACTGACTTCCATGTTTCTGAGGAACAAAAAGTTGAATTTGGGCTTACTACTCCCTCATGAAGTTAACAGGATTTTCCCCATTTCCTGCAAAGCGTGCCAAGGTTAAGGTACAAAAGTTAGATGATTTGCTCATGAGTGTCCAGAGAATAAGTAATGAAACTGAATCCTTTCAGGTCTCATGTTCAGTCCTTTAAGAGATAGATCCCTTTAAGGGGTATACTACCCACATTAAAAAATGACCTGCACACACTCCACAGATGTTCATTGGTAAATGCACTGACACAGTGAGTAGGACTACCTCACTTATATTCTCAATTCAGTAAATAAATTCCCTTCTCTATTTTATATATATATATATAAATTTTTTTTTCCTCTTCCTGTCCTGGGTTTCTTTTCTCCATCCCTTTATGGTTCTTTTGTTTTTCCACACCAGTCCTAAGTATTATTCCTTCTTTAGCTTTGTCTTTTATCTCCTCTTCCACTAGTCACTCCACTTTTTCCATTGAGACTGTTACTTCTGGGCCTTGAGCAGTGGCTTGACTGCTCACTTTGCAAGCAGATAGTTTGCCTCATTTTTCCACCCCTTTTTCCCATTTTGGGAATAGCAGTGTGGACAGAAGTCTGAACCTTTTGGAGGAGGAAGATTCACTTAGCCTATTTACCCAATTTTGGCCACGTTGGTGCCAGGTGGCTGAGCTGGTATGTTGCAATAGTGAACATGTGGTCACTATGTCTACAGACTGCCTCCTGTGGTGGTTTGGCCCTGGTTGGAGGCCAGATGCCCACCAAACTCATGCCATCACTCCCCTTTTCGGCTGGACAAGGGAGAAAATATACATTGAGAGGCTTAGGAGTTGAGATAAGTTCAGGGAGAGATCATTCCGCAATTAGTGTAATGGGCAAAACAGACTCAACACAGAATAAAGGAAAGAAAGCTCTCTAATTTATTACACTACATCACACACACAGTGAAACCAGAGGTGGATAATGAGAAGTGCAACCAGATCATAAAGCACCTCCCCCCACCCCTCCCTTCTTAGCCGACTTCACTTCAGTCATGATTTTGCTCCCT
>VZTU01033580.1:223487-330425 GCA_013400835.1 Zapornia atra
AGCATGGATCTCTCTCTTCTTCGTCTCTGTCTCTATCCATGGACTGCAAGTGCTGGCAGATGCTTGTTCCAGTGTGGGTCACAGCATCTTCTTTGTGTCTCTACCTGCTCCAGCGTGGGGCCCTTCCACAGGCTGCTAGTGGGGTCTCGGCCTTTTCCATGGGCTGCAGGGGGACACGCACTCCACCATGGGTTTCTCCAAGAGCTACAGAGGCATCTTTCTCTCGGGCACCTGGGTACCTCACTCCCCCTGCCCCCCTCCCCCCCACTGCTTCACCAGCCTTGGTGTCTGCAGAGTTTCTTATATCTCCCTTCTCTGGTGTGAAAAAGCAGCTGCTTGTGGCTTTTTCTTCTTCAGTGTGATTCCCAAAGGTGCTGTGACCATTGCTGATGGGCTTAGCCTTGGTCAGCAATGACTCTGGCCTTGAGTTAGCTGGGGTTTGCTTTGTCGGGCCTCGAGAGAGCTTCTAGCTGCTTCTTGCAGCAGCCCCCCCTGCAGCCCCCCCTCCTCCACCAGAATCCAGCCATGGAAAACTACAACAGTCCCTACCCTGTGCTTTTGTTTCCTGCACTGTGATTTTTTTTAAGCCACTGCATTCAGTTTCTCTTTGTGGACGACAGTTTCTGTTAGACTTTGTGACCTGAGCTTTAAAGGCTACAGCAGGCCTTTCTGCTTCTTGATGAAGGCAACTGCAGGAAACAAAAAGGCAGATAAACCAAGTAGGAAGAGATTGGGAAAGGGTTTTTCTGGTTTAGAAATGGGCTGTGGGCGGTCCCAAGCATGCACCTTCCAGATCTGCTCTGAGAGCCTTCTAAACCCACTGCATTCTCCTTCTAACAACTTCTCTGTTTTAAATAAAGGCAGGGGAAGGTAGGAACCTCTCCCAGTTTCTATATCCCAGAACAAAACTGGGTATTTTTTACTTGTTTTCCAGGCATTTCTTTACAAACATCCAGGGACTGTGGATGTTGCAGAGTAGTAATGTAATGACCTTGCAGCCTTCCTCTTGGATTTTTCAACCACTGTGCCTTTGCACCCTGAAGTTGGCCGCCACATGCCTCAGAAAAGAACATGTGGCAAAGAAGCCCTTTTAACAGCTAGTTCTGCTGTGCAGAAAAGGAAAGTGCATCCTTCCTAAGCTTAGTGGCTTTAGCTATGAAGTGAATGGACTGCCAAACTGAAGAAAGATTTGCGATGATCATATCACATGGTTCCCTTTGCCCAGTTCCTCAGATGTAATTTCACCATCAGTGGGAATGTTTTTCTCTTGGGCATGTTTGCAGAATGTACCAATAGTTAGCCCTTTAGTTTCCAAGCAGTTTGTAAATAGTAAAATGTTCCAATCAAAAAGAGAAGCAAAATGTGTATTTTGGAGCCAGGGAAACAGTCACATGTAGTTTGTACATTTTGCACAGTCTCACAGAACAGACCAGTTGTAGCTCTAGAAGAAGCAGCAGTTAAAATCTAATGTAACTGTAGGGCTGATGCTGACTCCTCTGTGATCATGGCAAGATGACAGCTGATCCATAGCTCCTAGCTCTGAAATACGGCGCTTGATATTTTCTCTCTCACCACATAAAAAACTTGGAGGAGCTTCTGGAAAAGTTGGCTATCTTCTTTCTACTTCTTGTTTTTTCATTTCTTGCAGCACGCTCTGTCTGCCTACATATCTTGTTTCTCAGGGAGGGATTGCTTCACAGCACTGTTTGGCCAAGCTCGATTGGAGCAGCTAATACCTGTTTTCTCATATGTTCCTTGTAGTTCAGCTCTTGTTTTTTGGATTTATTCTTAGTATGTTGCTCACTTATCTCCTGTACTGTGTAGTCCCCATTGTGGAGATGCCTCCTGTTTGGCATTTTTTCACCATTTGTTACTACTTAAGCCCAGTGGTTGGAGCATACATAGATTCATAGAATTGGAAGATTGGAAAAGACCTCTGAGATCTTCAAGTCCAACTGTCAAACCAACTCCACCATATCTCCTCAACCTTTTCCTGAAAGTGCCACATCAAGATGTTTTTTGAACTCCTCTGATGATGGTGACTCCACCACATCTCTGGGCTGCCTGTTGCAATGCTTGATGATCCTTTCAGTGAAGGAATTTTCCTTAACATCCAATCTAAGCATCTCCTGATGCAACATGATGCTGTTTTCTTTTGTTCTCTTCCTTGTTACTTGGGAGAAGATACCAACCGCCATCACACTACCCCCTCCTTTGAGGTAGCTGTGGAGAGCAATGAAGTCCACTCAGCCTCCTCTTCCTAAAACTAAAAACCCCAGTTCGCTCAGCTGCTTCCCATCAGACTTGTGCTCCAGGCCCTTCACCAGCTTTGTTGCCCTTCTCTGGACATGTTTCAGTACATTAGTGTCTTCCTTGTAGTGAGGGGCCCAAACCCAAACACAACATTCGAGGGGTGGTCTCACCAGAGTCCAGGATGGGGACAGTCACTGCCCTATTCCTGCTGGCCACACCATTGCCGACACCAGCTAGAATACTATTGGCTTTCTTGGCTACCTGCTGGCTCATATTCAGCAGGCTGTTGCCCAACACCCCCAGGTTTGTTTCTGCCAGGCAGCTTTTCAGTAACTCTGCCTCAAGCGTGAAGCATTACCAGGGGTTGTTGTGACCAAAGTGCAGGACCTGGCATTTGGCGTTGTTAAATCTTGGACAGCTGACTTTGGCCCATGGATTCAGCCTGTCCTGATCCCTCTGCAGAGCCTTCCCGTTCTTGAGCAGATTGACACTCATGTCCAATTTGGTGTGATCTGTAAACTTACTGAGGGTGCACTCAATGCCCACATCCAGATCACTGATAATGATATTTAATGAGACTGGCTGCAAGATGGAGCCCTGGGGAGCACTGCTTGTGTTGACTGGCTGCCACTGGTTTTGACTCTGTTCTCCACAACTCTCTGGGCTTGGCTCTCGAGCCAGAGTTTTGCTCAGAGAAGAGTGTACCAGTCCAAGCCATGAGCTGTCAGATTCTCCAGGAAAATGCTGTGTCAGACAGTGTCCAAGGCTTTACTAAAGTCCAGGTGCACAACTATCATAGCCATTCTTTCTAGATTAGTCACCTGGCCATAGAAGCAGATCAGGTTGGTCAAGCAGGACCAGCCTTTGATGAATCTGTGCTGGCTGGGCCTGATGCCCTGGTTGTCCTGCACATGCCCTGTGAGTGCACTTGAGATGAACCACTCCATGATCTCCCCCAGTACCGAGGTCAGGCTGACAGACCTGTAGTTCCCTGGAGCCTCCTTCCAGCCCTTTGTGTTAGTGGGCATTACACTGGGAAGCTTTCAGTGATCTGGGACCCGCTCTGATAACCAGGACTGTTGATAAATGGTGGAGAGTGGTTTGGCAAGCTCCTCTGCCAGCTCCCTCAATGCTCTTGGGTGGATTCCGTATGTCCCCATGGACTTGTGAGTGTCCAGATGGCATAGCAGGTCGCTGCCTGCTTCATCCTGCATTATGGGGGTTCATTCTGCTCTCTGTCTCTGTGTTCAGCCTTAGGGGGCTGAATGCCCTGGGGACAACTGGTCTGACTATTAAAGACCAAAGTCAAGAAGGCATTAAGTACTTCAGCCTTTTCCTCATCCTTGGTGGCTGTGTTCCCCTCAGTGTCTAGTAAAGGATGGAGATTCACCTCGGCTCCCTTTTCAGTGTTAATGCACTTGTCAAAGCAGGTTTTGTTATCCCTTATACCAGTGGCCAGGTTGAGTTCTAACTGGGCTCTTGCCTTTCTAACTTGTTCTCTCCATGCCCTAACGTGGTTCCTGTACTCGTCTTGAGTTGTCTGTCCCTGCTTCCAAGGCTGGTAAACTCTGATTTTCTTCTGGAGTCCCAGCAACAGCTCCTTGTTCAGCCAGGCCGGTCATCTCCCCGCCAGTCATATCATCCCCCTCCCCCCTTCGATCCTACTTCAAAGGCTTCTCGATGAGCCTGCCAACCCCTTGCCCATCTCTCTCAGGACATAGCCTTCTGTTGTGACAGGAAGCCTGATGCCCACTCCAGTTGTTATAATGAAAAGCGTGGCTGTTCCAGGCACCCTACGTGGCCAGCAGGCACATTCAGTGGGCAGCATAATGACAAGGCGTGCTGCAGTATGGGAGGACTCCCCAAGTCCACAGCATCTCTGCTGCTTCTCCCACACTTCTAAAGGCCGTCCATAGCCCCACCTCTCCTCCCTTTCCAGTACAGACATTCTACCCCCTTCTACCAGTGTTGAGCCATCCCAGTTCCCAGGGCCAGTTCCCTCCTGCTCCGCCCCTGCCCAAGTTGTGCAGCAAAGAGCAAAGTGTCATGGAAGAAACCAGGCCTGACCCCTTTCAGAATCCCTGATGGCTTTATTTCAGAGGGACCCCAGGGGGCCCAGCTGCCCCACTCAGAAGCTGAGTCAGGGCAGGTGATGTGTGTGGTCCCCTGAACCCAGCCCTTCTTCCTGGACCCTCCACAGCCATGATGAATCTTGGCTGGGCTCTGCCATGGAGTAGAGTCAGCTGTGCCTGTTGCTGTCCCACTTCCACGACAGGCTCTGGACACTCTGGTGGGGCATGGGAGGGCTGTGCACCCCACTCTCGGCAGAATGTTTCCTGTACCAGGGACTTCTGGGGCCTTGCTGCTGCCACTGCCCCTATAGCTTCACATAGGGATGGAGGCCACAGTGATGGTGGGCCAGCGTGGGGTGACCATCCCCCAGCCTCAGGTGTTGGATAGCCATGATGGGCTGCTGGCAGGTAGGGCAGGTGGCAGCAATAGCAGTGGCAGCCAGCCCAGTTGGATGTAGCATGGCAGAAGCCATGCTAGCATGGGGCTACAGCAGCTGGGTCTTGGAGGGGATCCATGGCCGCTGGCAGGTCACGTCTGGCGTGCTGTTGGCAGGATTCGCTGGTTCCCATGCTGCCCACAGGACTTGAAGTCTTGTGTGCCACAGGCAGGAGGTCAGGCTGGTGTGTACAGGTGCAAGTGATGTCATGGGGTGACTGCAGCTTCTGGTGATGTCACATTGCTCTCTTGGAATGGAGCCAGGAGCTTCTGCAGCCTCAGACACAGACCTTGTGAGGCAAGCACTTCACACTGGGGAGTTTTCTCAGGCCCTGTTTGGGCAGTCTCTGCTGTTGGTGGTGGTTCTGTACCTAGCAGCCCATTTCTCCAACCTGGCAAGGTCCCTCTGGGTGGCAGCGCCATCCCCTGCTGCCTCAGCAGCTCTTCCCAGTGTCTGATAATCAGCGCTGCTGAGGGTGCCCTGTGCCCTGTCATCCAGATCACTAGTGAAGAGGAAGGGGATCAGAGCCAGTATTGACCCCTGGGTACACTGCTAGTGATAGGCCTCCATCTTGGCTTTATGCCACTGACCAACACCCCTTACTTAAAGACATACAGCATCAGCATTCAAAATCACTTCTGCACAGATCAGGGACTATTTACAAAGTTCTGCCTCCACGAGTCATCTTCTGCCTCCCAAACCATGAGAAGTTTCCCTGTTATGATTTGCCCCATTTAGCATTTTCATCTTCAAATACAGGAGCTCTGGAATATAATGTAGAACCTGAAGAATTGCTTTCTCCACTTTCCCTGAAAATGCCATTGTATTTCCTGCTGAAACTGCCTGTCTGGATCATTGTGCACTTCCTGCAAACACACTGAAGATGCCACTATGAATCTCAGTAAAGCTTGGGAAGCCGGAAGAGCAGACATTTCCAGAACTGAAGGTTTTGAATCCCTTTGGCCAAGGGGGTCTTGGAGCCCCAGGGAAGCTATAGGTGCAAACCGGACCTGCTGTACCCTCATGCAGAGTTTCTGCACAAACATTGGCATCAGAAAGCTTGTGAGAAAGAAACATCATGGTCAGGGCCCTCCTTAGAGCTGCACACACAGACAGGAACCGTCTTTCCTACCTCTGCCCTGAACCAGAAGCAGTGCTGGACCTCTGCCTCCCTCTCTGCTGAGGGACTTGGTGACAGATTCCATGAAAGTTAAAGACTGCATCATGACTCCTGAGTTAGAAAAAAACCTGCTGAGATCAATCCTCGCTGTTCAGTTCCTCTTGGTGCCTGTTGGTGCTCAGCTAGGTGAGGTCTGGTCCTGACCTCCAGGACTGCCCCAAGTCCTCTCAAGTTGTCTGGACAGCACCATTGGGACCAGGCCCTGCAACAGGTCTCTTCATTCCACAGCAAGATGTAGATGCTCCCTCCAGCTATTGAAGCTGTTTTCTTAGGCAGGAGCTGGAGATCACAGAACTGCAAGTTTGGAAAAGACCTTTAAGATCATCAAGTCCAACCGTTCCTGTCCTATGCTAAACCATATCCCTAAGTATCTCATCTACCCTTTTTTTAAACACATCCAGGGAAGGTGACTCAACCACCTCCCCAGGCAGCCTGTTCCAGGCCCTGACAACTCTTTTAGTAAGAAATTTTTTTCTAATATCTAATCTGAGCCTGCCCTGGCACAGCTTCTTGCTGTTTCCCCTTGTCCTATCTCCTGTTACTTGGCTGAAGAGACCGCTGCCCACCTCTCTACAACCTCCCTTCAGGTAGGTGTAGGCAGCGGAGGTGGTTGTAGGCAGTGAAAGTTGAGTTGTAAGCAGTTGAAAGTAGAGTTGTCAGGGTCTGTCCCTGCTTCACAAATCCATTCCTGATCTTGCTGCTTCCACGGTGTTGTTCAGCTGTCAGAGGTTGGACCTGCAACCCAGCACCTACAAACAGGCATGGCAGAGCCCCTCTCAAACCACACCTGGTATCTACAGTTAGTAATTTCTACTTTATAAAACGTCTTTGGGTTAATGCTCAGACACTGTTGCTTTGCTAATGACTATACTCTTGCAGAGCAGCGAATGACATAAAGCCTTGCCAAGGACTATCCCTGAAGAGGGGCTGAAGGATTGGAGAAGGGGAAACACCCCACCCCATAGACCTGGGGGCTGCCAAAGCAGCCAGAAGGCAACCCAAGCCTGCATAACTGTGGGGAAAGGTAAAAGTGGCTGGGGGAGTTCTCAACCACCCACCCAATTAAAGGACTATGAACATTACCCCCCACACACTCGAGGAGCATGTGTACGAATTTAAATACGTTGGACCAATAGCAGATGACACAGTAATTACTAACCAATTACCATAAGCTTAGGTAGGTTTTTCTAATCCTGTAACAAAATAAATATGTTGCAGTTTCTGTGTGCAGTGTGTCAGCTCTGTGGAATTACCTCTAGCGCCCATCTCTGCGCAAACGTGCAGTAAATCACAGACCTCTGCTCTGGGGATATCCTGCACACTGGGTAAACATCCCTGATTTTGGGACAACACCAGAGCAAAGGAGTGTGCTGACCACAGTCACATCGTAAGACTCAGTCACACCCAAAGACACAGCCACAAAAAGAAAAGCTTTTTATTTTTGTTAGTATATGGATACAGAAACATCTGAGTAACATTCTCATCAGGATGGGCAGCTCCGTGCCTGTGCAGGCAGCGTGCTCCAGGATCTGCCATACCATGACTCAGAAGCTGCCCCAGTTCTCCACACATAATGCCCTGCTCCTCACCCTTAGTGGGGAGACCGAGCCCTCCTGGCATCATGGTGTCACGTTTTTGTGGGTGATGTGGAGGTGCTGAGTCATGGGCTGCAGAGTGGTTGCCATTGAGATAGGTTGTTCAAGTTTCTCATCAGAATTGAGCCTGAATGTTCTCATAATCTAAAAAGAAAGGCAGGGGGGGAAGAGGGGAGAAAATAAATAACAAAATGAAGGGCATAACATCCACAGGCTAAATCCCTTACCTGTGCTTTCTACCTTCCTTTTGCCATCTTTGTGTGTGCTGCCATCGCACCACAGATGGAGGTACTCTCACTACTGCCATAGGAATAAATGAGAAGCTTTCTCTCCTAAAGAAGGAAGCCCTTTCCAAAATAGTAGCTCCAAGACCACTACCTTCAGAGCCATGCAGCGCCATGGCACTGCTGTTGCTGACATGGCCTCCACACAGAAAGGCTGACATTCCTCCACCAGAAGTGCAGCTCACATTTGGCAGCTCAGGGTGATGCTCTGTGCTAGATGACTATCCCAAGGCAGCCTCCAGAACCACGCAGGCCCCCTGCAGATCACCAGACCATGCCAGAGTAAGGTGCTGCGCAGGAGTGTGGCAAGATGGGAGCCTGCAGCCAGGTTCAGCCTGGGGACAGAAGGGCCCTGGGACAGGAGGGCATCAAGAGGGCTCCGCAGGTGACACTGTCCCCATCCCTCTACTCAGGCAGGATGGGATTCTGATTGTGCTGTACTAAACCTCAAGAGAGGCAATTTGGAGTTGCCCTGTGTAGCTGGATCGCTTAGGACCCATGCAAGCAGATGCCTGAACCCAGGCTTCAGCAGCTTCCACACCAGAGAAGGGAGTGGCTAAGCATCCACTGTGTTTAGCACAGGCTGTAGGTCTGCTCCTGGGTGTTGAGGAATAAAGGAGGAAAGCGGAACCACCCTTTTTGAACCTCAGCTCCTGGTTCAGAGTAGTGCTCTGGAGGGTGTTGCTCTAGCTGCCTGGTCTGGCAGAAGGAGCACGTGTGGCAGCTCCCTGAGCGAGTGCTGCTGTAAGGAGGCAGCTCAGCACAGACCTTGCACATCAGCACTTCAGCCCTTTGCATGATTGCAGCGCAGAGTCGCTCTGTGTCATCCAGAAGAGCTGCTTATACTGCCTGGCAGCCACGTGCTGCTTCCCGTGCCGAACAGAAACAAAGACCTGGGGGGAGCAGGACAACCTGCAAGTGTGACTAATTTGTGGTCACTTAAACCAGCCCCATTTAGAAATTCCTAAACTGCAGAGGCTTTTGCAAATGCAGACTTTCCCAGTGAAGGTCCCTCAAGGGCACGTCCACGAGCTATCGCCAGTCTGTGTGTTCCTAGACAGTGTCATCTCCTTTAACACATCCATTCCTACACCCACAGCGTGCCCTTAATGCCACTATCCAACACATCCTATTTCCAGGAGGTGATTGCCAGCTGAGAGAGAAGCTGTGGAGGACGTGTAGCTGTTCTGACATTCCTGGTGGCAACAGCAGGAACAGGGTTATACACAAATGATGTTTTGATTAGTATTTGCTGACCAAATGGGGCTTTCTTTGTAATACATGACAGAGCTCCTCAAGTAGGAAAAGGCAATTAAAAGGAATGTGAGATGATCATCTTTAACAACAAATTTTCTCACAACATGGGACCTTAGCTCAGGGTTCCTGAACAGCCTGGGTTTCTTTCCAAATGGACCGCTGCAGGTCAGACAACAGAGTGCCAAAAGGAAGAAATGAAGAGGGGGATTTTCTCTTTAAAAAATGAGTTGCAATCAAAGGCTAACTGATGGGACCATGGAGGGCAAGCTCTGTGCACACCAGAGACACACACATCTGAAGGGGAGTTAGGACTGCCTTTCCACAGTTAGGACATTGTTTGTGTAGGCATATACAATTTTTGGGATTAAAGGGCACACTTCTGCCACTGGCTGCATCTGCACACACTCATGCTCTCAGTTATCTATAGGTTGGTTTTATAGCACAGAAAATTCAAGTTGCAAAATTAAATCTAAAAATCCCTGAATAAGGCTGTGCTGTATTTGCTGCAAATCAAAGTGCTCTCTTCTCTCCTGAGAGCCACACCTCACTTATCACCCCTCAAACATTGCAGTCAGTCACGTGGTTCTTGTGTTATCGGAGAAAGCAAATCAGAGGCAAGAATATGCCAGCATCTACTCTTTGTGAGAGCTTGTTCAACCTTGCTGTCTTTCTCAGCTCCTGCTCAGCCAAGATGACTTCAGACAGGACAGGGAGGATGATCTGACCCCACCTGGCACTGTGGGGTACTTGGCAGAAGCAGCGCTTCCCTCAAAGCCAGTGTTACCAAATCCATATTGAAGCAGGCTATCCAGACAGCCTGTCCAGAGCTGACCCAGGGCAGAGGACAAGTAAAGCTGTCTAGATGGCAGCCAGGCCATCTTTTCTTGGAGAATTGGGGAGGAGCTCTTCCATTCTGCCCCTGCTTTGCAGTGCCTTTTAGGAGCTTCTCCTGGCCCTACACTTCCAGCCCCTGCCTTGCCATACTTGATTCTAGACAGATCCTAGCCTTCTCTGTCACCAAGCTCGTCCCCTGTTAGCAGTCTGTGTCACCAGCCTTAAAGCTCTGCAGCCCTTTGCTCTGAGAAGCCACCCCCCAAGCAGGGTCCAGGCTGTTGGGTCTGCCAGGGAAGGGACAGGGGAAGTTAGGAGGGGACAATAACTATGTCTCATCTTCTAATGGCAAAAAAAATCACAGCCCCGCCCCCTGCTCCTCCCCACTCCTGGCACGAGGGGAGCAAAAATCCCTGCTCTGTGAGACTGCCCCTCTGATCCTGCCCATTCTCTGCCCTGTCTCATGCAAGAGTGGAGTTGATGGCTAACCCTGCTCTTTCCTCCTCTTATGCCCTTTCTAATAGCTGGGGAAGCAGAGAAGAGTAAAAAGACATTTGGGAGGGCGGGGAGAAGGTTGGAGGAGGAGACATTATTGCAGAAGTGGGCTGGAAGTGACAGTTTAGGGGTCTCAGATTCGGCTAAGGGAAATGCTGTGTTTCAGAGGATGGGCTAGGAGGAGAGGGTCAAGGATAAAGAGAAAACTGGATACCAATAGATAGATTCCCTAAAGATCCTTTATTCCTTCTTGGCTGATGCCTAGATCCACCATTTCCTGAGAGCCTTCAGCTCACTCCCACTCCTCTGATATCCACTGCTTCTTACCCCCCAACCCAGAAGCTGCTCTGCTGCTGCTCACAATTTAAATTTGACCTACAAAGCCAAGAGCCTTCGAACAAGCTCTAGCCTGATGTATATCCAAACATCGTTCTTTCTCTTCTGTGTTGTATATTTGTGGCTCATATCTGAGAGGTGCATTTTTTAGTAAAGTTGTACTCATGGATTTGCTTCCTCTTCTAACTTTTGAGCTATGTGTAAGGTCTCTGGTGGGGAAAGTAAGGTCATTATCTCACTGCTGTTTAGAGAAGATAAAGTTTATTTAAACCTCTGCCTCGCAAGTGCCTAAGGTTGTATTGCTGGGTATGCAAAACAGGTCAGAAGCAAAAAGCTTCCTTCCATCGGTTAAGGTCTGAAAAAGTGCTTTTCCTGCACTGCAGACAAACTGCAGGCATTCAGGAGGAAGCAGAGGTTGAGAATTTGAAAAGTAGCAGTGGCCTGAACCCATGCTTTAGCATCGATGCTTCTTGTTGCCACCTGACCAAGTTTTGCTGCAGAAAATGTATCTGCTGTCTTGGGTGATACTTGCTTTTTGGCTTCTCTCTGATCTCTCCTGATGCTGGCACTGTTGAGGCAAAGGTTCAAGGATGTCTCCATCTCCTTCCTGTGCAGCGCTGCTTTTTGACTGTCTTACCTTTTGGGATCACTGGCAGTTCACGTACATTAGAAGAGTGTTCAATCTTACCTCTGATAGTCCAAAGCAGTTGTGAAAACACGAGAGATGTAAGTTCTGATCTTCTCTAAGGACACGGCTGCCTGTGCAGAGTTCAGCCTGTGACCGAGTGAGCCAGGAGCATGTTAGCTGCTCTATATGATTGAATGAGAAGGATGCAGACTCTTTAAAAGGCTTGTTTTCCTTCAAGTGCTATGTAACTCTGATATTAGACAATACCTTACCAAGCAAGCTTCTTTGCACATCAGAACCCAAATATCAGAACCACAAATGCTCAAATCTGCAAACTCTTAAGCAGCATGATTAAAATCCCTTCCACTAATCACTCTTCCAATTTTTCTGGCTTTACACTTGTGATAAATATCATTTCACAGTCCTTGTAACATCTTCCAGAAAATATCCAGACTTGATACCAGCAGAAAAATACCTTGTAAAATGCAAATGCATAAAAAAAAAAAAAATCTTCTCACAGTTCAGAGAGCAATAAAGGCAGACCTCAAAACCAAGCTGGTTGTCCCTTTACAGGTCACCTTCAGCGTTGCTGAGCTGTGATGAAAGGTATTTCTTCCCACTTGATAAGAATGTGTTTATTACATGGGCAGGATGCAGTTTATGAGCTCCTTACCTATTTATTTCCTGGGGCATGAATAGAGCTGGGTCATATTTGTTCTTCTGTTTCCCAATCTTGTGTTTTTAAAGGAAGCTCCTGATCTTCCTACCTGCGAAGAAAACCATGAAAATGAGCCAAAAGTGTCGACCTGAGTCTGCAGGCAGCCTGAAACCACAGCTTGTGGGTGTCTCAGGAGCTGCCTTGGTAGCTTGCCAGTCTGGTGCCAAATGACTACAACTTTTGTGGTAAAATCATGAATTGCTGCACTGCTGATCAGGGTGTGGTGTGGTAAAGGGACAAACATGTTACAAACAGATGCTTTTTTTGTCATTGTTTTCCTGGGGTTTTTTACTGTCACGAGGGGTGGAAGTTGTTTATTTTGGCTGGTGTATCACCTGGCATCCTAGACAGGAATTTTCCTATGCACAGGCTAGTGTTAAATATTCCTTAATTTTAGTCCTATCTCTGAAACTCTCCCAAGAGACACCTGGCAGAACATGCATGAAAGCAGTTTTAACAGCTGTGGGATTTGTGGCTTGTGTTTTGCTTTGTTGTCTCAAGTACGTTAGTCTCAGTGCCGAGTTACCTTAGTGTTGTACTTCCTGAGTGATGCTTTAGAAAATATCACTGCTTGTTTGTCCCAAGTTCAGACCTTGATATCCATGTTTTATGGATGAATGAATACTTCATTGTCACTTAGCAACATTAACTGTTGCTTAAGTCAAAATGCCTTTCTTGTATGATTTTCCAAGAACTTAAATATTTTACAAAGCATTTAATTTCTTTTTTTGTTGGCATGTAAACAAAGAGACAGTGGTGCTTAATATATATATATATATAAAATAGTAATTCAGCTTAAGAGTCAAGTCTTTCAGTCTAAACTGGTAATTTCTGGGAGTGACTTTGATGCATCTGTAATGGCTTTGAAATTGTCACAAGAAAAAAAATCTGTTAGTGAAAGAGTATTTTATAAAAGATCCATTAGCCCAGTGTCTTTCTCTTGGTCAAAAGAAAGGATTTGCTGGTGATAATGGCTTTCAAAAATATATGCCTTGTCTTTCTTACATCAGGCTCTGTTTTAGAGAATTGTGTGAGGTTTTCAGATACTGGCAATTTGCTGAACGCTTTGCTGTTCCTCATCCTTGAAAAGTGCCTGTTACACTAGTGAGTGTCAGAATCCATAGATTCTATTTATTGCCCTTTATATAAAGTGCTTACCACTGTGATATTCGGGGCTGTATATGGGTAAAAACCAGCAAGGAAGCTGTCTTGGAGAAGCTGCTGTAACATGTTATGCTGGGCATGTTATAATGTAAAGTGCTGTATAACTGGGATGGGGAATGGACACAGGTAAGCAAAAATTATTTAGAGGAAGATGTAGAATATAGTGACTTGAATGAGCAACCTAGGACTGTAACCACGCCGGAGCTGGGACGGTACCTGTGCTTTGGCTCGCAGCTGTACCCTCACGTCTTAATTCCCTCCGCCTCCACTTCAGATATTGCTGGTGGGTATCCACACCCTCTTTGCAGAGTTGAGAACAGCAATGCTGGATCCTCTTCACCACTGCAACCCTCCTTGTAGTGAAGGAAGTACCAGTATCATCTGTAATACGGAGAAAAAGGTTTATTTTATTGCTTGGGGGGGGGGGGGGTAACCACCTGGTTGGCCTAGATTGTGCCACATTCCTCGTCATCTACACTGGCTGGATGCTCTCTGTGGGATTCCCAGAGCTGTGAGCAGCGTTAGTTCCACATGTCCCAGCTGGTGCCTATGGGGCTGGCTGCAGACACTGGTGGCTACTGCTTACCTCAAGCTGGGGTATGGTTTCAGTGGTTTCTTCACAAGTTTGGAGGCTTCACTGAATCACTTTTCTGATTCTTAGAAGCAGAACTGTGTCTTCTCTTGTAATCATCAACTGGGAGAGGATTTACTGGGGAATGTAGGTGGTGGTTACACTGGTCATCATCTGCCCAGGTAGCCCCTTCACTGAGGTGAAGTCCCAGTGTTGGGACATGGTGCAGAGTTGTGCTTTACCCTTGGTGTAACAAAAACTCCTGCCACTTTTAAAGAGATCTTTGTGAAGCCTTCTTTTAACTTGTCAGTGATATTTATCTATGGAGATACTGAAAATACTTTTTTAAAAACAACCAAGTACATGCACAGTTTTTGATAAGGTGCTGGTCGCATCACTAATGGATGGAAGGCCTGCAGCCCACACTGGGACTGGAGCACTGGGTCAGCAGCCCAAGGCACGGCTTCAGCTTTTGAACCCAAAGCAAGGTACCCCCTGCTGCTGACTGGTTCATGAAAAGGCTTTATGGACAGGCTTCAGCTTTTCAGACACCGAAACTGCTTCTTCTACCCCTGCCACAGCATCCTGCAGTCTTTTCTGGGCATTTGACTGTTAGGGTATTTTCTTATTCGGAGGAGGGTGGGGAAATCTATCAAAAGATGGCTAAGTGAGCAAAATAAACAAGTTTAGTAGCTTCATATATGGATAGAAATTTATGCAAGCATTGCTCTATAAATTGAAATGGTTTTCTTTCCGCATGAAATTTTGAAGAAAACTTATCAGTAAAATTGTAATGTTAATTCCATCAAGTTTTAACAAAAATACTGATTTCTGTGTACGTTGGCAATTTTGTCATGCAGGGAGTGTCACATGTTTACCCTTCACGGAGCTGAATCCAGTGCTTGAAGTTCCTTCCAGTCTAATGTTCGTGAGATGAAAATAACGATGATATTGATGTTACCTGGATGGGTGGTTCAGAACCTAGATTGTCCTTTTTAGTTCACACCGTTCCTATTTTATTCCCACTGTAGAGGAGTAGCCAACGTGCTGTAGAAAATACAGCGGTGGAAGAGTTAAAAAAATAAATAACCCCAGTAGAGTGGAAGGGTCCCCCTGAAATAATTTCTACTTGACATAGTTTCTGACCTTATGACTTTGTTTTCCCTCCTCCTCCTTCTCCTCAGTCCAGTTTTTCATTAAGATGTAGGAACTGGATCAATGGACTGAGGGCAAGAGGCTGCTTAGGTCCCATGGTGCTGGGTGGAATTGACTGTGTTGATGAAGTGGACCCTCGTTGTGTGTTAAAGGCTGATACTAATCCCTCTTCCCCATTAAGAAACTGCCACTAATGAGAACACTTATTTCCCTGTATTTTGACAGGAGATGAACAATTGCATTTGCAGAAGCAATTTGGGAGAGCGTAAAAGCTGTCAGCACAACTAGAGGTGTCTTTCAGCACGCGTGTTCACACACAGAAGCTTATGAAGATAACAGCTTTTATGGTCTGGTGTATGTGAAGGGATGGGCACGTACAGTGCCTGCAAGTCACTATCCTGACTCCCTTTTCCTGGTAATTCTAGATATGTGAGGTTTCTCACTGACTGACAGAAGGTTTTCTTCTTCTGGAAAAACATCCGGGCGATAGATTCTGATCCCTTCTTGCCTTGTACCATGTGTGGCCATCTGCATCACTGCAAAAAGGGACCTCAGAATGTCACAGTTTTGATCTGGTGGCATGCTGCAGTCACTTCATGCCCATGCAAATGGCTCTGCACAGTCTGCATTTCATAGAATCATAGGGGTTGGAAGGGACCTCAAGAGGTCATCGGGTCTGCTTTTCTTTTTAAACAAACTGAATAAACTGCTTTAGTGTTTTGTTGCAAGAGAGAGCTCCATGAGAAATCAGACATGAAAAACAGAGTTTGGCCATGGCTCCAGTGGTAAGCATTGCTCTGCAGCCTATCGATCTGCTGAGTCATCCAGATCACACTCCCCCCCACTTCATTAGACAGTAAGAGCTAACGGCAGGCTGGGGCCATCGGTTCAGCTTGGTCTCCCTTTTGCTGCATGGTCTTTGCAGTGGTACAGGACTTCTTAGTTGTGTGGTCTGAAAGGCCAGAGGTGGTTCTTTCCCCTTCTTGTTCCTGTAGATGAGGTTGTAGTAGCTGCTTCGTGTGTTCACGTGTCACAGGGAAGTTCTCAGCAAGTGCTCATGCGCAAGGGAAGGCTGATGTGTGCTTGCACAATACATGAGGGCATATGGGGGACTTCAGATGTGTTTTGAGGAGCATTGGTGTCCAAGGTGGGATGTGCATGCACTGGAGTTGGCATATTTATGGCAGCAGAAAGGGCTCAGGGATGTGAGTGATCAGGGCTAAAGACATGAAAGATGAGGGATGTGGTGCTGTTTTTTCACAGTTCTGGGAGTCAGGGAATATGCATTCCACTCCTAATCCCACAGTCATCCTCTGTGACCAGAACCCTGTAGCACAACACCTTTGTGCCTCAGGTTGCCCTGCTGATAAAAAGGGAATACAGCTTTTTGCTATATTGTGCTGATACCAAGGCAAAATTCTTCTTACTATTTGCAAATGCTTCTGAGATCCCAGGCTGAAAGCTATTATGTAAATGTAAAATATATTACTATGTTTCATTGCAAAACAAAAAACCGTTTTTAATTGTGCATTGTTTGAGCAATTGGTTTCTTGCAGGAATACAAATAAAGATCACAGCTTTTCATATCATTTGAAAGAGGCAGTTGGCAGCAGCATGACAGAAAAATACCTTAGAAAACATAAGCACAGTCAGCTCCACAGAAAATACTTTAGGTTTTGCCCTTTTATCTTTCCTTTTCAATTCTGAATTTCTTCACCACAAGCCCCACAGGTAGTATCCCTATGATACTGTAGTCTGCAGCCATACCTGCCTGGCAAGATGCCCCCCATCCCAACACCCAAATCTTCATTTTCTCACATCAGTGGGTGTATATTAAGGAGTGGGTGGTAGGGGGAAGGATATTATTTGACAGCTAATATTGTAAATGCTGTCTAATATGGTTTGTATAAGGGAACAGTAATAGCTACTGCTGCTGTGGTTTTGTTGCTGCAGGGAAAATGCAATAAATAGGAATTTCAGAAGAAGATCCAGTGATGAAGAAAGGTCTGGGATTTAATTTGTTCCTATTGTGCTACCACTGTTACATCTCCTTTCTCATGTTCCTGGAATAAAATACAGATCTAAACAGGTCCTGGCATGCTATGGGTGTACCACATTAAGGCAATATACCTATTCCTGTTAAACTTCATCTGCAAAAAGGTCTCTGTGGAAAACGGAGACGTTGTGTTTCATAATAACTTCCATTCCAAGATCTCAAAGCACTCTCCAAAGAATAATTGCTCATCTTTATGCTGCCCTGTGGTAAGTTAGCATTATTGTTCTCCTTTAATAGGTGAAGAAGGTGGGATGCTCCATAACCACACTGTAGGTCAGTAGCAGAGCTGGCTTGCTTTACCCACTAGGCTGTACTTTTCCCTTGCAACCTTGTCAGTGTCTGCCACTGCACATCATTTATTGGTTCCCTTGCTCCATGTTTCCCTTCTCCGCTCTTCCTTTTCATCAAGGCACCCAAGCATGTCCAAGTCTGCAGAGCACACGTTCATGAACAAGACTGTAAAGGAGTAAGATGCAGCTTCTTGGCTTACTAAAATAAAGGAATGCATTTTATGTGTGCTTTAGCAGTAGAAGAGGGAAACAAGATAGTGCTCTCCCTCCTTTGCATCTGTAGGCTGTGCTCCTGGAGACCCTTGGAGGAAGCTGCTGCCTGGCTTCTTAAGCTGCTCAGACACAGCATGTGGTAATAGAACATAAACCTGGTATTTTACTATATATCCTCTTCCAGAACCACTGAGGAATAATTGATTAGCCAAAAAGTGTATGATGTGGCCTGGAGATGTCATGGGGGCGTCATAAACCCGTCAGTAGAAAGGACAGCAGGGTTTCTCAGCTGGTGGAGCAATATGTGCTTATCATGTGGTGTCTCATTCCCCCCCAACGGGATACCGGTGGTTTGGGGCAATGCCAAGATGCTTCTACATACTTTTCAGTGAAGCATTTTTGAGGGCAAAGCAAAGGGCTGTCCCTTAAGCCTTAACACTGTTCTGACTCAGGCAGGGCTTGAGAGGTATTTCTCTTACCTGAGACTGTCACAGTTTGGACTGTTAGTGCTGGAATGAACTGTGCTGTTTGCACATTTAAGAACAGTTCACACCACAAACTGGACTCTGTAGGGTTTTCTGCCAGAACTTAACCTTTCTCTCCTCAATCCCGTATGTTACCTATGTATTGTTCGGTCTTTCCATAATCTCTCAACGCGACCTATGTCATAGCTTCAGTTCAGAATCTCTCTGCATAATCTAATGAGCACAAGATCTCTGACTGCCTTCTCCACTTTCCTGAATCCAGCCAGTCATTCTGAAGATGTTGTGGTGCATGATGCATGTGTTTTATTAAACAAATCTTTTGGTACCTCTGATCTTCTCTCAGATGAAGACCACCAGCATTAGCTGGGTGATGGTATCCTGCTCCTTCTGTTTAAAGCTGAAGCTTGGCCCTTTACAACCCTATTCCTAGTACAACAGGAAGTCAGTAGACTAAATTAAGAGGAGTCTTGGTATAACGTAATTTCTATTTATGATAATTAAACCAAATTCTGTTTCTCTGACTAGAGTGAAACACATTACTGTGGGAGTTTTCTAAGGTTTTTCATCAGAAGTTCCCAAAGTTTTTCCTTCTGATGAGCTCTGTGCCCAAGGAGGCCCATCCGCTGCCTCCACTCGGGGTTTTTCTTGTGGGGACTTCTGCTTTCTATCTCCAGTATGCCATCTGGACACTGGCTCATCCCTTGATTTAGAACATTTGAAGCTGGGAAACCCTTCAGTAGAGGCAGCTGTGCTCTGGTAAGTCTCCTGCTCTTGCTGCTGCAATCCCTTCTGTTGATTTTCGGTTTAATTTCACTCTATGAAAAGGCTTGACTGCCTCTAGTGACAAGTCTGAAAGATCACAACCACCATAGTTTTTAGCAATGTGGCTGATTGCTTTAAGATTCTGCCCAGTCCACCCTTCTATCAGTTGCTCCTTCGTTCAACTGAAGAGTGTCTAATTCATCCCAGCAATGCTGAGTGGGCCTGTGTGAGGCTCTGCAGGTGCATCCCTTACATTTACTCCAAATTTTTGTTCATCCTAGTGCAGAACTTCTCTCAGCGAATGACTCTGGATGGAGAAGGGTTAACAAGATGTGGGATTAGCCTGTGTGTACATGAGACACTGAGGCCCAGATGGTGTGCTTAATTACTCTGACCAGCTCTGGCACCATCCTCCTCCAGAGGGAATTAAATGAGGAATGGTGTGTCAGAGACTGTTCCTTTCCCATCTCCCCAGAGCACTTCAGTGGTACAAGCTCCACAACACATTAGGCCTAGCTCATACATCCCCAAGACAAAGTAGCTTTGGGGTAGTGGCTACCCTTGAGGTTCCCAGCTGGGCTTTTACACAGTCCACATGGCATCAGGAGTGCACTGGGAGTGTCTCATTACAAGTGACTCCAGGACACCATTTTCTTTGCAGAAGCAGTCAAATTCTAATCGTGAGCATGGCTATAATGCTCACAGCTCATAGAGCCTCAAATGCATGATGAGAGCTTGCTCTACAAGTTTTACTGTTAATCCAGACCTCCTGCTGCTTGCTATCACATGCATGGAAACACACTCTCTTGGTGGCTTTCTTGACAATATACCTGCCCCTTGACAGAACTTAGGGGGCCGATCCCTGTCTGCTCTCAAGAGGGAAAACCCAAACCACATCCACAGGATGTGCAGCCTCTGTTCTCCCTTTGTGCGTGTGTGTCTGCGGAGCGAGGCTGAGTATCCGAGGAATGCAGATGGCCCTATTGCAAGATGTCAGCTGACCCCAGATAGTGCAGCTCAGCCTTTCCCAAGGAGTTATGGCCTGGCTGCAGTGGTTGAGTCCTGGCTGGATCTGCTTTTGCCTGCAGTGCCAGGTCTGGTAACCAGCTGTTAGGAGGAAGCTGGCTGTTCTTGTTTGCTTAGCAAAGCGGTGGCCGACATGCATAATGCCATGATGTACTTGCCACATTCTCTCTTCTCATAACCACGAGGATTTTTAAGTGATACAGACACTACAGAGGTAACATTTTTAGCAGGGGCTGGTACAGTTAGAATTGTGCTTAAGATTAGTAAGTCGTTTCTTTTTCAGAGTGAATCTGGGAGGCATTCTGCATTTGGCAAAGATTTGTGATGCTTGGTTTCAGGTCTGAAGTAAGGTGGGCTTTTCCCTTTTTTTTGTTCCATCTTTTCAAACAAGAGCAAAGTTAATTTAGTTATTCCTGAGAAAAATAAAAAGACGCAGGGAAATATCTTTCAGGTGGTGGTGGTTTTCTTAACCTGTTTTCTGTAGCGGCAGATGTTTGAAACTTGTGATTTAGGGTGTAAATGCTCCACACTGAAGAGCTATGCGTGGCTTTTTTCCAGAGAAAATTTGATTTGACTGCACTATTCACACTGAAAATCACATACCGAGCCTGCACTGTAGAGTGTTTCAGCTGGCTTAAGTGTGCATCTCGGGAGCGAGGCACTGTTCGGGGGAGTGACTAACTTCACTCTGCAGTCAGCCGGCCAGGCCTCAGAAGGGCTTTAAAAGCTGGGCTGCTTTTCTCATGGCTGGAAAAACGTCAGGTAAGAAAAGTGTGTCCCCTAGTGCCTGCCGCTCCACCAGTCAAAATGCCTCTGTTGCCTGGGGAAATGCACTCAGCTCTGGAAGTTTGAGGGGGCACGAATCCTATTTCCAGGTCTGCGCTTCACAATTTTCTGTGCTTCACAACTTCTGCTTAGTGCGTCTGGCTGGTGCTGAGCCGGCTGGAATTTGAGAGCCGCGGTTCGTCGTGGAAATAGTTGCCACTGGGGAACAGTGTATGGCTCTCATCCAAGGGTGACTGATTTTTATTTGACCAGTTTAAGGGGTTTTGAAAATCCCACGCTGAATGTGTGGAGCAGAGGTTTTAGTAGGCTCACATTAACAGCCCCTGAGGATAGCTGTGCGCCACAGAAGTGCCTTGACTGAGGTCAGGCGTGGATTGAAGTCCCTGATCTCCTCAAAGTGCCACTAACCAGCCTGCACACACTTTTCAAACAAAATTTGGTGAGAGAGAGAACTATTCTGGTAGTGTTTAACCAATTAGTTCCTGTGTTTTGGGGAGCTTTATATCCCTGCGGATTTATGATTATCTTTTTTGATATTCCACTTGTTCTCATAAAGCAGGCGGATAAAACCACTGTAAGAAAGTAAACGGAAGAGCACATATTGCATTTGAGTTTGAATGTGTAAGTCCTCCTGAGTCTCACACAGCTTGTACCTCTGGTTGGCAGTGGGGACACACCACCCTGGGGGTGGCACAATTTGGTACCCGGATATGAGAGAGGGAAATGCTTTCCAGTGGGACTGCAGGGGTTGTTGGGCAAACAGTGTGGCCTTGGATGAGCAGCAGGGAAAGGGTACCCACTGCTTCAAGTACACGTTGCTGGTTTTGTCTGTTGCAGGTTCCTTTGCAGGCTCCACCAGCACCCTGTGCGGGCACGGTGGCTGCCAGAACCATGTGAAAGCCAGCAGCCTCCTTCCCCAGCAGACAGAGCCTGGGGGCACTTTGCAGCCAGCCCTGGAAGGCGATAATCATGGGAGGGATAATGGCTTGTTTCGGGTTAATAGATCCTGACAGCCTAATTTCCCCTGGTGAAAATAAAAGGGAATAAATCTTACAAATACTGTAAAATCGATAGCTAACAGTGAAGGGGCTGACAACAAGACCCTATATCCACGGCACATTTTTTTTGGTGAGTTGCTCATTTCACACTTCAAGTGGACCGTTTCCCTGTGGCTTTGCTGGAGCCTGGTAATCCTCCATTCTCCTTTCTGTCATGCCTGTCTCTTCAGTGCTTGTGTTTTACTTGCTCGCTTTGAGTAAGGACTCCGAAGCCCTGAGCCTGTTGAAGGGGAATGCTGCCTTGCCCAGGGAAGGCCCACAGCGCTCTGGCTTCTCAGGGGACTTGGAGTCTGCTCTTCCCTCTTCTCATAGATACGCACACCTTTACAAGCCTTTACAAGCCTTTATCTGTAAACAGTTAGATAACTGTGTCCTGACCCTCCTAAATAACCCAGCCACAGGAGCCTTTGCATACTGCTCTGTGGCTGTGTTCCCTAGAGGAAGACTGCAACCTCTGTTAGTGACCTGAAATATTGACAGTGTTACCAGCCTTCCCAAGGTCGGAGTTTAAGATTCATGCACTGAGCAACTGGAAACTCACACAGTTAAATATTCGAGTCCACTGACAACAGGCTGCAGTAAGCGTGGACTGGCAGCGTTATAGAAGATCATGAAATAGAAGTAGTTTAATGCTTAGTATGCACACCTAAAAGAATGCCCGGGAGAGCACAGCTTCCATTGTGGGACTGGGATGAAGCAGGGAACGGGATCCCTGATTTGCTCTGTTGCTAAGTGGTGGGAACTTGCTGAGAGGGGCTGCTGGATCCTTGATAGGGCTCTCTTTGCAGACAGATGCAAAGTCCTCTGCAGAGTAAGTTTGAGGTGGACCTCAAGCTCCAGGCTTGAGGAGCTCCTGGCTCTTTGTGGCAGCATGAGCATTGACTGAGCAGTCCTCCCAAAGGAATGTGCATGGAAGCCTGAGGAAGAAAGGCTTGGGCTAGAGTCAGTGTTTTCTTGCTGTTGGCTTCCCCATGAATGAAGATCAGCTGGATGAATGGTCTCTATTCAATAGTCTTGTGGACCCTGTTTTAAAGCCAGAGGAACTCTGTGTTTTCACAGTTTTCACATACCAAATATTATTTAGGCTGGTAAAAACTGTGGTAAAAAGCTGCTTTACTCTAGAGATAAGAATAACACAAAAGGATTTAAGAGAAGCCTGTGTGAGTTGTTGATCCCACCTCTCAATTATAGGGCCTTGGCTTTTTTCTATCAAGGTTTGCCTTTGAGCTTTTGCTTGAAGTTGTGTCTTTCATTAAAAGGAAGGAATATTCTCTCTTTGTTCCCTCGATGCAGGCATCCTTGGACAGAGGCAAGTGAACTTTTTCCTCTGCCTGTCTCAGCTTTCCACTTCTCCCTCCATGCTGAGGGACACTCCGAGCAAACAGGCGTTTCCTGTATCAGGGCACTGTCCTGGTGACATCGCTGTCCAGGGTCTCAAACTCCCACCTCTGAAACAGGCTTCCTCTGTGATGTCGAACTTGTTATCTCTTGGTCTTCCTTCTGTCAGACTCCTTCCTTCTGTTTCCTTCTTCTGTCTCTTCATCATGTAGTTTTCAGACTTTGCAGGCTCACCCTCCTCACCCTTTGTGCGAGTGCCCATTCAGTGATGTCCTTTCCTTTGCTGGCATTTCAGTTATTACATGTTGAACAAAAAGAACTACTGAGAGAAGTCTGTGAGGGTCTCTCCACTAATGGTTGAGGTTCCCTTTGAGATTTACACAACCCCCCTCCCCGGAAGGGATGTTAGAATCGAGTAATAGAATCACAGACTGGTTTGGGTTGGAAGGGACCTTAGAGATCACCTAGTTCCACCCTGCAATGCAGGTCACCCCAGAGCCTTTTCTTCTCCAGTCTGAACAAGCCAAAGTCTCTCAGCCTATCCGCATAGGAGAGGTGCTCCAGCCTTCGGATCATCTTAGTGGCCTCCCCTGGACTCACTCCAGGTTCTGTTCTTGGAGCAGAACATGTTCCTAGAGGTTTTCCCTTAGGTGTTTGTAAAGCACTGCATATTTGAACTGCATTTCCTGAATCATCTGTTCATGGAACAAAACAGTCTATGTTCTGCTATCCCCCTCTCCCCTGTGTGTTTACCATTTAGAGTGCTGATGGCCTGATGCAACACCTTTTCCTCTCTCTGTTTTACTGTCCAGGGGCGGTGGGGAGACACTTTGTGTAAAGGAACTTAAACTGAAGTGTATTTTTAAGAAGCTGATGTATCACTGGTGTTAATACATTAGAAAAGCAGTGGCTAAAATTTCTTTCAGAAGGGGCTGTTCATCATGCTGCTTACTGTGGGTTTTTCGACCCCTCCAAATGAGAGAGAATCTCCATCCCCTCTCTCCCACCAAGAATTCATAGAATCATAGAATGGTCTGGGTTGGAAGGGCCCCCAAGGATCATAGAGCTCCAATCCCCCTGCCACAGGCAGGGCCACCAACCTCCAGGCCTGGATCTACACAAGGTTGCCCAGGGCCCCATCCAACCTGGCCTTGAACACTTCCAGGGACGGGGCATCCACATTTCTGATGATTTGAAGTGATACTAAACGCAGAGTAACATTAATGAGTTCATGCACAAAAGCCTAATTTAACTCATATGGGTAGTTATGTTTGCTTGTAGCACCTTTTCTGTGCAAAAATCAAGAAACTGATGCATGAGAGTTCTTCTTCTCTGTTGTGAAAGGCAAACAGAAATCCACATGCTGCAGGCAGTCCATGTTTACAGAGGAGAGGCTGATACCAGGCTGGGCAGAGAATCCCCTGGTGACTCCTATTCATAGTACGTATTTTCTTCTGCTGGAGTAACTAATGAAATAATCATAATATTTAACAATAATGATAACAGTAACTGTTTCACAGGCAGGGTGGGTTGGGGTTTTTTTCAGTCAAAGATTCCAATGCTCCCTTCTTACTGATGTATTTGCATTTTGAAGATACATAAGCCCAGGACAGTAAAATACTTTTCAGAAGTAATCCAGAAAATAATTAGTGCTGGCCCTAGGAAGTGGGATCACTAGTGATGTACTTCAGTGGTTACAGAGATGGTTTTGTGGAGGAAGGGTCTACTGTGTGGGAAAATGAATCTGTGGTCATGAAGGCACAGAAGGACTCAGGATCCTTAGGAGCGTTGGAGCTTCTTTGTGCTTTGCAGACCATGGGAAATGTTATCCTCATGCCAAGAAGTTTGTCATGTCAGTGGAAATGGTAAAAAGGAAAGCAGAGGCCCACAAATGGAAGGGTACTTCTTGACTCCCCTGTCACTGTGAGGTACATGCAGGTGAATGCTGAGTGTGCACAACAGATGTAGTCCATGGGTTGTCCCATGAAGGAAGCCTTCCTGGACACATCAAGCTCTGAGACTCCAGAAAGAGCTGAAGTAGGTGCTTTTGGCAAATGTGTCTTGTAGCACTGAACCCTCCCTCCTGCTTTGGGACCCTGCACCCCAGACACAGCAGGCTGGTGTGTCAAGAGGGGGTGTGGTAAGCTGCAGATTGTATAAGGGATCAACAGGCAGATGTATGAGATGCAGGTACTGTGAAGGACAGGTTTGGGGGGGGGGAGGGGCACAGAATGGAAGAGTGCGAGTCTCATACCTGCTCTGCAAAACTTGGCAGATGTGTTGAAGTCATTTGTCTTGAGTCATTCAGCAGGTCAGTGGCAGAGCCAGGAATAGAATCCAGGTCTGCTGAACAGCAGGGCCACCACCGTATCTCCAAAACCATATTGCCTCTCTGAAGTTATTTCAGAACCTTGCGAGGTGCCGAGGGATCTTGCACTTTTCTACCCACTCAGCTCTTCGATGTGACTGGGTAGCTGCTCTTTGATCATGACTGCATATTCAAAAGCTGTGGCAGGTCAGTTTTACGCTGGAGTTAAAAATGAGTTTTTCATGTAGTGAGGATCTTTTGCTACTGTAGGCAGAGGCAGGATTGTGATGCTAGAGATAAAGAGTTAGGTCTTTATACTGCAGCTTTCAAGGTGACCTTCACATTAAAAAACCCCACCTGGAACATAAATTGAGAAGTCTTGTTTTCCAGGTTTAAGCTGAGATAGAGTTAATTTTCTTCATAGTAGCTAATATGGGGCTGGTTTGGGTTTGTGTTGGAAACAGTGTTGATAATGCAGAGATGGTTTTGTTTTGTAGAGGTGCTCTTTGGTGTTGCTGAGCAGTTCTTACACAGAGCCAACGCCTTTGCTGCTCCTCACACCATCCCACCAGTAAGCAGTCTGGGGTGCACAAGGAGTTGGGAGGGGACACAGCTGGGACATATGATCCCATACCATATGTCCTCATGCTCAGTTTATAAGAGACTTGTGGAAAAGGAAGGGAGGGAGGACCACTATCCTCCAGTGAGAGTGATGGCATTTGTCTTCCCAAGTAACCATTACACATGATGGAACCCTGCTTTCCCGGAGATACTTGCCTGCCAATGGGAAATAGTAAATAAATGCCTTGTCTTGCATTTTGCAAGCATGGCTTTTGCTTTACTTATTAAACTGTCTCTATCTCAACCCATGAGTTTTCTCTCTTCCGTTTCCCCCATCCTACCAGGGTAGAGGGACTAAGTGTCAGCCTGGTGCTTAGTTGCCAGGGCTAAACGAAGACACTTGCGTATTTATTTGTTTATCATCTAGGAAATGCGGTTTAAACATGAGGTGCTTTACAGACACCTAAGAGAAAACCTCTAGGAAGCTTCTGCATGCGTTCTGACTCATACACTGGTGCTGCATAATGATGTAAAATCATGCAGGCCTGGCTGATGTGGAAATCGAGCCTGGGAAGATTTGCAATGCAAGAGCCAAAGACCTCTGAAGTCAGTCCTCTGGGGTTTCAATCAGACTCTTTTTTTTATCCTCTTCTCTTAGTTGGGTTCTAACTGCAGCTTTGACTGGACTCTCACCATGAATCTCCAGCAATTTGTTCAAGCTACATGCTAACCGTATTCCTCTACTGAGAGGACTGCCTTCATAGAAGAGCTATACTGTGGCATGACACTTTTCTATACAGCATCTTCCCTTTTTCGGCCTCTCATACTTTATGAAGGAAACCTAAGTGCAGCCAAGTGCTACGTATGGCATGAATAATCATGGTTGCAATTTAAAGGGTCTGGTAGCTTTGCTGTATCCATGAGTGCAGCAGTGAAGAGCAGGCACCATGGAACCTTGAACACTCGAGACAGAGCAATTTGGAAAGTGTTGATTTTTCTTCGTTGGTGAACCTTGTGCTCAGCCACCTTTTCACATCAGCTGTGGGACTTTTCAGTGATGCCTGGTATTGACTGTATCCATTGCAAGGTGGCAGAAGCTGAGAGCTGCTTGTGGGCAAGCTGTGGAGCCTGAACCCTCCTGCCGTGCTACGGTCACGTCTGGAGCTGGTAGTGATAGGGCCAAACCCACCCTTTTCTCTTGTTGTTATTTCTAAAAGAAGAATAAACTTGATGCTGTGATCAAAACAAAAGCCATAAAGAAATCCTAAACTGTCAACAGAAGCTGAACCAATGCTTCTGGGATGGGGCATCTGTACTGTGCTATCAGGCCTGTGCATTCCCCAGTGGGAGATCATGTATCATTGGCTTTTGCTGACTTGAAACCTCTTTTTTACATTGTTAATGAATATTTGTCTTGATTTGGCATTATCATCTATTTAATATTTAAACATGGTTAATAAATCCTGAAATGAAAGCACCGTCATACGAACATGGGACTTGTAGTCTCATCAGAGGCAGGCATCAGCAGTAAAAAGACAAAAAGCCCAAAGCAGGGACAGCACCAGGATAACAAACAGCATTCCCTGCCTCAGTAAACACGTCATGGGCTTGTCTCTGCACCGGCAGCAGCCTGGCAAAGGCTGCTCTGGGAATGCAGTGCTGCGCCAAGCTCTGGTGTCAGAGGACTCTTACCACCCAATGCCACCCTCTTGACTGCAGCAGTGAGGAGGACGAGGCAGAAACAGATCCCTCTCTCTCTCTCTGTCTCCCTGTGGATGTAGGCTGTCTCTGGCCAGGTGGTGCAGGCGTGTGGTAGAAGGTACCGAGATGACATGGCCTCTGGAGTGACAGGGTTTTGCCACTTCACAATCTCATCACAGATTTAATTTCTTGACCTGACACCCTCAGTGGTGCCTTCAGACTGTCTCCCAGCTGTTATTTTTATCCCTCACTGTCAGGATCTGGCTCTCTCCATCTCTGTTTCAGTTGAGCTCTTTCTGAAGGCAAATTCCTTGAACCCCTGTGTCCCTGCTGCTGCAGCTGCAGGTCCCGCTGGTGTAGGTGCTTCCATCATGAACTTCCTGGTCTCTCAAACGTGGGCTGTCCTGGGAACTGTTTGGATTTTATTTTTTTTTTGCAGAAGGTTCCACTCAATTTATATCCATTAGATGCCCCAAGAAGATCCCTACAGCTTTCCTTCTGCTGTCTGTTGGTGTTTGTCTGAATGGTCACACTGGCAATAAAAGGAAATTCAGTTCAACGGCTTCATGATCTAAAAAAGGATATGCTTTTGTGCTAAAGCAGTCCTGAGAAGGTTTAATAGTAACCAAACAAAACCATATTCAGCAGGACCATTCTGCCTTTAATAAGTTAGTTCTGTATCATGAAAATTTATCCAGTGGGGCAAGAAAGATTCTTAAATATAGCAGAAGTACCAGAAAATCTCTCCTTGTGAATCAAGACATTTGCAATAGCTTTACATTAGGACCCAGTTCTGAATTGTACAGCCATAGTGTATCCTAATGCCTGGTCATCACCTTAGCTTTCCATTTACACTTTCCAATGTACTCAGTGGATTCAGCTGTTTAGCTGTGCATCTTAGGAGTCACGATGTGCAGTTGGCAATTTGGAATGGCCAGTTTCAGGCAGATGAAAAGGAACAAGATATCTAAAAAGATAGGATTGGGAACCCATCATGGCTGTTTGCAGTGGTTGCTTTCATAGTGTTAAAATTGTCTCTTCTGGTTGGACATTAAAATGTTGTGGTAGGGCCTGAGCAGACATCATTTCCCAACTCATTCCTTTTTCCTTCAGGAGTCCGCCCAGGCAGATGGGAAGGACAGGGCCACGGTGGTTTTCCCACTTAGGTGGATGCAGGACTTTGGGGTTCACTGCAGAATGCACCTTCCCTGCAGTGAAGATGACACCAGAGAGAATAAATGCAGATGTGATTTTCTGCTTTTTTTTTTTTCTTTAAATAGCTACTAGGAAATATTTTAAGAGCAGTAAGTGTCCTCGCTCAAATCCAGTGATGAGTGTTGTCCACCTGGTGAATGTTTTCACTTCTGAAATCTATTGTTCCTCTTGGCTCTTTGGTGGAGCCTAATAAGCACTATGTGGAGAGCTACTTAGCTGTGTCCTGATCCTGGGAACACTGACAGTTGGACTAGAGTACGTTCTGCATGCTGAGCCACATGCTAAAACACCAGCCTGCAAAATGCACATCCTGTCCCCTGTGCAGACAGGTAGTGAGCCTACCTAAAAGCAAAGGTGGGGACAAGTCCACAAGATAATGATCAAGTGTTTAGCAGCCAACACACAAGAAGCTCTGTGGCTCATCTGAAAGCAGAGAGTGAGAAACTGCTGCCTGCTCTGGGAGAAACTGTAGTGGGGATAACGAAATGTTATTGGTTGTTAATATTTCAAACCCTTCAGAATGATGAGGAAACTTCTACCAGTTTTGAAGTCCATATGCCTGAATACAAACCGTCAAATCTCAAAGCCCGAGGAGGTTTTGGAGGAGAAGTTGAATTATGAATCTGAAGCTATATTTTACAGATTCAAATCCCTGTGCATTCAGATGGGTCTGAAACTTGGGCTGAACCTGGTAGCTTTGAAGCATCCTTACATGTTTGCAAATTTTCTTTCCCCAGCTTTTTTCCCCCCTTTCTCCCCCCACCACCTTGTGATCCATCTGCAGTTCCTTGTCTCTCCTATGATTCTCCAGCAGGCTTGCCACATGATTTGCACTATATTTGGTGCAAATCAGAATAACATCCTGGACTATGCTAAGTTTGGGAAGACCTCTGGAGAAGCAGTTTACTTTTTAACAGTACATTGAGAGGGAGCTCTTAAGACTGTTTCCGCACTGTGTAGCTACAGTGGGAAAACAGAAGTTATGAAGGTGATAGAGATTGGTGTTGGCTAGGTCCAGTGCTTAGCCAGAATCGCTCTTCTTACAGCCCTGATGACTGTAACAAAACGTGGTGGTAGTGGGGTGTGTGTGTGAATTAAAGATAAAGGAGCACTGATACTGATGGTGGGAACGGGAGGTATATAGGTCCATCCTCGTTCCCTACTGAGATCTTTTTCAATGTGAATTGGACCTAAGTGTGTTAAAAGACACTGAGAGAAATCCAGTCAACATGTGAGCTCTGATCACGTGCAGAAGCCAGTACAGACATCCTTCTATCCCCATTCTGTGCTACAGCTTATTATTTGGTTGGCCACATAAACTATTAGCTGCTTCTGAAGCGTCAGACAGCAGTGTGGTTCAAGGCTCAAAGAACCAGCGACCTGACCAGAGATGGCAAATCATAAAGGAACTGAGCATCATTCACTCATGCCCTAGTAACTGAGAACAGTGAGATCTTGGTTTTATTTATTATGGGGTCTTCATTTTCCTGATTGTCCCGGCTTCTGTCAGTAATATTCTTCCCAGATGCTATCTTTGGTCTGTCATTTTGCCTACAGTCTTGAACCCTGGTTGAAAGACGACTGTACCTGGGAGGATGCTGTTTGATGCCCTGCTATTCCAGTGGCTGGTCTGGCTGACTATTATGGAAATTTGTTATAACCTATGACGACAAGAATCAAAACATGCCATGTTAATATTCAAAGTCTCTAAAATGCTCATTCCCTAAATACACACTGCATACGATTATAGTACCTTTCAAGGATGCTCTTCAAAATATTTTGTTCTTTTTTGAATTGGTCTGGGAATTGTACTGCTACTAATTTATGACCAGAAGTAGTTGAGTGGTAGCAAAAAGTATTCAGAAACAATTTGACAAATATTGTTTCATACTTACTGCTCTTCCATGTGTTACGCAGTTGGCTTTTTTTCTTTGTAAGTACAATTTTTCTACCTGTTGACAGGGATTTTTTTATGATGAAAGAGAATGAAATCTGCCAGTAGACAGACTTCTGGAATGACAGACTTCCCACTCTCTCCATTCAGTGTCTTTAAAACACTTCTTTTTCCTTAACTACTACATTCATCTCATTCAGACAACTGAGGCAGCTTCATGGGAATAAAGTGATCAATCTCATAAACATAACAGTTGTTCAGCAAAGGCATTTATTAAGCTCTTGTAGGTCAGATTTGTTGTCATTAAACCTTCACTCAGTATTGCCCTGGAAACATTTTTTTGAGTTGGTCTGTTCACAGCAAAATAATACCCCCCCCAACAAACCAAAGTATCAACTTCTAAATGAATTATTTGCTTTTAATAATTCACATAACTCTAGAGGAGTCTAATCTAACATCCATTGGAAGTAGTACAAATTTCCAGTGATGTCAGAGGTCATTGCTTAATGTTCTTAGTGACTTCAGTGGGGGTTTTGTACTTTTCTATCATTTGGATTTTCTGAAAAACCTTATCTAGACTCTCCATGTCTTTTAATAAATAGGTGATAGACTAGTTGTGGTGGTTCGTTACATAATAAGCCCTAATACTGTTTTAGGAACTGAATTTTATATTTTTAGTGTGTGCCATAGAAAATTGTCTTTTTTTGCTAAAGGTGTTGATCTCTCCATCTGTTTGATAGGTGGTAACTGAGATCTGGGTAGCCACATACTGAAATTGTAATGTCATTTGGGTTGTAATTGCCACACATCTGGTTTTTACTCAGACCTACCAGGAAGAGGGAACCTTTGGCTTGCATGCTGATGGGTGACAAGCATGACAAGTCTCTGCTGGGCAGGGAAGGGCTGGACATGCACAGAAAGAGGAAGAAGTGGCCAATTTACCATTCTTCCTTAGCTGTACCACTTGGGGTTTGTGATGGCCCCTTTCATGGCTTAATATGTGGCTTGCCAAAACACCACCAACACATGGCATTTCTCAACCCCACGTTCCTCCCTGGCAGGTGTGGGGGGCTGTGCGGTAGCCAGTAGACCACCACTTCCTGAGAAGGGGTCTCATCCCTAAACTAAAGGGTCCCCAGATGTCCCTTGCAGAGTTCATCTCAGGGACTTGAGGTACTTAGGGATATGGTTCAGCATAGGACAGGAGCGGTTGGACTTGATGATCTTAAAGGTCTTTTCTGACCTTGTAATTCTGTGACTGGTGCCAAGGAAGGAGACGGAGTGACTAGTAGAGCTCTGTCATCATTAGCAAACATAGTGGAATAGAAAGATCTGCAAAGCTTAGGAGCTAAATTAATGCAAGTTCATTGCTTTTACGGGCCTGAATCGTACGGACTCTCCCAGCTGCCTTTGCTCATTTTCCACAGGCTGAGCTGATGCGATTAAAAATCCTTTCCTCTGGATAGATTTCTGTACTGTCCCTTTCTTTAACTCCTCTGGCACATATGTATCATTTACAAGTCTCCTAGGCCTCCTGGGCTAGTTCTGGTCCCAACAAAACATACCATGTAAACCCATATTTTCTCAAATGTTCAGCTTTATGAATGCTCCAGCTGATTGCCCTGGGATGGCTGGAATACTTCATACGCTGTCTGAGAGATTCCAAGTCAGTTACTCTTCAGCCCACACATCACAAGGAATGTGACAAAATCAATAAAACACTAAAACCATGTCTCTGCTTCAGTTTTCTCATTCCTTTGGTGTGTTCCTTGTGCTTTGGGTTCTCTTGTAAGACCAGGATTCTTTCCGGTTTTCTGCACATGACCTCTCCTCTGCAGTGGAATATCTGTGGCATCCTCTGTCTTTCTTTTAAGTAGGTGATGAGCAAAATTTGCCTTTAAAACTTGCTGTCCCCCTTGACAGTAACATCTTGGCCAGCATGGTTGACTGATCACATTGCCTTACCAGCTTGCTTGCTGTTTAATTACCAGCTTATCAAAGTGAATGTTTTTTCCTGATCTGACTGTCGTTTTGGCTTAAAGTGTTTCTTCTAGCAGAAAATTATCAAGGTTTAATGGTTCTTTTTCAGTCCAGTCCTGCCAGCCTTACAATTTCATTTAAAGACAGAGATCTAAGAAGAAAAGAGACAAGCAACCCTCCCGCACAAAAGCTGTTTTCAGTTTGAAAGCAAGTCTCCAATATCAAGCAGAGCTCTGAGACAGAGAAAGCAGATCATCGCTGCTGTTGTTAATAAAATAAGAAAACAATTCAGAGAGGCCACGCCAGTCTGAATGAGTCTAGAGGCCATGGGGAGGTGGTATGCAAGAGATTTGCTTCCTTTTCTGTTTTACAGTCAGCTGCAGGGGTTTTTAAGGATAGTGACATATCACTATGCCTTCAGCATTATTCTCCTGTCCCATTTTATTGGAATTTTAGCTGGTGATGGCTAATGGAATTAAGCACTGGCCCTTTTTTTTTTGGAGCATTCCAACTGGGCGTGCAGTGGTTAACATGAAGGGATGTAGCAGGAGAAATAAATTGTCTAATTTTTGCTGATGGCTGCCAGAGTGCCCCAAGCACCCCAAGCCCTGAGTGTTCGTGTGTGCTCTCATTTTTGCAGAGATAGCTGGCTTCATTCATCGGCTGCTTTGTGTCTGATGAAAGGGAGAGGTTCTCAAAGAACGCACACCTCAAACAGGCCATGAGATTTGAGGCAATATTTTTGCTTCAAGGCCTTCTTTGGCCCGCAAGGAGTCAAAAAATAACAGTGAGCAGGGTGAGTAGAACAGCTAACCTTTGTTCTACATTTTCAGGAGCAAAAAGGAGATCATTGCCCTTAACCTTATCTCCTGTTGCTAGCTAGCTTTTCTGTTAACTCTTAACGTTTTCCATGTGCATTTGCCACAGCATCCATCTTCCTCACAATGCTTTATTTGAAGCCAGTGAAATAAAAAGGAGAGAAAAAAAGATGGTCTAATTTCTAGCTGGGGGGAGGGGAAGTGTTATCTGTAAGATGAGTTTGGAGAATGTAAAAATGTGAAATGAGCTAGCTTTGTAGGGGTGCTGGCTGCTTATAAATGACTCTTTTTGCTTCTGGTGCTCTCTGACACATAAAGAGCTTTACCCTAGAAGCATGCACATCCATCTAGTAGTGAGAAAATGCTAAGCAGGCAGGAGCTGATGTTACAGGGAAGGGTCCTCTGCTCCTCCTTGGGCTTCCACTGTGTGAGGAGGAAGCGGAGAATGTCTCTTTCTGGTGCTCTGCATTCCCTTCCTCTCTTCCCCTGTTTAGTGGTAGCTCTAGTGTGGGCTTCACGTCCCCAGACACTGAGCCCAGCGCTTTTCTTCAGAGTGAGGACCGCACAGGCAACAGAAACGCTTGCTTCTGCTTCCCACTGGGGTACCTCCGTCCTTAACTAGAAGACAAAAGGTGTGAAGATAGTTTGGTTGTCCGGCCGGATTTCATTATTGGGTGTAACACTGGCCTCAGACGACTCCACTGTTTGCTATTTACGTATTTTACTCATTTATTTTCTGTGACTGCTTTCTCACAGTTCACCAAAAAGTCATTAAAGTGGAACAGCTTTCATTTTGTCTTGAGACAATTTGGATTCTTTCTGGTGACCTCAGGTGAAAGGCTTACTGTCCCATTACCACTCACCTGACCTGTGCAGTCACTCATTTTTACGCCATCTTCGTGGCTAAATAAAGGTTGGGTTTTTTTGTGTAAGTGAGGGGATGCTGTGGATGCAGAGCAGTTGCAGGGAAAACATTGAGGGCGAGCTTATACTCCTCCGTGCATAACAGAGAAAAACAAGCAAGTCAAAAGAATGAAAATATTGTAAACTGAAAAAAATGGGTGTGAACAGGAAAGCCTGGGAATGGGCTACAGGTGTTCCTAGTTTCCATGAGACTTAGAACAAGGTTTTGGTATGGACTTCTCTCTAAGTGTGTTGCAAGAATAACCGCTCATATCAGGACATCTGTAAACATAAAAGGCTTAATAGCCACAAAGGACATTGATTTTTTTTTCCACTTTACCTTCTAGGACACTTCCATACCTATTAAGTTGAGCGCAATGTGTATACAAAAGGATCTTAAATCAGCATTCTCTATTCTTCCATTGCAGGTATTTTACACCTGCTTGATACTCACCAGGTGTGAGTGCAAATCACTATACAAGGCAATCAAGCCCTGTATGGCTTGACAATTCCTTCAGAAATTCACAGTTGTGTTGGTGAAAGTGCACAGGCTTTTACTCCACACTTTAAGATCCTCTAATCGGAGCGTGCAACTCCCTGGGTGAAGCGTCTGGCTAACCTCTAGAAGCTGTGAGTTTGCATCCTTCTTTGGGGTTGTCTTTCAGTCAGAACATGCCACAAAGTCTGTTTTCCTCTGAAATGAAGGACTAAATTCCCCGCACGCTGTTACTCTTATCAGCCCCAAACACGCTGCACAGGACTACAGCATTTCAATGGCTCTTTGTACCGAGGAAGAAAAACATATGAAGTCAAGTCTGATTTTCCAGAAATGGTGCATGCATGAAGAGAGCTTTGTACTCTCTATCCCATTGCTTGCAGAGCACTCATCCCCCTCGTTGCTGTTCCCCTACGCCTCTGTGCAGACCTTTTAAGCAGCTGAACTCCATGGAAGGAGAGTGATGCCAGCGTATCTGCAGCAGCCCAGGAGATGCTGAGCAGCAGCGAGCACCTAGTGTGCAATTGGCAGAAAGGAAGCAGTTAATTAGCCTTTTTTATGCCCATGTCAATATGTTTCTATTACAATCATGGGTCCATGTTGGTACCCTCAGGTGGCTAATTTACATGAAATTTCTTGTGTGCGTTGAGCTTTAAACAACATCCCGGGTAGCCAGTGAGAAAGCTTGTTGATGGCTTCTGTACAAAAGATTGGAAATTCAGCCCCTGTTGGGACTGTGCTTTCAGCAACAGCACAAAAATATTAATACCTGTATTTCTCTCCCTGTTAATAAACAAATCTTTATCGCTGGTTTCCCCCTCCCCCCTCCCCCCAAACAAAAGGAACGGTCCAAAGCATTTAAGACGTACAAAGCCAAGATGTGCTATTTATAAAAAAGAGCCATGGCAGATAAAGAATGATTTATGATACTCATAGAGCACCTTTAGCCAGCTAGGTCACCCGACATTTTGCAAGCTGATTGTATACACTCTGAGTGTCTGTGTGTGTCGTGAGATAAATGGAGAAAGTGTAACTTTTTTTCCAGAAGTAAAAGTAAGGTACATTACTACAACAATTGTTTAACAAATCTGCACATTAATTTCAAGGAGGCAGAAAACAACTGAACAGCAGGAAAGATAAATGAAGTGTAGTTGGGTAGGTCTTCAAGCAGCACTAAACCCCTTTCTTCAGCGAGCAGTGATGTGTTACGTCGGTAATGATGAATGTCTGGCACTTTGGGTGTACCTTGTGCTGAGCTTTGGCTATCCAGACGTCAGGGGAGCTGCACCAATTTATGCTGACCCAAGCATCTGCCCAATTCTGTGTTAAGTTCATTTAGACTAAATGAATTCCTGAAAAACACAACCTATAGCAGTTTTGGCAGGAGTGGGAAAGTGTTATTGGAGAGAATCTCCTTGCTATTCTTACTGCTCTCTCTGTTCATTACACAACTTTCCTAAAACTGAACCACACTACTTTAGCTCTTTCCTGTGACCCTTGCTGATCTTTATGTCAAAATGTGACCCCAACTGAAATAAACAGCAGCTTCGGTTGTAAGGAATATTGTCATTGAATGTTTCCACTTGAAATGTGATAAGGCTGTTTCTCCATGGGCCCTCCACTCTGAGTGCAGTGCTTAGAAATCCAGAGATGATGGATGGACCTGCATCACTTCCTCATGTTTCAGTTTTCCTCTGGCATTGGAGAAGTGCCAGCCTCTGCCCCAAATGCTCTTCATAGAATCACAGAATAGTTGGGGTTGGAAGGGACTGTAGAGATCACCTAGTCCCAATCCTCCTGCTGTGGGCAAGGACACCTGCCACTAGTCCAGGTTGCCCAAAGCCCCATCCAGCCTGGCCTCAAACACTGCCAGGGAGGGGGCAGCCACAGCTTCTCTGGGCAGCGTGTGCCAGTGTGTGACCACCCTAAGGGAGAAGAATTTTTTCCTAATGTCTAATGTAAACCTACCCTCCTTCAGCTTTAAATCCACTACCACTTGTCCTATCACTACACTCCCTGATAATCAGTCCACCCCCATCTTTCCTGTAGGCTTTTTTTGATTTTTTTACATACTGGAAGGGTGCAGTGAGGTTTCCCCAGAGCCTTCTCTTCTCCAGGCTGAACAAGCCCAACTGTCTCAGCCTGTCCTCATAGGAGAGGTGCTCCAGCCTTTGGATCACCTTAGTGGCCCTTCCCTGGAATCGCTCCATCAGGTCCATGTCTGTCTTGTACTGGGGCCCCCAGAGCTGGCTGCAGCACTGCAGGTGGGGTCTCACCAGAGCTGAGGGGCAGAATCACCTCCCGTGATCTGCTGGTCTCACTGCTTTTGATGCAGCCCAGGATACAGTTGGCTTTCTGGGCTGCAAGTGAACATTGCTAGGTTTGTGTCAGCTTTACATCCATCAGCACCCCCAAGTCCTTCCCCTCAGGGCTGCTCTCAATCCATTCTCCTCCCAGCCTGCAATTGTGTTTGGGATTGTGCTGACACACACTCAGGACCTTGCACTGGGCCATGTTGAACTCCATGAGGTTCACACAGGCTCACCTCTCCAGCCCCTGGATGGCAATCCCTTCCCTCTAGCGTGCCGACCACACCAGACAGCTTGGTGTTGTCAGCAAACTTGTTGAGGGTACACTCAATCCTGCTGTCCATGTCTCCAGCAAAGATGTCAAACAGTGCTGGTCCCAGCACTGACCTCCCAGGAATACCACCTATCACTGGTCTCCACTTGGACATTGAGCCATTGATTGCGGCTGAGTGCGACCATCCTGCCAATTCCTTATCCACCAAATGGTCCACCTGTCAAATCCATGTCTCTCCAACTTAGAGTATGACATGCTTTGCACAAGTCCAGGTAGATGGCACATGTCACTCTTCCCATGTCCACCAATGCTGTAATCCCATCATAGAAGGACACTAAATTTGTCAGGCATTATGTGCCCTCAGTGAAGCCACATTGGCCATCACTAATCTACTTATTTTCCATGTGCCTGAACATAGTTTCCAGGAGTATCTGCTCCATGATCTTGCCAGCACAAGGGTGAGGGTGACTGGCCTGTAGCTCCCTAGGTCTTCCTTTTTTTCCCTTTTTAAAAAGGGGGGCTATATATCCCTTTTTCCAGTCAGTGGGAAATTCATTAGACTGCCATGACTTTTCAGATAGGATGGATAGTGGCTGAGCAACTTCATCATCTTTCACTGTGATTTAAGGATCTCCTATCACTGGTTGTGTTAACAGCTCCTGCTGCTCTGCACCTCTGCCCTTTGCAGATTCTCCTTTTTCCTGACCATGAGCTTCCTCAGAGTATGACTTGCCTTTGGAATCATGTCTTCAAATTGTGCTGCTCTTACTGTTCTCCAGGGCTGGGACACTTTATAGCTAGAGAACACTGTAGGAGCTTTGGATTTTCTATGCTGGGGTGATCCATGAGCAGCATGTCTCTGTGCTAGTATAGGAAGCCTCTTGTCTTCCTCAAATCAGGAGGATTAATGCCTCCAGTGCTTGCAAGACCCTCAGTCAGTTCCTGATGGAAGCTAGACGTGAAGTTTTCGCATGCATCCTGCATTTTATTGATGCTGGTTAGCAATGATTGCTGTGCACATTGTGTTTTAACACATCCATTCTGCAGGTGGAATAACTGGGACAGAGAAACAGTGGATACATCTGCTTTTTTTGAAAGGTTTTTAAAAGAGGTGTCTTTCTTTTGTCTTGGGAGATACAAACCTGGAAGAATTAAAGATGACAGATGATCAGTTGAGCTATTGATCTGTTGATTGATCAAGCTATCACATGAATGCCTATATGACCTCATAAATAAAGTGCATGAACTTCTGTTAAGGTATTGGAAGGGAAATAATATTAATAATCTTTTTTCCCATTTCCCAGACCGTGCATGTATATGCATATGTGTGTGAGTGGGTTGCAGCAGGTACAGTCACAACTTGCAGTTCTGTAGAAAGACAGTTACAGAGATGTGATTTGTGTTCAGCTCAGAATACAAGTAGACCTGCTCTTGTGACGAATATGTGAGTGACAGCTATTGTGTGTAAAAAAAATGTTGTATCCCATGAGCCTCCCACTGCTAGTCAGTGGTGTAAGTGCTCAGGAGCAGTGCAGTTGGCTTGGAGGTTATGGTGACGTCCCTTGAGTACCTACTGTCAGCACCATAAAGAAAAGAAAAACAACCAAAACCAGAGGAGAGGACACATAAGTTGAAATGGCTTCAAACTTAATGAGGAGTTCTCAATGTGCACAATGGCTTGATATAGCTAATAAGTTACCAGGCTCATTTTGCATGTGCTGAAGCCTCTTCTAGTTATGTGGCTGGATAACTAAGCACAGCAAGTTGTCATAGTCAAATATTGACATCATGGATACCTGAACCATAATAGCCAGATATGTCTGATGAGATGGTAAGCAATCCTTATAGCAGTTAAAGGGTAGAGGTTACATTTTTTCCTGACTTCATTATTTTGGTAGTTAGTGACCCTAAGATATATAAAATGCGTATTTTTTAGTCCATATGGTTCTCAATCTTGTCCTCTGCCAGCAGGGAGAGGACAGTAAAGAAGGGGATAAATGGCTGGGGGACAAAAAGGCAAGGCTGCCTGTTGTGGAGGTGAACTGCAAGATCACGTGGGTTTAATATGTTGGTAGAGGACTTGCAGCATTAGTGGAAGAAAGGTCTTTGATGTGTTTCCTTCCTTATGCAAGCCTGTATTAAAAAATATGGGAATAGTGCTATTTAGTTATAAAGAAGAAAATACACCTTGGACTCATCTACATTTTGTGCTGTATGGTTTCATAACTAACACCACCAGTCTGGGTAGGAGGAATGGACCCAAAGGGGGTGTGGAGGTGGAAGAAAAAATTAACCATAGTGACCATCTGTCTGTGATTTGAGAGGAAGGACCCTTGGCCATTTTGGAGTGGTTAAAATAAGCAGTGGTAGCATTTCTATAGTCATGATTGTCTAAAATATCTAAGTAAGCCATGTTTTATAGTGAGAGAATATCTTTTATTAGATCAACTGGTATAGCTGGAAAAAACCAACACTTTTTTTTCAGGCTGATTCTCTCTTTCTTTCTTCCAGCTATATCAGTTTGTCTAATAAAAGATATTAACTCTCTCTATAAACCTTGCTTCAAGGATGGCCCTGTACACTCCTGAAACCTCTCACAGGACAACATAACCCAGAAGAATGAAGTTGCATTTTGCCTGCCGTTCATCCCACAGTGCAGCAGGACCTGTCTTTGGTCTATGCATCACTGACCAAACAGCATCCAGTGCTCTGACACAAGTCAGGGTTTGTGCCAGGTTCTCAACTAACTTGCCTTGAAGAGGGTGGTTGGTGGCTTTGGAGGTCACTAGTGTGGAGTACGGTTTCTGTAGTGCCCAGTTGTCTAATGGTTAATGTGAGATTCTTCAGTCACTAAACCAGATATCCATCATCTCTGTTGGGAGACACCTCTGACACATTCTCCATTCCCATCCAGCTTGGAGAAGTCCAAGGTAGTGACCAGAGTTAGCCACCCTAGTTAGCCACCCTCCCCTGGACTAGTTCATGAAGCCTTTCCAGGTGCTGTGACTCTCTTCATGAACTATGACAACTACTTGCCATGGCACTTTACAGCTTCTGGCACTGAAATGTGGCAGCCCAGGTTTATAAAACTGTTTATGAATAAAAAGTTTCATAGGGAGATGCTTCTCCTGCACTTTTGTCTAGATGTCACAGACTAATAGGAACAGTTTCTGATAAAGTAAAAAAGTCCCCAAAGGAAATTCAGACATCTGTTTGGGGAGTGCCTTTCATATGTCATACAGTGAGCTCTGACAGAAACTGAGATTTCTCACGGTCAGTTTCTGGATCTCCAAAGAGTTTATCTCTTGAACTGTGTCCTAGACTGAATGCCACAAAACCCCCATATCCTAGGGGTACTTAGGCTAAAGAGGGCCTTGGTGCTGTCAAAATGAAAGTAGATTTTCCTTGCCAGTAGAGAATTTTACAGGGTCTGGTCAGAGATGCAGTATACCACAAAGCTGTTCCAGCAAATAATTTGTCTCTGTATTTAAAAGGAATAATAAAGAAATGTACTTACTTTGGATCTTAAAATAACCTTAGAATATTAAAGCTGAAGATTAAAATGATAGTTTTCATTTGTCAGTATTCACATTGTTTGACCACGATGCAGTCTCCTCTGTTAATGAGGTGCTAGTGATTTTCATTTTTGCCTATATGGTCATTTTCTGCTCAGTTTCAATTTTAGATTTTATGCAGCATCACAGAGATGTAATCGCCAGAGCAGATTGTTAGTTTATATTTAAAATGCCTCCACTGTTATATTTCTTTTTTTAATTAACATATAACCCCCTGGAAACAATTCTTTTGGGCTTGAGCATTGTAAAATTCCTTCAGAAATGAAATTGTAGATGAAGTGTGACTTCCAATATTCTATTAATTTGGGAAATAGTTTGTTTCCTAATAAGCTCCAGTACTGTCAGTAGATAAAACCCAACAGTTGTGCCACTGCGAGTCAAGAGGACATCTTAAGGTTTTCTTTGTGCATTGAGACTTTACAAAGCATGCAGTTGAATTTACTTTAAAACAATTACTTTTATTAAATACATTAAAAAGGCAGTTTTGACATCAATGCAGACAATTGCACAAATACTTGAGAAGTCACTGCTGCTTGCAGCTAGGCATCATTGGGAGCAGAATCAACTGTCCAGTTTGAGAGCTTAGAAGTGACTGACTGCCTTCTTGACCCCAAACATTTCTAGCTATTGGGAGCAAAACTGCACATCCACTATAGTTTAGAGCATGTGTATATATTTCAGATTTCATCAATGAGTTACCTACGCTCTGCAGTATTGCAGCACTGAGTGTGAAAGATGTGTGCTGCTAACGTCAAATCTACCCCCAGTTCTACAAAAGCAAGGTGACATATGCCTCTCATCTTGGCTAAAAACCTGTATGTCACGCAAAAAAAAAGTGATGTAATCTGATGAGCAGGATTGAGCTGGCTTTCAGGAGTGATGAATATGTGGGGGGAAAAAAAATAAATCTCTTGTGTAGGGAAATAAGCGCAGGCTAAAAACCTAGTTGCCTTTTCTCTTCTGTTGGAATAAATTAAAACCAGCTGCATGGGAATCGCGGGAGTCCCGCGCTTATTATGTTAATGCAAAACAAGGGCGAAATTCATTGTTTTGAACAAAAAAAAAAATCTACATTTAGCAAATAGGATGTACTAAAGGGAGTTTTAAAGAAGCAAGGAGCGTTTTCGTACTGCAAAAAGGACAATTTTGGTTCTATCATACATGATCCTGTGGGATTTTTGAGAGTATACACATCCTGTTGAGGCACTGCAGATTTAACGGCGGGGGGCTGAAATGGCATAGGCTTGCTGATACATGCTCAATTTTAAAACATCCATTAACTGTCTGCTCTTTGATAGAAACCTCCAGAATTAACGTTTTATATGTACAGGTAAAGACTAGGGGTCTTTACTGTTAAAAGGACTGGGTACATTTGTGACAAAGTTCAGGCACTGATAATTTGGGAGCAATTAAGACCGAAAGATTTACAAACAGAATGTGTGAACAGTCAAGTACACGGACATGGATGCTGAAATCTGCTTGATAAGCTGCCCTGGGAAAGAGCTAGAAAGATGTACCAATTTGTCCCCAGGTGGAAGAGGTGTCAAAAAAGCACAAGACTTTGGGTAGAGCTGGGTAAAAAAAACCTCTATTGAGGGATTTCTTTGATATCAAATTTGATTTTGGCCCAAACTATGTTTTTGGTTTCCAGAAAATATACACTTCCTTACAAAGAACATGTCTTAAGTTTGCAAATCATTAGCCAAAACCAAGAACACATAGGTGAGCATTTAATCTGAAAGTAAGTTTTTTAAAGTTTTATTTTCTCATGAAAGTTTGCATTTCTAAGAGAAGTTTCCGATGAAAATAATGACAAATCTGTGTGCTATGGGAGGAATTTGCTGCATCTCATAGGGTGGCATGGAGTGTTTTCTACATGTACACTTGTCTGACAGTCCACCATGTCTGCAAGAGATGCAACATGTCTCACAGACCTGGGAAAGGAACTCAGAGCTTCATGCCTGGTTTGATGCACCTCCAGATGCACAACAGCCTGTTGTGAACTATGATAATGCTGTGCAGAAACCCCACCACGCAATGGGCCTATAACAGTCACTTTCTGCCTTCCAGCATGCTGATGGCTGCCTGGCACACTCACTACCTAGGTAAAGAGAGACATGCTGTAACCTGTGACACTCGGGGACCATACCAAGTTTATAAAATCCAATGATAGACTTGCTTGTACAAGCCACCTTCTTAAACCAAGTAGGTTGATACAGGAAACTCCAATCTGCTGAGAGTAATAAGTCATTGTTTCTGATAGGCAGATGCAATGAGGGTTGGTAGACCTTGATCTTACTCAATTACTACACGCATATTTAGGTCCATTTCTGTCAGTTCTCTCACCAGAACCATTACCAGTCAACCAAGGCTGATGAGGAGCTGCTCTTCTATTAGAAGTTAGCCTTGCTGACCAAGGGCATGGACACAATCCGTGTCGGCAAATCCTTCCCAGACTACCTCTTGTTTGAGGATGAAAGGAGCAATCTTACAAACTGCTGGAATATCTCTTTAGAGAGGCCCAGCACTCCAGTCTTCCATTCATGGCTCTGAGAAGACTCAAGTGTTTTCAGGAGGCACTCAGCAGCTTGCAGAATTCGGCACAGACAAGGGCTGTCTGTCAATCTGGTCCTGTCCTCAAGCAACAAAATTGTTTAAAAAGAATAGAGTGTGTCTTCTTCTTCCTGTTTCCATTTGTAGGTATAAATATATATATATATGTTGAAATGATTTTATGAGTCGGACCATGAGTGGTGGCAGAAGAACACTCAAATGCATGGATTTTAATGCAGTTACTTCATCAGGAGAGTGGAAGAGGAACTAATGAAGCCTGTTAAAAGGGAATATCTCTGCTGCTTGTTTTGCTTCATAAATATTCATGAACACCCCCCCCTCTCCTTTCTTTGCCCTTTGACTGGTTCTGTTAACTGGGGGCCATTAGCTGTGGATGAGGCTTGAACCTCATAAAACATTTTGTGGTCATCAGATGCATTATTGGAGGAATTTGCAGACACAGATACTCTTGACATTCGCATCTGTTCCATCTAATTATTCCCAAATTGAAAGCCCCTCTTTGTGACAATGCAGTATATTTCTGCGCAGTTGATTGTGTTATTAGAAGCAGGGGTTTGCAACTTCAGGCAGGGAATAAGCAAGACACTGATGACATTTCAGGCAGTAGTAGAGAGCTTATTCATTGCTTTGAATAAGGGATGTATACCCCTCAATCATTCATTTGGGTAGTAGAAAATATTCCCCTGTCAGGAGTGAACATACCACGGGGGAGGTCTAGGTTCTGCGGTAGCTTCATGCCTGCAGACTCCCCAGGAGGTATGCCAGGCAGTGTACTCTTCACTCCTTGGTGCCACTCAGTTCTGACAGAGGACACCGCACCACCATTCAGGTCTCTGTGTTTTGGGTGACAAGCGGGTGTGAGGAGTGCAGGGACATGGCTGTAAGCAGTTTAGCTACTTAGATCTTCAGTGGGAAAAACAGTCATTTGAATCACTAGTTCTGTTTTCTCCCTTTTCTCCTTTGTCCCACCACTACCACCCCCCTTCAGTGGGTCTTTTTTTAGCTCCTTTTTTATTCAGACATGTCTCCATGGCCTGATAAGTAATATTTGCTGCATAGATTGCTTTTGTGAGGTAAATACCTGTCCAGAAGGAACCAGATGAAATCAGCAGCTCATTTCACAAAGGATGCTAGATGTCTAGTAAATGCTAATAGATTTGATCAGCTCTTGACTAGAGGAGAAATGCTGAGCTGGAAGTGAATGTCTTCTTAACTGTCGTGTTATTTTATTGTGTCCTCACTTTCTCTGCATCCATTCTTTGCTTCACCTACAGCCTGTGGGACAGATGACCAAAATCAGACATGTCGTCCCATAATGTTGAGATTAGGTGGAAACTGATGCTGCTCTTTGTTACAGCAGGTTGGCTTTGGGGATTTAAGGCTGAAGCAATAAAATGACCAGCTGCTTGCCTGAAAGGAAGATCCAGTCCATGTCTCACTAAAAAAAATAATAAATTGTTTGTTTATTTATTGCAATTATTTACAGGCTGCTGATTCACTGCTATTTTAATTTTTATTCTCCATGCACACACACACACCCCACTGCAAATACGTTACAGAAAAGCTGCAAATTACAGGATGTCTAATTAGAAAGCTTTGAGGAAAAGATGACAAAGAATCATTCACCATGGAGACAGAAGTTGCTTGCTGGTTTATAGCCAGCTAAACAATGCCGGGGACTCTGATAAGCTATTCCTGGGGAGAGTAGGAGTTAGCCTGTGTAAAGAGCAGGGAGCTGGTACCAGCATGTCACAGAGGAGCAGAGCTCTCTTCTCTCAGAGAGGGACCAGAGACAAGGATATGTGAATACACTGGATACATGTTAGATCTGTTTTATAATCCGATATGGTGCCGGATTCAGACCTCTGAAGACAGCAGAAAACCACTCTTTGTTTTCAGTAACTGTTTTTGGGTCACAAGCAAAACAAATTTGTGGTTTCTCAGTAGACCTGGACATCAGAGATGGTCTGGAGACAACAGATCTGAAACTAGATTACAAGACAGATCTTTACAGCGCTCAGACAGGAGGATTTTTAAACTTCAGCTGCAAAACCTAAATGTTTGCTCTCAGTCTGTATTCTCTGAGCCCTGTGGAACTGGCCAGAAAAAGGATATTTGATTCAGGGCTATTTTTACATGCGAGATGTTTGTCACTAGCAGAAAATTTGGCGTGATAGGCAGGCTCTGCGTAAGACAGTCTGGGGACAAGAATAGCAGGAAACGCTGCAGATGAAGACTGAGGTACACTGACAGTGATCTATTATTGCGTGTAGAAAGATTGCATGGTGCATGACTGTGCAGAGCATGTAACATAAGCTTCTGTATCCATTTCGGAGACACGCCATTCTGGAGGTTTCAGACTTCTGCTTTAAGCAGAAGGGCTTCCAAATTTTTTCCCACATTTCTTGCATTTCAAGAGCTACTTAGCGACTCCTGTTCACAGCTTTGTGAGCTGTGGGCAGGCATGTTGCCGTCACCATGGGATGTCACGCGTGACAACATTGCGCCCAACGCAGCATCACAGCAGCGCTGCACACGAGGTGTCAGCTCTGCCACAGTACCGTGCGAGACACTCTCCTCAGAGACAAGGGAGCTGGGGAGACTTGCTAGGGACCAATCTGATCAGCCAAGGCCCGCCTCACTGCAAAAAACCCCTAAAGCAAGCAATCCAAGAAAAAAAAATAAAAATCAAACATTGCTGAGAACCTACTTGAATTACTGAGAGAGGGAGTAAATTTGTCAGGTCTGAAAACCTGACAAAACCCCTACTGTGAAAACATTTGGGGTCTAAATTTATATCTTTCTGCTCAAAGTACACATCCGCCTCTTTAGCAGTAGGTTTTGATTTGCATTTGGAAGTGATCATCAAGCTTTAACTGAGTGAGACCAGAAGTCACTGAGGGTTAGGTAAAAGGGTCCTTATGAGAACTAGACGAAATTTGGGTTCTGTTTCAAATAGGCAATGCACTTCAGGTTAGATGGAGGAACGGGTTGACTGTATTTTCAAAAAAAACCTCAAAACAATCCAGGATATTTTGCCATTCTGAATTGCTAAAGAAGTGCCATTTACATACAAAAGAACAGCTCTGATAACATCTACACTCAACTTTTCAGTTCAAACACTTGTACCCCTGGATCGCTTGTTCCTGGCAACTGTGGAGAAAATTTTACTCGGCACAGCAATAAGCCCTGGAGACATATTTTGTCATTAAAAAAGACACAAATGTTTCAGCTGATGTAAAGGAAAACTAGGGCAGTGATGAGTGATGGTCTCTGATCACTGGGACCTCCTCATGAAAACTTCAGACGGACCTAGTAGCACTGGACCATACGTATTTCTTAAGACCACCTGGCTGACATGTGTCACGTGGGGAAGACAGGACAGCTTCTTTCAACATACATACGCTAAGCTTCAGCTGACTTTGGTGCAGAGCTGCCATTCTGTCTGGTCATCAAAGGGAGCCAGCTGGCAGAAATCACTCAGAACTTCTCATTGATGTACAAAAAATGGACTATTTTCATTCCCAGAAATCTGAATAGGAGTTAATTCATATATCTGCGCACTGGTGAGTTTTCATAAGATTTGGAGCTTTTGGATATCCAAAAGTCCAAGTCTACACAAAACCATGTGAACTGTACTTGCTGAGACTCCTAGGAGTATCCTTGCATTCACATGCCACCATCACTTCCCATACCTGTATTCAGTGGTCCATACATGGTTCCTAGCACACCTTTCCCTGAGATTATACAACTTGAAGCAGGCGGCATGGAAAAAGTAGTAAAAGAACTTGATCTTGAAATGAAAAGTCCCAAGTGGTCTGTGTGTATTTGTAAGGAGACTGACAAAAGGCTAAACCAAAGCCCTGGTTAGTGGTGGTGGTCTCTCAGATGCCATCCCAAGCACAGGAGGATGCCTTGCATTTGACAAGGATGGCACATTTCACAAATGGCAGTATGGGCATGCTGAGGTAGAAGATTTAAAAAAGGGATAAATGAGGGTTTAGATACTAAAAATTGTTTTCAATCACAACTACAGTTCTAAAAGTTGTGAAGGAAAAAATGGTGGATTGCTTCTGTATAATTAAGCTGCCCTATGAAAATTGATCCTGGACATTCATATTGACAAAGCAGCAGTGGGTGATACAAATCTGCCAGTGCTGTTTTGGTCAAGGAGTTCCCTCCAGGGTAAGTGGTCCTACCATCAAATAAACAGCAACAGCAGTCTGCTGAGCTGACTAAAATACAGGCTTTCTTTCCAGCACCCCTTCCTTTCACAAAAACCCTTCAGGTGTTGGTAAAGCAGAGATGGGGCCTATTCAAGCCATGCGGGCAGGAGGCTACTCCCTCCTAGGGTCAAACCCAAACTCCCCCTAGGAGTGGGAGCACACTGTCAGAGGGGAAGCTCTAGACTGAAATTTCTCTCACACCAAGGTCCCAATAGATTAGGAATCTGCTGTGTGTCCGTGTTCCTGGCTGGGCACGCAGCACTCTGTAGAAGGAAAGCACTTGAGCCAGGTAATTAAACATGTCAGCTCTTTATCCAGGAGAGTATTATATTAAATTATGTACAGTAAATATTTTTGGAAGGTGGAATTCTAAAGAGAACTTACTGATTTATGGCAAGGGGCCAAGCCGCTGATGGGGTTGGCAGACGTGTTCAGCATCCAGGGCGAGCCTGGGTACGGCGCGTGCTCAGGAGAGGCAGTGAGCCGGGTGTATCGGCACGGGGAGGTGTGGGNCCCTCTTTTTTTTGTATTTTTTTGCAACTGCGCAGAAAAATGGTGAGCACCCCTCGGCGTCTCGTACGCCTGTTGAATCGATAATGGCCTTGTAGAGATGCTTGATCAGCACTCCTGTCTCAGCTGTTCTTGTAAATGGTACCATTAGCAGGCCTACCCGGCCATAACAAGTGAGGGTGGCAGTGAGGGGAGGGTGGAGAAAAATGTCAGCAATATGGATGGTCTTGCCAATGCTGTCAAGGACTGGAGGCGATAAACAGGCAGCTAGAGACGTCATTGCAGCTCCCCAGGGAGGCCGGGGTCAGACATTCATCATATCTCTTTATTCCCGGGGGAAATGCTGTATGTGAGACATAGGTAGTGTACTTCTGTATATTGCCTTCTGTCAGGGCTGATAGGGGCACTTGGCTTTTTGAGGTTTGTGGGCTCCCAGTGCTTCTCAGAGGTGCCACACACCTTTGTGTAAGGCTAGGTGAGTCTGTCAGTCATGTACAATGTAAGTAGGAAGCAATCTAGAAATCATACTACACAAAGAGAGAATGGGTTAGGTAACCTGAAGGGATTTCTTATTTGTAATACCTTTCTTTTTTTTCCTTGGGGATTGTTTGCACGTGCATGTTTTAGCAAATGGAAGTACTAAACCAAATGCAACATGGCATTGTTGGAATTTAGTGCTACATGTCTTCATGTGGCCGTGGTGCACATGGCATAATGACAGTAACTCATGGTGTAGGGTCCTAGGGAGGGCACCTCCGGAGGGATCACCCCAGGCAGGCTAGGCGTTGAGCTGCTGGGAAGCAGCTCTGCAGAGAAGGACCTGGGAGTCCCGGTGGACAAGCAGGTCTCCATGAGCCATCAATGTGCCCTTGTTGCAAGGAATGCCAGTCGGGTGCATTAAGAGTGTGGCCAGCAGGTCAAGGGAGGCTAACGCCCCCCCTCTGATCTGCCCTGGTGAGGCCACATGTGGAGTAATGTGTCCAGTTCTGGGCTCCCAGTTTGAAGAAAGACAGAGAACTGCTGGAGAGTCTAGTGGAGGGCTAGGAGGATGATGAGAGGACTGGAGTGTGACTTGTATGAGAAGATATAAATATATATAACACTTCTAAATATCTAAAGGGCAGATACCTAGAGGAATGGGGCCAGACTCTACTCAGTGGTGCCCAGTGACAGGACAAGGGGCCCAAACTGGAACACAGGAAGTTCTGCCTGAATGTGAAGAAAGACTTAAGGATGATAAAGCACTGGGACAGGCTGCCCAGAGAGATTGTGGATTCTCCTTCTCATAAACTGCCTGGACACAATCCCATGCAACCTGCTGTAAGTGATCCTTCTTTGGCAGGGGGGTTGGACTAGACGATCTCCAGAGGTCCCTTCCAACCGCTGTCCTTCTGTGAATCTGTGAACTCACCTTACAGCTGTGTGATCACAACATGGTGTACTGCAGATGTTTGCATGGGGTTAGGTAGGAGTGCAGATGCATTACTGTATGAGCATGTGGAACATTTACTATCAGATTTACTGGTTGTTAGGGTAAGGTGTGTGTTTCAGAAATGGCGATGCATGGTGTCATGCACATGCAGATATTTCCAAGCCTGTGCCTCTGAGTTACAGGTAAAAATTTTGCATATAACATATTTATACTGCACACTACATACATATGTGTCTTCATATGTTCTGGTATCTTTCTAAGATAACGGCTTATGAGGGGCAATCTGCCATATATTGTGGAGATGTAAAAAATATTATTATGCATACAGGTGTGTTTTTATTGTCAAATGCAGAGACATATGAGTATAATTTCCTAAGGTCGTTTTCATTTTCTTTTCTGCTGGGAAGTTAATAATGTTTGTGATAGTTTCTCAAAGGAAGAGAGAGATCCGGTGTAGTACAGTGTATGGCATTATGTTCTCTGCAGGGAGCCATCAGTTTGTTATTTAAAGATGACTCTTCATTTTGCAGCGTAAGGTCATTTCATGTCTAAATGATGAAAGTCCATTTCACCCATAAAGATTTTAATTTAACGTGACCACTGCATCTCCTCAGCTGTAAAAGAGCTATCACTGGATCTTTCTGTGACTATCATAAGAAAAAAAAAGGAATCAGAGCAAGCAGATTGCCTTCCATGCCACCTCTTTCATGAGTATCATGTGTACCCAAGGGGGCTCTTCTCCACTTTGAAATGTTCAGAGGTGTGGTGCAAAGGAATGTCCAACTGTTTTTGGAACATTTTTTAGTTTTTCCATCTAAATTTCACAAACACACATATTTGAAGAGGTTTGTCAGTATTACCTGCTTGCATTTGGAAAAAAAACAACAAACAAGCACCAAATAAGGTAATGCTTGCAAATTTAGAGTCTGGTCTGTTTTCAGTTATGTAGTAAATAAATGGTGGCTGAATATGCCATTAATCCAAAGTTTGGATGCCCAAATGCCATTCTTCAGCAGCAAAAGGACATGTGTGAAAATGCTGCAGTTTGGATGAAATTTTCATCTCATGAAGTTTGAGCTGTTGCCTTGAAAAACCTATGTCCCCCTTTCTCCTACCTCATAGCATAGTAATGTATGGCTTACTGAGTGTTAATTTCCAAAATAATTGTTGAAAAAACGTTCTGCACTTTGATTGAACATCCCTGGCCGCTGCCAAACAACCCAGATAAGATTTGGGTTCCCAGTGTCCATCTTCCGCAGTACAGTACGTGCGTGAGTCTCGAGGTCACATTTAAACTGCTGACTTCACAGGAGTCATGCCAGCTTAGGCCAGCTGTGAAAATTTGGCTCCAGGTCACTAATGAGAGCTCTGTCACTGGAGCTCCAACCTTGCAGCGGTCTTACTGACACTGCTGGCACTTCTTTAATGCAAAAATGCATAAGAAAAAGAATTTGGTTATGATGCAGTTAAATCCTCTTTAATTTGAAAGTGATTATAATCAGTGGAGAAAATCCTGTTAATTAGGCAATTATATACTCCACTTCTCTTCCAGCCTCCCTCTTTCTTCATTCTCCACCTTGTTTTCTACATTGGAAATCAGAAGAACAGACATATTAATCTTGGCTTCTAATTCTAAATTCATCTCCTGGGTCAACCTCATTCCAGTCAAGCTCACCTCTCCCTTCAAGAGCAGGATGATTTAAAACCTCCACTGTACATACCATTGTGATTATTTAAAAGTGAAAGGTGACACTCTGTGTGTTTGTGTGTGTTCCTGTCTTTCAGTACACCCTCTCAGGACATCTCAAGTTTCTCTTACAATAAAACCTTCTGAGATAAATTGACATTTGTTTCCATTGCAGTGAAAAGTGAAAGCTTTACTAACCCAATGTCCAAGGCTTCCGTATCCTGGAGGTTATTAACTGGCATGCTAGATGTCAGTCAAAATCCACACCCATGAAAAGTGGTACCTCAGTGCAGCACACACACACGTAGCTGTATAGTGAGGGAATATGTGAGGGAATATGATCCTGTCAGTTTGTCACAATCCTTCTTATCCTCTGTGTCCCCTTTCATCCCACCTTGGTTTTGCTTTATACTGGTTTTCTTGGGGAAACAAAACTATGTTTGACTTTCTCTAGTGGCATCACTGCCCTTACCCCAAAAACCCATGCTGGCTCTGTGGTCATCTTGTCTCTACTGCTGTAGAAGTACCCTGGGGGTGCAGTGACCTCTGGGCTAAGGAAATGGTGGCTTTTTTAAAGCTTTTCTAAAATGTTCTTGCAGTCTCTGCTGTGACAGTTGCTTGGGAAGCGGAGACCAGACGGGTAATCAAAATCAGTAGTTATGCATGCTTGTTAGAGAAACAGGCCATCAAGACAGTACTTAAGGGGAGATTAAAGTATATCATCAATATAAATAGATATGTGCAAGGTTGGAAAAGGAGAAGGGAGGGGAGCGAGGAGAGTCTGCAATAGCTCAGCATTAAGGTTGTCAACCCTTCCCCACGCCAGAAGTGGGATGACGCATGGAAGTAGAACAGGAGTGGGTCGGGTGAGTGGAGACAGAGAGGAAGCAAGGGGGAGGCAGGTGGAAGCTAAGGAAGAGAACGTGGGACCTGTGGAAGTGGAGTAGGAGTGGTTTTGACATGTGAAAACAAGTTTGGGAGCGGGTGGAATGAGTGGGAATGGAGAAAGAGTGGGCCCACAGCTGCTTAAAGACCACATTCATTTTTCTGACAGTTTTTCTCTCCTTTTGGTGTGGGGGAGCAGCGTCCTCTCTGGAGCACATCTGGAGGTGATGAGAGGGTGGGAAAAGGCAGCTAGCAGCATCTCCCAACACAGAAATATATGAAGGAAGGAGGCATTTTGGAACCATTTAAATAATTTGCTCTCCAGCAAGGCACCAGACACCTGGATGCCGTCAGGTACCACACTTCTTGGCAGCAGAGCCTCACATCATCATGTGTGGTGACAGCATTAAAAATGTTTGTTTCACAGCTTTTAGTCTCCTGCTGCCCAGGAGTGGTTCCCCATCAGGCAGATGGGTGACAGTTAGTTGGCCTGAGGCTCTCCCAGTTCCCAGCAGCAGCACCAGCTCCTCCTGCCCACTCGTGCAAAGGAAGCAAGGACTGAGAGTGGGACAGAAAACAGCTCAGCCTCGGAGCCAGAGCAGACTTAGACATACCTTCTAACTCCAGCCTTCTCTGCAGCACCAACTCAAAATTGGCAAGAGGTTTTGGGAGGGATTAAGAGGGCTGGTGAGTTTATAAAAGGCAAAGTGGAAGGAGGTGAGAGGAGCAAAGCGAGAGGGAAGGGGTGGAGGAGCAAGGGTGCAATTTAGCCACCCTCATTCTCCCAGGACTGTTTCAGATAAAGTAAGATGTTGAACAGCACAGGATGATGTGTTTTGGATGAAGGACTAATGTTGTTCCCTTATATTTATATTAATGAGTGTCCCGCGGTCACAGAGGTGTTTAGAAAACACTGAGCTGTTTGGCCATTTATCTTTATGTCTCTACAGTCTTAAGCAAAGCTGTTGTCAAACCCAAGGAAATCAGAAGAAAAACTGGAAGAATTTTTAGCTCCAGATCAAATATTCAGTGACTACAACAAATTTCTGTTTGAAAACTGATTCTGGTTGTGGCTAATGCATTCTTTTTGAGTGTTGTCCTGTAGTGTGGGACTTCTGGGTCGATTAAGGTTGCTGCTATCTGCTGCACAACTGACTTGTCCCTGGAATAGGTTTTCCAGTAATGTTTTCGTCCCTTTAACCAGATGGCAGAAACACTTTCAGTAGAAGAAATGCAAAGGGAAAATAAAGACTAACAAACCTCTGCTGTCAATTTTGGGCAATGTCAATTCAGCTTCCGGGGTTTTCAAACAAGGAATTTGAATAACAAGGCAAGAAATAATGCAGTCTGCATTACTGGCTCAGCGGTGCACCCCCTGCCTTTATTCATAAATGCAGCGTGGGTGCTGCTTAGGCAGCCCCCCCACCGCGCTGCAAGCTGGGGCCCGCTCTCCCAGCCTGGGTTTCTCTTGGCGGGTCTCTCTCGCAGACAGCCCGGCTTGCACGCAATATGGCGATCGGGCTGTCTGGAGAGACGCCTGAAAATCAAACAGATTTCTCTGCGCTCTGTTCTGAAGAAAAGCGAGTGCAATAGGTTAGTTCCTGCCCCAGTGCACCAAGAAGAGGGGAAAAAATAAAAGAAAAAAGGGGAGAAGAGGACAGCAGTGGGAAGGAAAAGGAAGGAAGATGGCACGTTTTCTTGCTTTCCTGAAAGGAGGGGCTGCTTTTGACCCCTGGTTGAATCCATCTGTGTTGGAGCTGGCAAGAAGGATGCTTCTGCTGGGCTGCTGTTGCCATGGAGACCAGCAGAGACAAGAGCGGCAAAAGACTGCCGGAGCCGATGACTTCTGAATTAAAAACAGGGTATTCCTGCCCTTCGCACTCCCATAACCCAATTCCTGCTGGTTTCCGCTCTTTGTGGGCTGCACATGGAGTAGCTTTGATGGAAAGGGGGAGGCAGCTCTTTACTTATCCCATGGAATGGGATAAGTAAAAAAATCCACACCTTTCACAACCCAACAAAACAAATACAGCTTTTTTTTGTCTCACACTTCATCAAAAAAAAAAAAAGAAGAAGAAAGAAAGAAAAGAAAAAAAAAAAGGCAGCGTGAAATTGCTTTTCCCACCCCCAAAACTCTCCACCCCCCTGGAGACTAAAAGGAAGTATCATCGTTTTAATTTGAACTATCGCTTTCAGCTCCAGTGGGTGTGTGGAGGTGGGTGAGAGCTGAATTTCTAATTTCTCTCTGCCATCAAAAACGAGTGTGTGGATCGGGAGCTGACGAAGTCTGTTACCTGCCTTTTCCTGTGGGGTGTGTTTGGGGGGAAGGGAGGGAGGTGGAATGGGGTGTTTTTATCCTTATTCAATGTTATCCTAGATTTCTGATTATTCTAGAGAAGCACTGCTGTTTTGTGGTTGTTTTGGTGTTTTTTTTTTTAATCACCTATATTTTCTGTATGTCTCCTCTGTCTTGCACTGTCAGGGTTAGGAGAAACTAAGAGCTGCAAAAACAACAGGCAAAAGGGCAAAGTGACATTTCAGTATTGTGTAAAATATCTGCTTTTTTTCCCCATTTGGGCTTATATGCTATTAAGTCTTTCTATATTTACCCTTCTGCCACGGAGTATCCAAGGTTGGTCCTTGCCAGGGCTGGGTGGTGAGACTCAGTTACTGACTAGTGAGTGACCAGGCTCCCCTTACATACCACACTTTGCCAGCATTTCATTAGCTTGCAGCATCTTGAGGGAAAGGATTTTTTAGTCTCAGCCTTCAGCCCCCCCTGAAGGTGCACCTGCTGATAGTCAGGCCTAGACTTCCCACCTGTGACTTCAGCCAAATGCATTCCTCCAAACGCTGCTTCTCCCAGTCTTATCCCCACACCTACATGTTGCTGAGTGGGTATTTCAGGTAGCTGACTGGTAGCATACAGAGCAAAAGTTGCATCAATGCACACCAATTTAATCACCCTGTAGGTCCTGGCTCCAAAAGACCAAGAAGATGAAAAAATTATTGTACACAAAGATGAAATCCAGAAGGTCAGGAACAGAAGTCTTCAAAGATTTCTCCTGTTTCCCCAGGCCCCACAAGGCTCTATCTTTAGTCTTTCACCATTTTTGATGTGACTAAGTCCAGACCTATCAAAAAACATATTTGGGTTGGAGAAAGACATCCTTAATCTGTTTGAGATCTTTGGTTTTGCATTGCCTAGTCTGCATTTTCCTCTCCACACTCAAGTATCCCAGTCCCAGCCTTCTCTCTGTAGTCTTTCTGCAGCAGTCAGTGGTGGGGAGATAATCAGGACTGGTGACATTTGGTGTCTAATCCTCCCCAAGGCCTTCCTCTGAGCTTCACTGTCCAGTAGCTGTTGAAAACATTTGCTGTCTCCCAGGCTTGAGGCCCAAGCAGGAAATAAGTATTTTTAAGAGACAGAGATGCATTTGGTACTGACATCTGTTCTTGTTTAATGAGGAGAATTAGAAAGAAGGAGGAAGGATTTCAGATAGAATTAAGTTTCCCTTTTTTCTATCAGGACACTCCATTACAGGTCATTCCAAAGACACTGGTGAGTCTTTAGTAAAGTAGAAGGAAATAATTTATACACTTATAAAACCCCACAGAGTAGTTAAGCACTGCTCCCCTCACCACTCTGCTCTCTTGCCTCTCCTTCTGCCCAGGTTGGTCAGTAATTCCTCAGGAATTAAACCAGCAGTTTTCTTTTCTGGTGAATCACAGTTATAGTTTTCCCTACCTTGATTCACCCACTGCTTTGAAATTCAGGTCTTTCTCTGGCTTCTACACAGAAGTCCTTCTATAACTGCTTCTCTGTAATAAAGACTGACCAAGGGGTGAGATAGATGTCTGATACGATAATTCAATTGTTGGCCTTTGATGATCTATTAAATCAGCCTGTGATGTCTTCTGATTTGCCTTGTGCTAGAAAGAGTCCTTGCAGCACTGGCATTGATATCTCCATTAGTTTGTAAATAACCTGTACATTTGGAGGTCAGTTTGGCATGATGTTCTCTGGCTCAGTAGGTGGCCTGCACCATTGAGCCCATTTGATTTTTGAAGGCTTTAAGTCAGGAAGAATAATTTATAGAAGAAAACAACAACAACAAAAATCCTCCCCACTTTTTTGTCCTTCCAAATGGAAGGCAAGGGAATGAAACAGTGAGTACCTGTGCCCTATCCATGCCCATTGCCTCCCTTGTTCTCTTGCTCCCATTCCTTTCCTTCCCTTCCCCTCACATCTCTGTTCTGACCTTCTGCTAGGATGGGGTTTATTTTTTGTAAAAAACCTGTCATCTGAAGATAGGCTAATAGCTGGGACTCACAACTGAGAGATAAATGCCTTTGGGTAGCATCTGGAACAGATACCTTCCCAGCGCTGATGAGCTTGACAGCAAGGAACGCACTGTGCTCATCTTTCTACTTTCCAAGATTTGAATTCCACCTTTACCTCAGTGACTTCTCTGCTCCTCTATTTCACATTTGAGAGAAGTCTGGACTCCACTTTGCATGCTGGTGAGTGTTGTTTGGGGTCCGTCAGTATGGATGGAGCAGTCTGGGAAGGCTCCCATTTCCCCATATGAGTTCAGAGGCTGGGACAGCCCTGGCTTGCCTCTGTTGCTGCAAAATGCAGGGTGAACATATAGGAAGGTATTTTCCTGGCTTGGTGGTTATCCATGGTTTGAATGTAGAGGCAGCCTAAACCCAGAAAGGTTATTAAGTGTCATGAAGGTGCATTACATCCAGGGCCATATCACCTCCACCAACAATGCTCTTGCTTGGGTGTCTCTGGGGTGTTACTGGATTTGGGGTCAGTGGGGAACAAGCCATTGTGGATCCACCTAGTTTTAGAAGCTCCAGCTGCTCGAGCCCCAGCTGGGCTCCAGACTCATCTGATACTGGAGGCATGGAGAGGCCCCATCCTCTGCCTGGTACAAGGATTCAAGGATTCTGGTCACCAGGACCACTACAAACCATGATGGCCATAAACGCCACCCCAGAAGCTTTGTAGCAAGTAATCTAGTGGAGGAGGGATAACATTCATCTGGAGCTAATAAACCTATTTGGAATTAAGCTGGCTCCGTATGGAGACCCCAGGCTGCTTCTGTATCACACTCCTCACTGATTTAGCAAGACTAATTTTGCATTAACCAGGATAACGCAACCTCTCTTCCATTAGCAGAACACTGACTGTGGTTCTGTTTCCATGAGGGATCATAGACATGGAATGGCCTTGTCACCAATTAGGGATGAAAGGTATCTCTTGTTTGGCAAGTACATCATGCCTATATAATTAGCTAGGGAACAGAGGTGATACCATTGGTATGCTACCGTGCGGTAGACAGGTGAAAGAACCCCACTGCAAATATAATAAATCTGCCAGGCAATTTCACTTGCAGTAGCTGCTTCTGTGCTCCACTCCTAGGTCTTGAGGTGCCATTCATATTGGGTGTGTTTGTGAGATATATTGAGCTGAGAATGAAATTATCAAACTCAGTGTGCTCGGTTAGAGTGTGAATTTGGGTTCCCAGAGGCCGGTGTCCTGACTCACAGGGCCATCTCTTCTCTGTGAAATAGCTGTTGACGAAAATTCTCAGCTAAAATCTATCTGTCTTCAAAGACATACAGTTCTCAACTTGTATTGAAACATTTAACTTGTCAAGTAAATAGGTTGTATTGAATGGAAAATAGCTTGATGCTGTTTTTTAGTGGTTTTGTTGTGCCATGAGAAATAACTTCTTTTCTAGTTGTGATGCCTCCTGCAATATTACTAAAAATATGGAAACCCCCATGATATTAATCCTGAAGATCTGAAAGTGGCTCTACTGTAAAAGGAAAATGGCAAGCTTGTGGGATTCTCCATGTAGATTGAAAAGCGCCCTGCCTATACAGTGTACGGGTTATTTAGCCTTTCTGAACAAAACACTGATAAGACGAAGTGCTTTAAAACTAAGCATTGCAGAGTTGCATCAGTGTAAATAGGACAGAATTTGCTCTGCTATTTCTACCCCCCTCCGTCTTTAGCTATGTCGCTGATTAGGGCTAATTACAAAGGACTGACTCACCACTCCATTACTGCTCAGGTTTATGCCACTGTAGCTACCATTTAAATTAATCAGGCTGTGTGGCTGCATCAGCCCTGCCCTCGTTCTCCTCCCTCATACCCATCTCTTTCCTTCCTCATCTTCAGACTCCGTTTACCTTCCTTGGTTCTTTCCAGGCAGCTCACCTGCCCCATTCAGCTCTCCGCCCATGGTCTTCTCTTTTTGGCTCCCCTCTGCAAAGCGCTTTTCCCTGTGAGTGCTACAAACCCCACTTCACAGGAATTCAACGTTTTGCTGCTTCATCTGGGTTGCAGTTGTTTTGCATTTGCCATTATTTTTGCAAGGCTATGCTAAAGATCATTTTTCAGACTCCAGGATGAAAATTACCCAGCTTGGGTCAGTCCCTACCGAGCCCCCTTCGCAGGGCAAGAGAGAGAGAGAGGTTTCACAGTGGGAAGCTGAAAACCTTTCTTATTTCACACACAGTCCTTCGGCATATTTTCAAAGAGCCTTGCCTTGCATAGCATCCTCTCATGTTTCCTTTTGATATTCTCACTTCCCGCCTCATATTTTATTCTACCTTCATATCACGGCTGTGTGTGGTGCCAGCTCATTCTGAGCTGTCATTACAGTAGCTGGAGAGCTGACACCACAGGCCGGTATTTGTTGTTTTGATCATGGATTTTAGGTTACAGAAGTACGTTAGCGGTATTGAGTGGTTGGTCTGCTGATAGTCTGTGAGATGTGGTTTCTGAAGGAAGCTTCTCAGGTGTGCTGAGACTGTCTTCAGGGCAAACTGCCTCTTTGCCTCCTTTGCTCTTTTGAGGGCTAATTGTTAGGACTGCAAGATGCACATGCAAACTGGCGCTGCTCCTGGTTGTTTTGGCAAAGCTGGGACAGGACAACAGTGTATTTCATCTACATAAACGCAAGGCTGGAGAGCAGGGGCAAGCAGCACAAAAGCGACTTTTTATCACTGACCTATTGGCTTAGAAAGCATAAGGTCTGATGTTCTCATCCAGGCACTCAAATTGGAGTGGAAATAGCATGCAGCCTCATCTGATAACATGTTTTGTTGTGGTCCACTTGAGCTGGACTACAGCAGGACTTGTTATTCATCTTGGACTAGGTGTAATTCATAACATCGACCACTTCTCAGCTACTGCACTGCAGGTCTTCTCAGTCTCCTTCACAACGGTAAACCGTATTTTACTGTGAAGAGAGTGGCTCGTGCCAGTGCGCCATCCTGCACAGGCTCCCCCGACTGCTGAAGAGCACATTGTTCCCATGCGACAGCAGCAGCAGCAACTGCTTACCGAGGGAAACGGTAATTTTAAGAGGGCACACAGCGTATTTTTAGGTGGGGGTTATGTACACTCTGTGAACAGGCAGCTCTTTGTGAACAAGGAGCTGCTGCTTAGCAAGGCACGCGTGATTTGTGGCACATCTCTGGGGAACCCGCACGCTGGAGTTTGCCACCCAGTACAGTAGTGTCACAGCTGGAGTTCAGGATCCAACCCCCCTGCCAAGCAGGCTCCCTATCTCATATTACACAGATAGGCGTCTAGACGAGTCTTGAATATCTCCAGAGAAGGAGACTCCACCACCTCCCTGGGCAGCCTGTCCCAGGGCTCTGTCACCCTCACTGTGTAAAAGTTCTTCCGCATGTTGGTGCGGAACTTCCTGTGCTCCGATTTGCAGCCTTTGCCCCTTGTCCTGTCTCAACAGACCACTGAAAAGGGGCTGGCCAATTCCCCCTGCATCCCCTGCCTAAGATATTTATAAACATTAATTAGGTCCCCCCTAAGTCTTCTTTTCTCTAGACTGAACAGTCCCAGCTCACTCAGCCTGTCCTCATACGGGAGATGTTCCAGCCCCTTAATCATCTTCGTAGCCCTTCTCTGGACTCTCTCAAGGAGGTCTCTGTCTTTTTTATACCAGGGAGCCCAGAACTGGACACAATACTCCAGGTGGGGCCTGACCAGGGCAGAGTAGAGGGGGAGGATCACCTCCTTAGACCTGCTGGCCACACTCTTCCTGATGCATCCCAGGATCCCATTGGCCCTCTTAGTCACCAGTGCACACTGCTGGCTCATGGCCAACCTGTCATCAACCAGAACCCCCAGGTCCTTCTGCACAGGGCCCTTCTCCAGCAGGTCATCCCCCAGCCTGTACTGATACAGACGGTTATTCCTCCCCAGGTGCAAGAGAGACTCTCTCTTGGGGACACTCACTCAAAATCCAAGAATAGAAGCGATAGTTGCTCTAGCACTGAGAAGTGGAGCACTGCAGTGGAAAGGGAGTCCCCAGGCCAGAGTTAGAAGTGCTACAGCTGCTATTCTTAACTGCTTAAACTCAGCAAGATCCAAGGGCTGGGCTTCAAGAGAAATCCCTACATTGAAGGGCCTGATTCTCTTTTGAATTGGCCTGGCCTGAAAAAAGCCTAACTGTTTTGAAACAGATACAGCTAAAAAAGCCAAGGGAATAGTACTGAAAGCTTACTCTACTAATTGCAGTGATTTATCAATGTTAACTGTATACTAAAAACTCCACAATATCTCATTTAACTTGTATTCCAGGCATGGTAAACTACAGATCATATTGCAGTTTCCACTATCAAAAGTGAACCAGCTCCAGACTCAGATTTTGTGTCTTTGACCAAGCTTGTTGGTCTGTCTTGCTCTAGTGCCTGCTACCCAGGGACAAGCCAGTGCTTAGAGGTGCGCAGACCCAGTGAAACAGGAGGCCTATTGGTGGATATCCCACCACTGGGCAGGACTTCCCAGAGCAGTCAGGCTGGAAGAGCTGCATAATAGGAACATAGAGAATCTTGGGAAGGCAGTTAGGAATGGCCTTGTCCTACAGGGTGAACTTCTGTGCTTGGAAGTTTCTTGGCTGCTCAGAGACATGCCCTGCACATAAAGAAAAATTACAAAACTTACGGGGCAGAGAAAACCATGTGTGGAGATATGTACATAACAAATAGCTTGTAGCTTGGGTGCTGAGCACGCACACAGATTCAGCCTTGGTCTGGAAGCAGGGCAGTGTGCTTGTATGATGGTTACTCCCACTGGCTAGGTCTATATAGAGCTAGACAGAGCCAACTCACACCTCTGCACCATTGTCCAGTATGTTTGCAAACTAAGTAGTCGACTTGCCAGTAATTAAAGCAGATTGTGCCTTTCTAATGAGTTCGTCATTAGGAAGAACTGGAGCTGGAACTCCTTCCCCAGTTGTATGGTCTAGTTAGGGCATTTCCATAGGGTTGGTCCCTCCTGTACACAGGGAACTCTCAGTCTGTGTATCAGGGCTCCTCACTTTCATACGCTCAGAGAAAGGAATTCTTATTCTTTGTAAAAAAATTAATGATGGCATGTGTGTGCTTATTTGGAACTTACTCTCTTGTAGTTGTGTACAAGAATAACTTCAGTTTGCGTTTTAGGCAGTTTACAAAGTGAAGGAGCAACCACTTCCATACTGGCTTCTTGCCTGCCTCAGGTCACCGTAACTAACCAGATTATCATTTTGTGATGGGATGTATTCACAGAACTGGAAAACCAAGGTAGTTGTAAATGAGTTAACGTTCTAAGAGAGCTAGGACATGCTGTAATTTTTCAGTATTATTTAAAGAAAACCACAAATTTGGTCTTTGGAATTTGGTTCATCCTAATAGGACACAGCAGGATAACTTCAATGAGACTTTTGAGAGCAGTTTCACAATCAGAGGCTTCCATCTCTGAAGACCTAAACTGGAACGATAAAAGCAGTTGTTTTAATGCCCCCACAGGGTGCGATGCCGTTATGCTAATTTGCACCACAATACCAAAGACTCTGCTTTAATAACAATAATGTCTTAGTTAGACCAGTGGCTTAGTAACTGCCTTTTAAGATGCAGTGGATGAATCAGGGATTTGGGAGAAAGTAAAGCAAATTAACTTTGTCAGCTTATCCTTGAGTGGAGAGTACCACTCTTTGCACTCTCAGACAACTTCAGAGGTGGGGGAACTTGGAAGAGGAGAAACAGTCAAAATGGAAAATTGAGTGCTACTTACATGTGCTTTACAGACTCCTCTTGTCATGCCTGTCAGTGACAGAAGGCTGATTTATTCCCTACTCTGTTTAACTCCAGGCAATATAATCATCACTGTAGTCATGATGTGTCAATGCCATCTTCTTTATTTTTCATCATTCTCGGCAAAGAGACCATTGTCACTGACACCAACATCCTTCTGCTTTCCTTCTGCTTCTCCTATCTCATTGTGGTCAGAAGGCAGAACATGGTGTCTGGGAGCCAAAGGAATGTGGGCCAGAGATCACAGAGACTGTTCCTACCACTCTGCTTCCAGGACTGCTGAATCCCAGTGGCCATCACAGCAGGGATGATGCTGTCACTGATGAAAATAAAGGCATTTTTCACTTTGCTGAGGCTGATGGTAACATTTCTGGAATCAAATGGGAGCTTTAACAAATGAGTTTGGTTTTTTGTATGTTCTCATCAGGTGTTTTCCATTACACGCTCTACAATGCATGGGTGGGTGTACCCAGTTTTTACACGGCTGATCACTGTTCCTCCAGCTGCAAATGATCACAAAAATCTCTCCAAGTACTTCTGTAGAGGAAAAGACCCAGCAATTCTTTGTAACCAAGTGGCTGGTTAACCAGTTGAGTTGCTGACTTGTAGGTACTCACACTTCATATTTTAGGCAGAAGGGACAAAATCAAAAGGGGAGTTCAGAGCTAGCTGGATTGCCAGGATTATGAAAAGGCTATAGACAGATTCAGATAAGTTCTTGCCAAGTCTCGCTCTCACCTCTGCACTGCAAATTTGTCGGATCAAACTGTGGATTGAATGCCCCTGGAGTCCAGGGGTCCTTTACATTCCCTGGTTGCATCACAAACCATTTTTTTCAAGTGGTTCCTTGCCCTTCAGGTGTGTTTCGGGCTTTTTCAAATGATCACTCACCATATTGTGCATTAGTTGATCTCATTTATTTTGCAAATAGACAGTTGCCAACAGCATTGAAGTGCAAATTGCACTGGCTAATGTTTCTCTCTGAGCAGCATGACCACAGACTGAATGGTACAGATAGGGAGATAGCCCATAACCTTTGGTGTTGGTGTCTTGAGCTGAGGGAACAACCACATTGGCCAGACAAAGTTTATAATGATGGCGCCTGAGACTCACAGGAAAAAGGCCTGGATCAGATCTCCAGTGTCCAGGCAGGCCATTGTCCATCATGGAGGCAGAACCAGCCACACTCACTCTCGTTCTGGCAGATGTTTGCATGACTTTTTCTGCCCTGGAAGCCCTGCAGTCAGCCTAGACAGTCTGCTCCCATGGTGAGCCCCCACTGCAGACAGTTTCCTAAGGCCTAACTCGCATCTTGCTCAACACAATCAATGCAAACTTGTTTCCTGTCCTGCTCCCTGTGAACAAGGAGAATTGCTTATTGCCTGCCTTTCTGCAGTCACCTTTCGTGTGTTTGAAGACTGGTATCTCTTTTCAGCTTCCTGAAGACTAAACACCCTGAATTCCCTTCAAACTTTGACATCGCCCCTTGATCATGGTCTCCAGACGTTTCATCACTGCTGCCGCTTTCCCGTGTTACCTGTGACATGCAGGTGGTGGACTTCTATCTCTAAGGCTGTCAGCGTAGCGTTTTTCACCAGCATTGTCTCATTTGAAATAAGAGACATGAGTAAAGCAACACTCTGACCCACAGCATCTGTATGCTTCTGTTGAAGGAGTGAGGGTCATTACTGTCACCTAATGAATATTGGTTTTAACCCAGATTGCATCAGTCCTTCCTCGCTATGCATTGCTCACTGTGTTAATCATCAGAACTGGAGATAAACAAGGTCTCAAGTGAATAAGCTTCTTGGCTCTGTTCTTATGGACTCCTGGGAGATGATGATTTATCTTCCATATGATATTGAGGACTGGCATCTGTGAAAGATGAAATGACATGAACAACAAAAGGACAGATTTGTCATTGCATAGCTACTTCTTCCTATGTGAGTGCATCTGGGAATACTGAGCTGGGTGGTTAGAATTAAAGAAAGGAAATTAATCTTAGTAGTAGGACTACTAGCTAGTTAATTCAAAAAGGGGCATGAAAGCTTCAAAACCATAATCCGGAGTAAAATGGGATTTAGACTTCAGCAAGGCTGCCAGCCTTGTCTTTTGCCTCCTTAGCGTATGTTTCCTGTTATTTGAGGTTGTGACCCTGTAGCTTAATGCAAACAGCAATGCTAATAAAAGGTTCTCAAATGTTTCTTTGAAGAGACTAAGCCTTTGCTTGAATTTGTCGGAGTGTGACCTATGGCTGGCTGTCCCTTGTCAGCCATATGGTACAGCTAGGAAGTGGTGTTACTTTGGAACTACCTAGAGAAAAGCTACATGAAAGCCACATGTTTCAGGACAAGAGAGTAGAATTAGGACAGAAGCTGGAGTAGAAATTCACTTAGAATTTGGCCTGCTTTAACAACGTTGTTGCTTTTATGTAAAAGTGTGCTGTGCCATGCTCTGTGTGTGTGTGGAAGGAGGGAGCAAGAGCTTGACTCATGGAGAGAAAGAAACAAAGAAGGAAATGAGGGAATCATCACATGGTGCCAGTTGTATTTCCATGCAACCTTCTGTTTTGCAGTCAGAGAATTTTACACTAGCCTGGAACAAGGTCCACACAGGCACAAAATAGCCACCGATGGAGAGAAAAAAAAAAAGCTGAAAGGACAAGAGAAAAGAAGAAAGACTGTAGTTTCCCACTGTGGAAAGAGGGAATGATAAACTTACTTTCTTAAAAGGGATTCAGTATATGAAACTGTTCAGTTGTGGGACAGATTTTATTCCTTACATGCCTGGGTGGTTTCTGGCCTCTCATTAACCCGGTCCACATGTTCCAGATGGCTATAGGCAGCTCCCTGTATTTTGGTTCCTTCACTCCATTCAGAGGCGGCTGAAGGTTAATATTTTCTGTAGAAAATAACGTCCTTTTCCTACATCTGCTCCTTGCTTCTCAAAAGGTTCTGAAAGACAAGCTTTGCAGAGTGCTCCCATGCCAGCAGAGAGCTCAGCAGCACTGGGACTTGCAGGTAATGAAACTGCATCAGAGAGAAAACGCCACAACCAACAGGAATCATGTTAAAGTACTTGGATGGTTCTGGTCTTTCCTCAGTCATCCAGCATCAGTGCCACTGTCATACCAGCACTGAACTGTAGCTATACATGGCTCTTCACAGAAGTACCAGAAAAGGCCCCTGCTCTGAGGGATATGCAGGCTCAGCCCAAAGGCAGTGGCCCTTTGGGGATTGCTCGGTGGAGGCAAAGCCACCGGTGGAAACAATGCATTTCCAGGAGCACTGTGGGGATGGGGCCCCTCCTGGTGTCCCATTGTTGTGGGCACCATTGATTGAGCTGCAGGAGGAGGAGGAGTCCAGGAAGGAATGAGGGTTAGCACTGTTTGTTGTAGGAGTTCTCTCCATCCTGTATTGTCCTCAGTGTACTTTGGTCCTCTTTGTAAATATTGCAATTCCCTTCAATATTTACAGCGATGGGGAGGTCACACAGCCCAGGAACATAAAATGGTGTGCTTGTCTCAGCCTCTTACTGTTTTATGGACAGAAATGGATTTGTAATGAAGTGCCAGTAGAGACCACTACCTACTGTATAGAGGCTAAACTGCTCGTCTGTATTTTTGTAGGTCTCGCTCAGGGAAAGCTGCCTTGGCTCAATTTGTAAGAGGCTGTGCTTCTAGGATCCGAAGGGCCTGGGCTCTGTCCTCAGTGGCTGCATAGTTTTGTGTGGACTATACATGAGTGTTGGTGATAATGGTGACCTTTCAGGAGGCTATAGGTTGTTTGGAAGGAGTACTCTCTGTTCATACAAGAGCTTTTTATTTTGTGATGGTCCTTCTTATCTGGTGTAAACTCAGTGCTCATTCTCATGAGTTCAGCTCTGGCTTGTGAAGAAGAGGGATCTGTGAACATCCCTGTTCAGAAGGCACTACAGCAGCAAATGCAAGAGTCATGTGCAGCGAGCTCAGCCGTAGTGTCTGTGGTGTTGCTCTGACAAGTTTCCTTGCCTTGTCTGCCGATCTGGGAACAGAAGTGGCTTAGAGGCCAAATCCCCTGGGTAAACTTGCCTAGTTTCAATCTGATCAATTTTTATGTGTGGAAAAGCCAGCGGATCAATGCAGGGTACGTGAGGTCAAGCTCCTTCAACATGAGAAGTCCGAGGACCTGTGGTTTCCTGGACTTACACATCCATACATTGTAGCTGTCTTCCCTAAGCTTTACCTTCCAAGGAAAAGTTTCATCCTAACAGATGCAAGGAAGGGCAAAACATTGTTCTCTCTAATTTTATTCCTACTTTCTTTCTCTCTTTCACCTCTTCTCTTCCTAGGGTTAAAAGGAGAAAAGAAGACATCTGAGAGATGGCTACTAACTAATTTGCATGGGGTATTTGGTTTTTAAAATCCCTCCTTGTTTCCTGCTTTGATTACATATTACTCAAGGGATTGTTTTCTGTTACTTAAGAGTGATGCCTTGAAGAGAGCTCATGCAAGCCTTAGTTACTTGTTTAACCAGGAAAGAAATTGAAGTAACCTACCAAATTATTTTTGAAACAAATAATGATATTATAAAATCAAATGTTAACTAGCTCTTTTCTCTCTTATGCCTTCTTTTTCCTCTGCAGTTTATAAATTCCCTTCTTTCCTGACTTTTTCAGGCACATAAGACAACCCGAACTACCCAATGTTTTATTTACATTTGAAGGCCTCTATAAAATTGCATGCTGCAATATATGGTGTTGTTCTTGTGTAACTGTTTATAATCTGCTTTATGGACCTTAACGCTGTCCAGTCCTTTTATTCCCTTAAGATAGATGTTGAAATTAAATTGCCTGTAAAGACATCTTTGTTTTGGAAGCACTTGTGTTGTTTATTCTGTGCTTTTGCTTACTTTTTGCTTTGCCATTTCTTTTCCCTTGTGTTCAGATGGTGTAAACCCATTGCTTTGTTCCTACATATTTCCAGCTTTCAGTCCCATGTAGGGGGAAGGTGGGATGGAGGTGGACAGCAGGAGGAGGCAGGGGAAAGCATAGGATTCTTGCTTTGTTTGCACAGCAAGGTACGGCCTGTGAAAAGTTGGCAGCCATCTACTCACCCAGAGTGATGTGCAACCTTCTCCCTGCATGAAACAGCTCGTATCATCCTGTTCAGTGGGCACTAAACAACACGGTGTGGGCTCCATCTCGTGTCTGCAAGCTAAACAAAAGGTGTCTGGGTCCCAGCTATGCCAGAGATCTATCTCTAATGACTTTTAAAGGACGTACAATGAATGGGAATGGAATCTGCTTAACTCCTGAGCTCCTGGGCAGCTCCCTGATCCCCTCTTCTGAACTGGCTTGTGGCATAATAGTCTCTAACTGTTACTGTTTTTCTTGCTCAGGCAAGGAAACTCTTCCTAGTTTACTGCAATCCAAATAGGAGGCAGGATCTTCAAACTGCTCTAAAAATGCACTCCTTTTCTTCTTAAGCTCTCCAATTAGATATGAGAAGCTCCAATGATTTTTACTAGGTTTTTCTTTCCTCAAATAGCTCTGTAGGAGGGCTTGCAGATTTTTTTTCTTAAAAATATGAGGATTTTTGCTGAATTCCTTGTTTAGAAAAGAGCGTATTTGTTGGCTGAGACACTGGACTGCGAGTAAGACAGTTGGACTTCACTTTAAACTTTGCTCATGCTTTCTTCTAAAATGCATCGCTGCCCTTTTCATAGGCACAGTTCAAACCTGCAGTATGGAATAGGAATTTACCCATGTTGAAAACTCACTTGTGCTGTGGACAGGTTTAGTGCTGCCTTGTAATTTTTCTGGTCTGCCAGCTAGGGATAAGAGCACTTGCCCATTAATGGGAAAATATTCTGATTAACCAGCCTGAGAGTTAGAAATCAAAAGCCAGCCATGCAGTAAGAGACTTGACTTAAGAAGCAAGATTTCTTTTTTCTTAAACAGAAACTGTTTGTCAATTATCTTCAGATATTTGAGTCACGAGACCTGATTTCCTCCTGCCCAATTATATAGCTATGGATCTTACACGCCAGTGCACTTAGGAGAGTTAGGGCTTCACGGAAAACAGCCTAGAACAAGTAAGGTGGCGAGACTTAGGATCAGATAAAGAGAGATGATAGCACTGATATTGCAGAGACAGGGCTTCATTTGTAGGTATTTGTAAACTCTTTTGGCAGCCTCATGTGGCATGAGCTATAGAAAGAAGCATTACCCTGCCATGTGCATCGCCAAACGATGCACCACATGTCTTTTCAAAGAGTGTGTGAAGTGGGAGCGTGGGTCAGGGAAGTATTTCCATCTCCATTCACTAATGATCCCTGAGCAGGTGCTCATCTCCAAGGCTGCCTGCACACAGACTGCTTTGTTGCCAGATTAACTCTGTGTTCTGACATTGTGTTTTTAATTTAGTAACCACAACGAGATGTAAGATTTCTCAAAAAAGAAGACACATGACTAAGACAAATAGTCTTTGTTGCTTTTTCAATCATTATATTCACATTTGAATCCAAGATGTGTTACCATGATTTTGAGGACTGCAACACTGTAAAGGTGCAGGTTGTAAACAGGGATGTGTCTCCCTAGCTTCCACTGCCACCAGTGAGATGTGGAGCTAAAACTGAGAGTCCATTGGCCTGAAAGAACTGAATCTTCTTTGCACTCACAGTTATGCTAATTCCTGTAATTCCTAGCGTGGAAAACCTTCGTGAGATGTTTTGCCTGCTTCATGACTGAAGGATTTGTTAGCCCACACCTCCTGTATGTGAATTTTGGGAATGTCAGGGGGAAGCCTATCTGTTATCTTCTGAGCAAAAGGATATGTGGAAGGGCAATGAGCAGTAGGCTTCAAAAGACTTTGGGTCAGGCATTTTTTCTAGGCTGCCACCACGGCAGTTTATACAGATACAGTCACAGTAGCTTAAAATAGCCACCTAGGGTCTTCCTTCAGCGTGAGCTACAAAGCCTACCCGAGAGGCTGAGTAAACATTTTTAGTTAACCTGTATTGAACTATCGTAGGTAGGTGCTAGTGTTACCCAAGTTAAGTAATTTGTCTACACTAATGTAGATATGCCAAGCTCTTCAGGAAGTTGGCTCGCGTTGATGTACAGGGGTAGCTCCTGATAAGTCCTTATATGACTGTAGATCGGAATACGGTATCAGCAGAGAAGAAAAATTTCTTTCCCTCCATTCTTTTACATGGAGACCTTCAGGCATTTCCCCCTCCCCTCCAGTACTCTCCTCTTCTGTTCATTTTCATGCCAGGTCACTTCTTGCCAAAAATCCCATCTGCTCATCAGTGGCATTCCAGAGCAGGAGGTGCTCTGGGGACTTGATGCTGATTAATAGCCTCAACATCATTCATGAGCCTGTGAGTGAAAAGAGGAGAGAGGGAGATGGTGCCAATCAGAGCTGAACTAGGAAGGTCTAGGAGGTTCCTCTCTGAGGGACAGTGATCACTGCACGTCCTTTCCCTAGCTAACAAGTGTTTCAGGATTGTTTCCTCAAATTCAGTCTTCAGTCGAGTTTAAACATGGAATCAAGGGAACTTCTACCTAGGTAAGAGGGAGGCTTCAGAGTCAGAAAAACTTCTGTAGACATCGGGTTTTAAATTTTTTTTTTACACTCACTGTCATCCTATTGTTCCTAAATATTCACTTAAGTGCACGTGGTAGAAAAAATCCATTCTGACAGATGTGTCTAATAGCTTTGTCACTCTATCATCCTGTTTTCTGTCTTTGTCTTTTTCCTATCTCTGCTCCATTTTCTGTGTCACTTCTTCCACTTCTGTCCCCTCACATTCCTCCCCCTGACCTGAATGAGGGGTTTGGAGGGGTCTTGTTCAACCATGTCAGTACATCTGTGACAAGAGACTTGAGAATTTGGCCCACAACCAGCAGCTTTAATTGAAAAGGAAGTCATAGAGGGAAGTACAGCCAAAGTGTTTTCAGTTCCCTCAGCCTCTCCAGGTAAATCCATGCCTGTCTTCCTTCCTGAAGGCCTTCTGCAAGTGTTGCTTTCTGTATGCTTTCTCTGTTGACATTCCTCCTCCCATCAGCTTTGTTTCCATTAACAGTGTTTCCCTCTCCTTTGCATTCCCTTAATCCTGTCTCTATTCCTGCTTCCTTCTTCTTTTGGTTACCTTGCTCAGCTCCTTCTCTCCTATCTGTTCCTACTCCTACTTCCCAGCTCCCCAGCCCCCTTTCACTTTCTGACAGGTTTCAGAAAATTCCTGCCCTTTTCTGTGCCTTGTTCTGTCACGACTTCATTTTCCATTTGCTCCAGAAAAAATATAATTGGAGAAAATTGAGGGGCCAGATTCTTACTCCATTACCTATATTTATAGTAGGATGTGGATATACAACATGGGTGAGGAAGGAAGAAAGAAAAACATGTTAATTGTGCCTTCTGCTGCTGAAATACCCCTCTGAAGCTATACATCTGGAAAAAGATCACATCACTTAGAATGGTGGATCTCTATTTTGTCTTCATTGAGGTGCCTGAGATGAGTTGGAGAGTACGACTTTGCAAGTTAGACTTGGCAAGTTCTTAGTTGACTCATGCCGTTTTTAAAGGTTGTGCCAGAGGTGTGCTTTAATCAGCAGATCAAACCAGATTATGCATTATTAATTAATTAACGTGCCCCTTGACGTGGTGGAAGTAAGCTGTGCCTGTCTACCTGAACTGGCTGGTGAGCACTGTGGTGATGACACAGGGTGGAGGCAGTAGCTGGCTGCGTGGGTGCTCGCCTGTCTCTCTGGCTGCTGACAACACCTTTTGCTGTCATAGCTCCTAGAACATGTGTCACCCCTCACCTTAAAATGGAGAGAGGAAAAGTACAGCGAGGAAAAAGTTGCCACAAAACTAAATTATCTACACATATACATTGGTTTGGCTCCTTTCACTCAACAAGGTGATGCAGCCTGAACACTGTCTTTTCTTCCTCTTCCTTCTCACACTTCCTCATCATCTGTGCCAAATTTTTCAGAAAGGCACATTTAATAGAGCAATCCCTGCTGTTGTTTGTATTCACCACTTCCTCTGAAATGCAAACGAAACTGGGAATGGATGTGTCTCTGGGCTTGTGGGCACCTTTGTGCTTCTGCACGTGCCCACTGCTTGCGAGGCAAGTGTTTACTGTCCCACCCTTGTTCCTTCCTTTGAGGTATTCTCCAGCCATTCTCCATTTCCTATGCAAGCTTATTAACATTGAATTGAAAGAAAGAAATGTCCTATTAATGTTCCAAATCAGTTATACATTAGCTTAACAGATTACATGTGACCACAAAGTGGAGGCATCCATGACTCTCAGGTAGTTGTGTTGTTTTGTTTTCTTAGGTATCTCCAATGCAATCTCTATTAAGGCAGAAAACTCATGACAACATAGTAAAGTCACAAGCAGGGATTAATATACAATTACAGAAAAGCCACTTGGTTTTGATCAAAGAAGCTATGGTAGGAATAGCACACAGCTGTATGCACCAGGTAGTACTAGAAAATGGAAAATATCTTCTCATTATGCTAAAATCAGGTGTCCAAAATTCCTTATAAATCATGTAAATGAATGCAGATCATATTCAGGTTGGACAAAGCCCAGGAAGAAGATGAGTTCGAGGGTTAAGGATTTGCTGTTGGGCTTCTCTCTCCCAGCATTACCAATTACGTCCTAAAGAAATCAGCTCAAAAGTCCTGATGTTTTCACTTCTCAGAGACCAGTGAGGCAGCATAGCTGAGAGGCTAGACACAGGAGCCAAACCGAAAGCACTCCTCTATTGATTTACTAGCCCACAGACTATTTTGAAGCTGCTTTACACAAGTGAAGTTAAAGAAAAAAAAAGGAAAAAAAGCCCAAAAAATCACACTATGCTGATTCCCTTTTGCATTTTACATCCCCTTTTCTTCATGAAAACATTCAGCCTGGAAATTTTTGTCTTTTCTTTCTGTAGATATATTTTGTGCTTCACAAAAGATTTGATTAACACCCCAGGTACTCTGCAGCAAATGCTCTGTAGACCAAAATTGATGAAGAGGGGTATCTCCATTGTGCTTGTCTCCTAGCAATCCTCAAGCCAGGATTGTGGAATTTTGGAGGCTGTGGGCCCCAAATATTTTGTGCATATCTGAAAGGCTTGATACAGTCAGCATGTGGGCATGCTGTGTCTCCCATCAGAGTCAACATTTTTAATGATGGGTGTCTCTCACAGCTTTTTGTCCCTCACTTCCAAAAAACCACAAAAGAACATCACTCCTATGCACTAGCTTCAGCCTAAACCACTTGGGATGTGCTGCACATAGAAAGCCTTGATTATTCACAGAGCTGTTGGTAGCACATACTGTAGGTTTATGTTTGCCTCCTCCTTCCTTAATTTCATTGAAATTTCCATCTCCTTCCTGTCAGCCTGTCTCCTACGTGCTTCTCATGTACCCTGCCTGGTAGAGGAGCCTTGAGTATGAACCTGAGCACACCTTACCACTGGCTAAGCAACACTGCACTCAGCTTCTCTCCATGTTTGATGATTTAAATCCTTTGTCTTCATACGCAGTGGATAAACACATGGAGAGGCCAAATCCTGCCAACCACAGAAGGCAGCACTGATTTCCCCCCACTCCCCAAAAAGGATGCTGCACTTCCCAGTTTTGTCAAGAGGCAATTTGCTGTATACATCTTTGAAGGCTAAATTGCTGACGCTTCAGCAGTCAGACACAGAAGCATGTGTGTGCACATGCACTCCCTTCCGAGCCCTGACCGTCCGTGCTGTCAGGAGATTCAATTATACTAGTGGAAAATGGTGTGAGGGAAATAGCCTGAGACAGATCTCTCAGATATTGACCAGTTTTCTGTGAGACCCGTTAGTGTTAATTCTCTGTCCTTTCACTCCAGTGTTTTCCTCAGCAGCAGTTAGGTGCAAAATGTAACACAGTCAGCATTTTGGGGGTGACGTGTCCAGAGCATTAGCCGTGAAAGGCAAGTCTCTTAGATTAGTCCCCAGCTCAGGAGAGATGTTAGGGTTCTGGCTTCTAGAAATGCTGAGCAGTCCAAAACGTGGGAGAAATCAATGGGAGCTGTGGGGCTTCAGCTTGTCTGCAGCTCTGGCCCTTAGTGTAGTGCTGATTTAGCAAAGATTTTTTTTTTTTTTTGGTCTGTCCCTGGTAAGTGAGGTAGCTTTCCCATCTCTCTTGCCTTTCCTCCAGCTTCTGCCATTTTTATGCCCTCTTGCAGACTTCTCCTTCTATTTTCTCCTCTCTCTCAGGTGTGTCATGTTACCTAGCTTTTACTGTCTGACAGTTAGGCTATTCATTTAAGCTGGTTCTGATGCTATCTTGACAGGCACCCCATCTGAGTCAACTATTTGTTATGGAATAATTCATTCTTTGGAAGCCTCATCCCCTCCCCCCCTTTCCCATTGACTATAGCACAAGCATGCAGCAAGGTTAGACAAGACACCTACCCTAATGTCACATGAAGTTAGGGACAATTAATCTTGCCATATCTTTTGTTTGCACATCCATTTCAAAGCCTGGAGCACTGTGTGGCCCCAGCCAGATTCTGGCATTAGGTCCCCAAAGATGCTGCACACCTGGTGTCCGAGGGTGCTGGGTTTTATTCCAGTTCCCCTATGGCTATGGGAGCTGAACTTACTGGCATGCAGAACAACATGCCACACTGGAGGCAATACAGGGCTGGCTGCTTCTTCTAATGGCTCTGTGGCTGTAGGAATACCTTGAATGTTATTTCTCCTGAGCTTCTCTGGGTGTGGGTTGTGGGGAATGGGTGGAGCAGGGCAGCAGAGATAGCATGCAAAAATCGAAGAATAAAGAAAAAGGAAAATAAGGAAAGGATAGAATGGAAAAATAAGGAGAAAGAGGCAGGATGGAGGAAGAAAAAAGAGAAGAAAAAGAACGAAGGTAGGAATAAGATAGAAGCGGGGTACAGAGATCAGGGAAGAGGATGAGGAAGGTAGAGGGAGTACATGAGGTAAACTGAACAAGTCAGAAAATAGGAACATGATGGAGTACAGGAAAAATGCTTATTGAGAGTTAATTTTCTTCCCAATGGAATAGTCCTGTTAGAAAAAAAAATCATCTAACAGACAGTGTGTCAGCTTGAAATAACACACAAAAATTAATATTACACTGCGTATGATTTGCTAAATTCCATCCCCTGGGGGACATCTTCTGGTGGAAACAAACTTTGGGCTTGTCAGAATGAGGTTTTTCTCTTTGAAGGTAAATTGTTCTGTCTTTGTGTCGTGTACCTGGCAGTGATTCATAAGCTGACAAAAACTCACGCTGGGGAGAGGTAGAGGTGAGAGGTCTTTCCTCTTATCATGCCTGCATGCTGGGGTGGGAGGGAAGTGGCGGGGCAGAGGCATATCGAGGGAATCTCTGCAGATTAGTGCTTCTAAAAAGAAAGGTTTGTAAGGGACTGGTAAGAATAGAAGGAAATGTATGAGAGAGAATAAAAGACATGAGATGTAATGGAGGAGTATAACCAGGGAGCAGGGAGGGAAAGATGTCCTCTTTCCGTCCTGTCTTTTAATCAATTCCCTTCTGACATTGTTGTTTTACTTCTCTGGCTTCCCTGGCATTTTTTTACATTCAGCTCCTTCTGCACTTTCCTTTGCCTCTGTTTTCCCATGTTCTGCTATAGCCAAAAGCCCTTTTCCAAACTCTTTCCCCTTAGATATCCTTCCTGCCTTTTCACAGGCTCTCTGTGCACAACCAGTGTCTCACTTTCTCCCTTACTCCCTTTTTCTCTTTCTCTCACATTTCTCTTTCTTATCCATTTCTGCTCTTTTCTCTAAACTTGTCTTCACTGTCCAGCTCTTAGAGGTTCTTCCTCTGTTGTTCTCCATAGCCAGGGTTGCACTGTTATATTTATATGTACAGAGAGATAGATATAATGTATATAAATATGTATATCACACTAATGATAGATACAGATATATATATATACGCATACACATTTTAATGTATTTTTTTAAAAATACTCGAAACAGAACTAGTTATCTGTCCTTGGATGTAAAATGAAGCCTGGGTGCTGTTTTTACTGTGGCTGATTAGTTGACAAGCTGCCTGCTTTGATGTGAAGATTCAGACTCAAGGACGTGATTGCCTTTCTCCAGTGCCTTCTCATGATATTCCTTTCATGCCCAAAAACTGCCCGTGACGTGTCAGGATGGAGTCATGGGAATGGCTTGGTTTACTTCAGCACTAACTTCACCAGATAGGACTCCTGAAACCAAGCTGCCCCATGGCTGATGAGTGCAATGCCATGGGGCAGCTTGGTTTCAGGAGTCCTATCTTGTGAGGTTAGTGCTGAAGTTAATGCAGAGCCCTACACCAATCAAGATTGTCAAGTGGATCTAGCAGAATAGGATAGGGCAGTGCAAGTTACCATGATGAACCATACAAGCTTCAGACCCTCATTGCAGCCCCACTCCTCCCTCTTGCCCACCTCTCTTCAGACTTTTTTTTGCCCTCACACCTGACAAGAAAGATAACTTTTCTGTGCTTCAAATAAGACATCTTGTTAGCATATGTACTGAAGGTCTGTGTGTCTTGATATTTTATACCTTGAATTATACTTCTCAGAGCTGCATGCAGATAGCTTAATTTGTATTTGAGGTGACTGCATTTCCTGCATGTAGGCACAGGTTGTTCTAGGCATTTACAGTGAGAGGAAATTGCATCTACGCTTTCTCCTTGGTCACTTTACTTTGTTGGGGGCTTAGTATGGGTGTGAAGCAAGGCTATAAATACCGAATCTCTTCTACTTAGACAGGGAGAGGTTTAGTCCCTCTTCTTCCTCTTAATTAAGTTTGCAATTCTTTGGCCAAACTGGTTAGAGAACTCCCTGTGGACAAAGGTGCTGCAGGGGCCACACCTTCTTGAATATCAGAAAATATGTTTGGGAAAGTTGCCCAGAGATGTGCATCTGTGGCCAGCCAGGGTCCATTAGTTCCTCTGGTTATGTGACTACACACTGACATCCTGCTGAGTTCTCTGTGTTGGGGCAGGTGCTTTCCAAGCTGCCTCATGTCTCCCGTTTCCCACTCCCCTGCCTCAGGTGGCCCCTGCTCTCAGCATCTTTCCAAAAGCCACCCTGCTGTGAGCATAGACTCGGTCATGAGACCAGCAGTGATTCTCCTGTGCCTTCCCATTACATTTCTTTCTTGCCCAAAACACAGAACCACCAAACCCAAGTTCTGTTACGATACGGCAAGAGGGCTCAGCTTACCTAAGCCCTAAGATGAGAGTCATGGCAGGTTACAGAGGGTCAGGGTTTGCACAGAGATAGCAGTTTTTCTGCAGGCCCACAAAGAGACCAGAATTGTGGGGAGTGCTGACTTTGCTGGTAGCATCCATGCTGAGACCAAAAACCCAGCAGCTTATAGCATAGTCACCAACAGTGCGTGGGAAAAAAGTTTCCGCATTGTGAGTTTCAAAACCTCTCCTATTCACATTTTTTAGTTTGCTACCCTTTTGGTTCATGGAGAAGCAAAGTGAAAGAGCTCAAGGCCAGAAGAGTCAAGACATTGTGTGGAGAGACCTTCTGTAGAACAGAGGCTATTTCATTTCATTGACTTCTACTCGTCTGTCTTCTACAGTCTTTATGCAGACTGATAATTGGTGTTTGGTGAAACCATCTCTTCTAAAAAGGCATTGGCTCTTGATGTGAGGAGACTGAGTGATGGAGAAGTTATCACTTCTCTTGGTAGTTTGTTCCAGTAGTTAAACACATGCAGTGTAATTTGTGCCTCATTTCTAGTTTGAAGGTGTCTTGCTTCACTTTCCAGGCTCGCATTCACACATTTTTCCATAGTTGTGCTTATCCACAGTGAACCTTAATCTTCTTCAAGGTCCCTGCTTTCCCAGTTGCAGTGTCTTGCCTTGTAGATGTGTTCTGCGTTACTTGGTCCTTGATATATTACTCTGTATTTGGCTTAATTAAAATATATTTAGCTTTAACAGGTATAATTTGTAAGCGATCCACTTCATTTTATATGTCTGCTTCTCTACCAATCTCTGCAAACTTCACCTCAAGTATTTTACATTTATTTCGGCACCAGTGATGAGCTGTAAAATCATGTTCTGTTTACTGATGATCTATGCAGAACCCTACACCAAATCCTCCTACTGAATGATGATTCTCCTTTCATTGTTCCTTTTTGAGATTCCTCAGACAGTCCTCAATCCGTTGAATAGGTACTTTATTGTGAATGTATATTGCAATTTAAATCACAATGATCCACAGCAATAAACCACAAGCTCTACAAAAGCCAACATTTTTTAGGTAATCATTTACCTTTGTCCACAGAGTTTTTAAATTAATTAAGTATGAAAACATACTGCTTTAAGAAGACTTTGTCCCCATAATCTAATGTTGCCTGGCATTAATTTTATTGATACCTATTAATTCTTCAAGTATTTAATACTGACTCAGCATTCTGTGATCTTCCCTGGGAGTATTTTCAGACTGGGAACCCTTCCTTCTTCCCCTGCCCTTTTTGACTATTGACTCAACATTAGGAGTCTCCCAGTCACATCAAGTTTTCTCAATATTCTACAGTGTATTAAAAATTAACATCAGGAGGCCAGGGATGTCTGAAAGCCAGATATTAAAGCAAATAGGGTATGGGCTGCCTGGCTCACAGAACTTGTCCCTGGTCCTCAATTTGTTCATTATTTGCTAATGGAATTAATTACTGCCAGCTCCGAACAGGCATATTAAATAGGCACAGTAATGGTTATTAGACATTTTTCTACCTTGGTATTAGTAAGTTTACCACTTCCACTTTTCTTCAGATTTCTTTCATTCCCAGAGTATTTTCACACACCTTCATTTTGTCATTCCTAACTTGGTCAGCCAGGTATTTTCCCTCAACGTCTTCAGTCTCCCTTTTACGCCCCATAACTTTCATTTATGTTGACTGCTACCTGTAACTGCTGCCTTACATTTTGCCATATGTTGCTTTTATTTCTAATTACTGCTTTTATTTGCCATCAAACCAAGCATTGTTTCCTTATTCAAGGTTGTAAGCGTTCATGACTGTGAGACTAGCATTTTGACTAGTTAATTAACTCTTCTTGTATAAAGTGCTTCCACTTTTCCGTCATGTTACCTGTCTAATTTTTGGTCCCTATCAGTTTCACTCAAATTTTCTTCAAATACCTTCTCTGAAGCCTTCAGTGTATTTGTAGGTATTTTTGTACTCTGTATGGGTATGGGTATGTATATATTACTAGTAGGTGCTGACCTTTTGTCACTCGTACTGAATATAATCTGGTCACGATAGTGGGTTTCCAGGCAACTGTAATTTTTCAATCCAGTGATTAATTTGTCTTCTTCTCACAGGAAGAAGAGAGAGAAAAATAATCTCTTCATTTAACTTTTCTTCACCATTTCTTGTTTTCATGCTGTTCTACCCTCTGGAATGGGGTTTGTTCATCTGAACATAAACCCTCTCAGTTTTTAAAGTATGTATTTCTTTCATTGTTTCCAGTCTTCTAACAATTGCTCTTTCTGGACTGACCTTCTTGATGTTTCTCTTCTGGTCATACCTATCCCTCAAGATTTTTTTACTGAATTCTTCCCTGTGTATGAATGTCATGAATTGTTATAATGAAATTATAATATTTCAGGTGTTCTTCTTTGTGCTTTTCTTCATACATCTTGATACGTAATTTATTCTGAAGGTTGCCTTTATTGCATACTGAACTGTCCGTGGAGTTCATAGATAATTTTGAAGCTGGTAATGTGTGCAAAGACTTAAAATGATTCCTTCTGGTGCCTCACATTTTTCAGCACTGAGTTCCATTTCTAATCTTTGTGCTCGTTCACCTATCTTTGCCAGCTTCAGCTGAAAGTCTTTATAATCTTCTTTACTCTTGATTAAATGAAATAAATGGCACTGTTTGGAGGTTTAATCACCTCCCTTTTCACTCCTTTTCATAGAATCCTACTAAACATGTTGATGTAATGCACCTAACAAGTACAACAAATCTCAGACCTTTTACTGTGAGAGGTTTCTGCTACTCCAAAGGCAGAAAAAAAATGTTTGAGATTCCAAAATGTATTTTGGAGCAGCATAAACTCTATTTTAAGATCCAGAGTTAGGAATCATTCTGCTGCCCTGTTATCCACTGGCTGGCTAGTGTTGAAGTCCCCTTCTCCTCAGCCACTAAAAAGCCTCCCTCTTCTTGACTTCATTTTCTCTTTGGAGAGATGTTCTCCTTTCTCCTAACAGTTAATTTCAGAGGAGGTTTGATAACAATGAGATAAACAGTGTCGGATCAACCAAGAGCACTTTCCTGTTAATAAACTGAACAGGCATTCTCACAGGAGGTCATCATACATCGATTTGTCATTATGGACAATATGGAACAAATTCTGTTCTCGGTCACCTGACTTCAGCAAAGCCGTATTAGGATGATAGGAGTAGAATTTAGCTAAAGATGTGGGTTTATTTTCACATGTGGCTGCCTTCAGCTAAGTAAGGAGCCAGTGTAAAAGTGTCCTGATCATCCACGGTGCTGAGCGGTCTTACCCTGCCCTCCCCTTCCCACCATAGCTGCAGCCGTTGGCTGAGTGGTGTTAGTGATGGATGTCATCCTTTGCCAGGAGTGTGAATTGTCATTCAGACAGGAAAGCACTTGCTTTTAGTCTTCCTTCTTTCTTTGCTTGGATTTATGTGGGCAATTGTCAGCAGGACACTTTTTGGATCTGAAATTGGGTCTGTGGAGGGCTTTCTCTGCTGAAAGCCATGACGTGTATTCAATCAATCACTGTTATAAACAAAGGACATCTATATAATCTAGGCTTCACAGCTCAGTGTAGCTGACATTAAAAGGAACCTCTAAAATGTTTGAGCGGAGCGGGCTGTTTATGGGAATGAAGCCTGGATGCAAATAAATAGTCTGTTGTTTGCTCCCCACGCAGGATGGGTAAAGATAAGGAAAGTGAGAAAAGTACCCCCTGGCACATCTCTGCCAGCTTTCAATTGCAGTCAAAAGTAAGTCCACGCATGCTTCAGTTCTGATGAGCTGATAAACAAATCTATCAAATTTGCCAAGTCTGTGGGAATCCCAGGCTGTCTAATGGTAGATGGAGGTGGGGGTTACAGCAGGATGGAATTTACTATAGCTGGGAGCTGAAATACAATAATAATATAGTAATAAATATGTTGCTGCTCCAGTGGAGAGAGCAGAACTACTGGGGCTGCATGAAATTTGGGTATAAAAGGGGCAGCAGTGGGAGACCTGGAGGATATTTAGCATAAGGCAGCAGGAAATATCCAGGAGCTCAGAAGATGTGGCAAATGGAGGAAGTCGCAGTCTGTGAAGCACAGTAGTCCAAAACTCAGATCATACGTTATATTTAAAATGAAAATGTTACACATTTTAGACAGTGTTATAATTTTATCACGGATAACTGGATGAAATATTTGGCCTCTCTGTGGAGTAATACCCTCTTTAATTTACCATCTGCTGAACCTGCAAGCATGTACACACGTTGTACCAACCATTCTCGTTCTGCTTTCAAGGGGAGATAGTTTTGAGTCAGGGACAGTTCAGGTGATGTTGCATCACCTTAAAATTTTGGTAAAAGATGTGCTTTAAATGGTGGATTCCCTGTGCACCCAGTCTGTGTACTGTGTGGCAAACCCCAAACTGACACGCTTACCTGCGTGGGAACTAAAATCCCACTGCACAGGGGTCACTGCGAGGGTCTTCAGTTCAAGAGCCTTTGGACTCAAAGTTGTTTTGACCTTCTCTCTAAATACATATTAACTTAAACACGGGCATAAACAGCTGAGGGGAGATGGCGACGCGAGCGTTCGATGCTGGGTTAAGTCTGACAGGAAGGATCAGCAGCAGCTCCTGCGCGCACAGAATTGCGGAGACAATTTCACTGATAGGAGCAAACTCATGTTGATGACCCGCGCGAGCAGGCAGAGGAGGAGAGGAGCGGACAGCCTGACATTTCAATTACATCAGCATTTAAGAAAAAAAATATTTAAGGAAGTAGATGGAAAAGGATAGGGAAAACAAAACCAAAACAAAACAAATGTCCCCAGGAGCTTCATGGCATTAATCTAACCTTCAGCATAGCTGAAAACTGCACAGGCAGGTGAGCAGAATTATTGATGTTTGAAGTAATTACTTCAGCAGGCGCTGCTATCAAAATTCATAGTGATTGATTTCCCACTAGTCAGCTTATCTCTCTGAGAACAAGTTCACTGGAAAGCAGCTTATAACCCCTTCCTAATAAGCCATGGCACATCACTGGAGAAGATGGCGTCAGGCTCATTTTGTTTTGCATTCGCTGCCTTTAAAGGTTGAATCATTCAAAATTTTAAGCTGCCGGGCTATTTTCTTCTCCACATGGTTTAGGAATACCAAGGTCTACACTCCTCCAGCAAGCCACCCTTGTCCTCCTAGGTACAGTGTAAACTGAAGGAGACTTTCAAGCTGAATTCCTTTCAGTAACAACAGGGAAGAGTCATATCTTAACACATGCTGAGCCTGTAACTTTATTTTTAAAGGTGAGTCTCAAATACGGAATGTTTTCTGCAGGTTGACTGGGAGCTTGTTAATTCAGGACACTGGAGGGTATTATTGAAGTGCCTACCCTTGGGCCACACTGACGATGTTACTGTATATGCACTGAACAGCATAAGCTTAAATCACTGCTGCCACAAGCTGTGGATCCAGGTCTGAATCTGGGTTAACTCTGTAAGGTCAGGTTGGATGAGGAGACAAGCTCTGCTGGGGCTGTTTTCACCAGAAGCTTGAGAAGACACGACCGACGCCATCACAGTTACCTGTAGCAAAGGACTACAGTGCTGTGATGGGAACATGATTTAACATCTCTCATGCAACAGATATCACGGCTGATGTTAAGGAACGAAGAATTCCTGTTCATGACATTGCAACAAATACTGAGGCAAATGCAGCCTCTATCCTACCCCTGGACATCGGTCCATTACTTACAGAGAAGACTGTCAGTCCAGAGTGGAGAGGGCTCTTTTTTCCTCTATCCATTTTTTAAAGCTGCTGTGGGCTGGAAAACAACCGCAAAGACACAGAGCTGTAGTACTAGTTCAGTGTCCAGAAGAGCTTGGGTCGGAAGAATCCCAGACATAGATACAGACTGGGAGAAGAGCTTCTTGAGACTAGCCCTGCTGAGAAGGACTTGGGGATTCTGGTGGATGAGAGACTTAACATGAGCCAACAGTGTGCTCTTGCAGCTCGCAAGGCCAATGGTATCCTGGGCTCCATTAGAAGAGGGGTGGCCAGCAGGGACAGGGAGGTGATTGTCCCTCTCTACTCTGCCCTCGTGAGGCCCCATCTGGAGTACTGTGTCCAGATCTGGGGCCCCCAATACAAGAAAGATGTGGAACTGTTGGAGAGGGTTCAGAGGAGGGCCACAAAGATGATTAGAGGGCTGGAGCACCTGCCTTACAAAGAGAGGCTGAGGGAGCTGGGCTTGTTCAGCCTGGAGAAGAGAAGGCTGCGGGGGGACCTCATTGCAGCCTTCCAGTACCTGAAGGGAGCTTATAAGCAGGAGGGGATTCAACTTTTTAAAAGAGCAGATAATGGCAGGACTAGGGGGAATGTACTAAAGCTAAAGGAGGGAAGGTTTAGATTAGATATTAGGGGGAAGTTGTTTACAGAAAGAGTGGTGAGGTGCTGGAACAGGCTGCCCAGAGAAGTAGTGGATGCCCCGTCCCTGGAAGTGTTCAGGGCCAGGTTGAATGGGGCTCTGGGCAACCTTGTGTAGATCCAGGCCTGGAGGTTGGTGGCCCTGCCTGTGTCAGGGGGGTTGGAGCTCTATGATCCTTGGGGTCCCTTCTAACCCAGACCATTCTATGATTCTATGATTCTATGATTCTATGATTCTATTATTCTATTATTCTATGACCTTTACATTTGTTTCTTCTCCAGCCTCTAATGATTGGCAGTAATCTACTCTTGAAGATCAAAGCACAGGAAAAAAATTAAATGAGTGACAAGTGCAAAGAGGCTGAACTACCAGTCTCCTGGACTTTCCTCAGGAGGCGCATCATCTGAGGCTGCTTTGCCTTTTCCTTTTGGCTCCTTCCTGGCCCATGTGTACAGAGAGCCAGAACAATTCCTTGTGCAGATAGTTCTTTTGCCCTGCCATCTGGCAGGGTGCATGCACCCAGGAGGCAAATGGTGCTATTAGTCAGCAAGCAAAAGGATTTTTTTTTTTTTGCTGGATCAGTTTTATGGGGGAGAAGAGAGGAAAGAAGGGGGTATGGGAAATCTGTTTTGTACAATTGGGAGGAACAGGAGGTCGGTGAGGTCCCTTCTTGGGGCAGAGGTGAGCTGCTCCTTCCAGCACCCGGTAGCTGTCTGTTTAGAAGCAAGAGGGAGAGATGGAGACAGGAGACCAGTTAGGAGCTGAACCTTCACAGAGAATTTAAATTACAACTTTTTTAGAGTTTTGGGTAGATTTGGGATAGTTTTTCCTTTTGTTATTTCATGAACACTTGTGTTTCCTGGTCTTTGGTGGCTAATCCATATGCAAGATGTGTGGGTGGCTGACTCCCTGTGGGTATATCACTTTCCCTGACATGCCTGTGAGTTCCCAGCCTGGAGCCTTTCTGTTTGCACTAGTGAAGATTGACAGGGTGACATTGCAGTGGCATCATGCTTCCAGAGGTACACGATACAGTATCCCACAGTACCCCATTATGAAACGCTTCTATAGCTATGTGTCTGCTCTATGGCCAGTGCTGATCTTGCACCTTGCTCTGTGCCAACCTTTGGGGCATAACTTGGTCCTACTTGGTGCCGAGTGACCTGGATGGTTTCCTTGTCATCCTCCCACAGCAGCCATTAGGAAAGGCTAGTGGTGGCTCTTCCTTCTGTTTCTTCAGCAAAAAACTATATAGCCTGATGTCTCTGTGTCCAAGAGGGCAGTGGGGGAGGCAGGGATCTTGCTGCATGGGAGGCAGTACAGGACAGCAATGTCTTCCAAGGGACAGGCTCCAGCCTCTTGGCCTGCAAAGAGGGAGTAAATAATGAAAGAGAAGCTCCACACAGAGCTCCTCAAAACCAATCTGGCTTCTCATCCAGAATACCCAAGTGTATCACAATATATATACACATTGCAGCTCTTCTCTGGCACTGGCAGTGGCCAGGGCACCTTCTGCTGCTCATCTGTACTGTTTGGGCAACCATGAGGGGGTGGAAAGGTACATATGTCCTTTTCTAGAAAACCCCTCAGCATGTGTCAGTCCTCGTCCAGGAGCTCCAGGTTGTGTTAATGTGTCCTGGCAGTCCCAGGGGCCTGTGACTCTTCAGATGCTTTGGCAGAGCTATTTCAAGGCAACCATTCTCGTGACTGTATCCAGCAGACTCTGGGAGACATTGGAGGCTCCCCCAATGCTTGTGTGTACCTTTATTCTCTTGGGTTTCTTCACCTGCATTCTTGTGAGCTATAGGGGCCTCAGGCACTGTTGACATGTGCCACTACACACATCTCTGCTCTTCTGTGGGCCTTGTATTATAATCTGCAAACCAAGATGGCAACCCTAGGTTTTGGCTGACTTTTCCACAGGCTTCTGTGTTCTTTTTATCCTTCTGGGTTTCCAGCGCAGTGGGCTACAGCAGAGACCAAATTCCTGTACTGCCCTTCTGGCTTGTAACGTTATGCTTCTGTTTCAGTGCCTGGCTCCCTGGTCAGTGTATGGTGATCCTTATGGTCCATGGGAGCCTGGCAAGGGTGGGGGAACAGATGGTCACAACAGCATAATGAGGTTATATGAAAACTGCCTCTGATAGGGGCACATTTGTTTTGGATGCGCAGAGATGACCGCATCTTGCGACAGCTAAAGAGGAATTTAGCTGACAATCCAACTGGTTTCCCTCGCAGGGATCTCCCCCATCAGACCCTCAAACCTTCAGCATCTTGCCTTTGTGTCTGTGTCTTTTTTCCACTCATGTCCCTGGCTGGGCGCTGGGGCGGCTCAGCTCTCTGATCCCCGCAGAGTCGGGAGGTGAAGCACAGAATGCAGACCGGATGGTTCCCCCGTGGGGCTGGAAAGCCTTTCTCTTTCTGTAATTGTTTCTGACGTTTCACCTGTCACATCCTGAGCTGCTTCTGGGGGGTGATAAAATGTTTGGATCTCTGAATGTGTAGCCGGTACGCCGTGTTCCCTGTCGACAAGGGATCAAAGATGTCAGGACTCTGGAAAAGACAAAAAAGAGAGATTGAAAAGCAAAACCTCTTTAAAAAAAGAGAAAGAAAGACGTGGGGAAGGAGAGGAAAGTCAAGTAGAAATGGGAACAATTTCCTAGAGACAGGTGGACAGATGCCTAGCAAACCAGATAGACAGACGGCTGTGGCAGAAATACAGCATGCTCCTTGCTGTTCTTGGGCTGTAATTATCAGCTATTTAGGCAGTAAGCCCAGGCAAACCAGTTATTATCAGTATTCAACAGCTCTGAGGTGAAGCCCAAAGCAATTAATGCCCTTTGAGAACTGGGGACTAACTAGAATCAGCAGTGATTTTAAGCAGTATTTGTGGGGAGGGATGGATAAGGACTTTTTCGTTATATAAGGAAGGGGGACTCTGCTGTAGAGGATGTCCCCACGGATGAGCAAAACATGTATGAACTCCAGCAGGGCTAGAAACTGTGAGCAGGGAGCAATGGCAGGGAGCAATGGCTGATGACATCTTCTCTACAAGCAACCCCCTTTAGAGGAGTAGTTGCTGTCTGAACTGATAGAGGGGTTCTGAGAAAGCAGAAGCACTCAGAAATGCATATGCAGGAGAGGGGAAAAATACAGGGTCTGTGAAGGGTGGGAGCACCTCATTCCTGTTGGTTTCCTTTTTGGGTTTTTTTTTTTGGCTGGTGTAACTGTAGCCTCTGAAAAGAAGGTGAATTTCATACGGTGGGATGGAGGGAAGGAAGGAGGAAGAAATGGCACATGGTGCTTTTTCCTGGGTGAAGGACTGAAGTGCAGGAGCAGGTCTCACCATTCCCAAGTATTCATTCCTTGCCTTATCTAGAAAAACATCCTCCTGTTGATCTAATCCTAGACCGATGGAGGCACTTGGCGTGGCATTACAAGACTGTGGCCATTTAGGGTTTTTTTTAGAAATACAGAAGAATATCCCCCCAGAAACCTTTCAAAGAAACTTCTGAAAGACTGAATAGTCAGCTGTCTCATATTTCAGCATTAATAGCTATATGTGCACAGTTGTTATACACACATATATATGCACACAGATCTGGCTGCGTGTCGTGAGTCTGACGCTCAACTGCAATAAAGTACTCCAGCTCTGCTGAGTCAGCTGTGCTGATCTGCCCTTATTGAGGGTCTAAATGCTCCTGGTGCCAGTAACCAGCCATGTGCAGCGTCCTGGCTGGCATCATGGCTTTACAGCTGGTGCTGGGCACTCCTGAGCAGGCAGCTGAAACAACCACACAGCCACTTGATCAACTCCCCACACTCACTGGGACAGAAGAGAGAAAGGAAAAGGAAAAGGTAAAGCTCTCAAGATAAAGACAGTTCAATAGGAAAGAAAAACAGAAAAGAAAGATGATGGTGATGATGATGGTAATAATACAATGTACAAAACAAGTGATGCGCAGCACAGTTGCTCAACACCTGGAACCAGTGTTATGCTGGTTCTTGAGCCATGTTGCTTTGCTTCCAAGGCCTTCAGTTATATCAGTTATTTAGTGAGCATGACATCATGTGGTATGGGATATTGCTTCGGCCAGTCTGGGTCAGCTGTCCTGGCTGTGTCCCCACCCAGCTCTTCGGGCACACCCACCTTCTTGTTGGCAGGACAGTATGTGAAGCTGAAAAGTCTTTGGCTGCTTGGCAACAACTAAAATATTCTTACTGCTAGTAAGAAAATTAACTCTATTCCGGACAAAACCAGGAAACCGAGTCAGAAACCCTGAGAAAACATGAGATCCTGGGCACAAGGAATTCTGTCAAGGCAGCCTGAAACTCAGATTTCCTCCTCACGCTGAGTGGCCACCCATTGCTCTTTGCCTTGAAAAATAAAGTGTGAGCAACCGAGTTGAGAACTTGGTGGAGTTGTTATTTGGGATATTTTCCTTCAGATCTCAAGCATGCTTGAGTGTGAACAGCAGAGCCAGCAGTTTGTTACTCAAGATACACAAATCAGTAGTGTATTTTGGTGTTTCTAATTAGCCCCTCAAGCATAGCACAGAACCTGCTTGGAAAACTTGAGTGCCTGATTTACTGCTTTGCAGTGAAGCCTGTTCTGAGAGTGAGAAGGAAAGTGTTTTGAAGAAGCTACATATGTGAAATGGCTGGTAATCCTCCTTAACCGCCCCCAACCTCTTTGTTATAGTCTCCTGGCAAACACCTTCCTGTATACTTTCAGCTGTATTTTTGTATAAACTTGCTTGCTCTTTAGAGATTTGGAGTACAGGACATGCAGGAACAGTGGTAGGGGAGAGAGAAAAGAAGCAGGAGACAAAATCCGTTTCCCTGAGGTCTGAAAAGATCAAGAAGTGGGAAGGTGGCTGAGTGAATGGGAGCTGGTGGCCGCAGCCTTGGTGAAGGAGGATCGCTCATCCCATGGCAGCGAAGCTGTGCAGGGGGGCCTGGTGATAATTGATGTTTCAGGGTGGTGGGGAGCAGTGAGGAAAATATTTCTTTCACCAATGTGAGCTTCATAAGTTCTTCTACCACTGCAAGCAAAGCACCTATGCCCAGGAGGCCCACTTAGGATTTGGGGAAGCCTTCACTATGCTCAAGAACCAGGCAGCGTGCAGCCACTGCATAGCTAAACCATACCCCACTAAGTAAATTGGGGGACTGACACTTGTTGAGTGGGGAATGAAGGGACACAGCCATGTGTCAAAATTAGGTAATTAAGGTAAATGTTTGAGTTCTGTGGCCTACTTATCTATTTGTTAAACCTGCAGCTTTCTTCAAGAGCTACGCAGGCCTGAAGCAGAGCTTTGAAGCTGACTCAGTGAATGATGCTGAGGTTTGTTTTTCCTTTTGGTAAGAATGAAATTAGTAAGAACCAAGGAAACTGGGGAGTGGTGGAGGCTGTGTTGCTTGCACCACTGGCTGGGATCAGAGAGGCACTCTGTGCTGGGCAGCCACTTGTCAGAAACCCTTAGGCTTTTTCCTACACGAACTGTTGGAGATGCTTGAAAATGGCATGTTTTCCCACATTGTTTCATATTTCTTTTGATTTTATTCTTTTTATGTTACCGCATCCCTTGCTTTCCTCCAGATATTTTGAACACAGCTAGAAATTCATAGGGCTTGATTGCTTATTTTCCCTTTTACTTTAGATCCTGGCATGGTATCAGTACACCAATTGTGATTTATTAGGTCTGTGCTCTTGCACTACAGTACAACAGCCTGGTGTGTTTGTTTGGGACTATTCCTCCATTAAATGGAGTCCTGCCCTGCACAGCAGGCATACATGGGTGTTTTATTTCTTCCTTTGAAGCCCTTGCTCTAGTCACTTTTGAGGAAGATGGCATGGCAAGGTGACAGGTGGCTTTGTACTGATATAATAGTTTCTGTAATCACCACATTGGGTTTTAGTCTGGCAATGAGAGCATTTTTAAACAAAGTACAGATTTAAATGTCAGAGGAGAGAAGGCCTGTGTAAGATGTTTGGAAATGTGATGTCTTCTGGATGCCTCAATGGACCTTCAGAAACAGAGCTGCGGCTGTCCTGGGTTACCACTGCGTATCTTTTGCTGAGTCTGCCATGCGAGGAAATGGGATTTGGGAAGTTTATTGAGTGCTGTGGGAATGCTTATGTGGTACAGACATGATAAATGAAGCTGGTAGGTTGTGTCTCTTCTGTCAACTTTATGTCTTGGTTTACAGAGCTTTCGCTGTTTCGTGGCCCCACAACAATATAATTCCAGGTTGTGCAAAATTTGCCTACTTTGGGATTTGATCCAAAACTCGTCCTAGGTAAGCTTGATATCTTTTAGAGCAGGTAGTTTGGAGTGTTTCTTATTGATGCTACAAAATGGAGGGAAACATGCTGTGTTGCTGTTAAGAAACAAGAGGAAATGTTTGGAGAAAGCTGCCTTGCTTTGCAGATCTCCAGGGTTCTTAGAAAATCAGCCTCAGAGCAGAAATACCAGGTGCCTTTGTCTAGTCTGTGGTGAATAAGGAAGGGCATTTACTTAGAAAAGTAACCAGTTTCCCCCAAATTCTGCTAAGCTGTTTTAAACATAATTTCGAAGAGTGAATTAGGAACGTGTCTTTATTCAGCAGGCTGTGTAATGATTTTAGATGCTGACTCTGCTGGTAGTTTGGCATCATTTTTCCTCCAGCCTGCCCTGCTCTAGCTTTGTTTAGAGGGTGGGAATGGAGGCTCCCAGTAGCATCACTTGGAGCTCTGCCTCTGCTCCCCTTCCTTCCCTTCCTCCTTCTCTCCCTCCTCCCCTCCACCTCCTCTCCCCTCGCTCTGCCTCTTTGTGCCGCATGTTCCCCTTTCAAAAAGTAATTTCATGGCTCATGCACTTAAGATTCCATCAGAAAATCGAGTCTTTGATCAGGCAGACAGACTCCCTGCTGGGATTTCATTGGCAAATCACAATTCCCTTAATTAAGACTATGTGTCTTTATATCACTAAACTGATTCCAGCTGGGTCCCTGCTCGTTTTACATCCAGATTTACCTAGACTATGGATTGTCACCCCCTGTGACTCCAGAGGAACAAAACCCATTTAAAGACTTTCATTCCCAGCTTCTCCCCCCAGCTGCTTCTCCCCACTGGTACAGCAGTTGGTGTGGGCTGGGAACTAAATCTCTCCCTCAGTCTTGTTTGTACTCTCCTCAGAATTGGGAGGTACAGTCGTGCGAGGGATTTGCTGTTTCTCTCCAGTGCTTGGAAGCTGGGAATCAGTAGTACGAAAGGAATTAAACTTGCCTGGTGGTGTGTGGTTTTTTTCCTTTTCAGAAGCCATATTTTTACTGACAGTCAAGAAGATGCCAAAATTCAGCATAGTTTTCTCCTCCTTCCCAGCTCTCTTTAGCTATCAATTAAAGATGAAGCAGGTTAAGGGTGCTCGCTTATGGTAATCACAGGTCCTGTGTGGGAGGGACTTTGGTGACATTTCTGCTGTGCTGGGTTTGCTGGTTGTATTAGTCATGCCAAGGCGAACATTCCTCCAGAGACAAAATACACAGTCATCGAGTCCTGCCTTTAAAGTGTGTGGTCTGCTCTGGCCAAGGCGATAATGCTCAGGGCTGGGGGGAAGGGGGGATGGGGTGTGTGTGTGTGTGATGGGCAATGTCATTTTTCCTTCAGTCACCTGCATTTTTCCTTCCTCCTCTTTAATCTCTTCTGAGTGGTTCCCCCTACACCTTCTCCAGGGAGAGGAAACTTCCATAGCAACCTGGTAACAGCACTAATTACAGGGATGGCAGCTAGCAGGGCTGCATGAGGCAGCACCCAGCCTCTGACCCCAGAGCCTGGCCATTCCCCTCTATCATGATCCCTGTCTGGGGGGGATATGAAGGCCGTTCAGGGATGGGGCTTCTCAGTGTACAAACCCCAGTGGTATGGGTGTGTTTCCCAGGCATGTGAGAGAGAAGTCTGGCTCCTCTGGAGCATCCTCTGGAGCAAATCCTTTAGTGGTTTTCAGAACCATCTGTGGGAAGATGGCAGGGACTAACCAACATGCCCACAGTTTGAGAAACGTCCTGGTAAATGTAACTGCAGGTGTGTGCTGTCAGACTCTGCCCTGCGTGTGGGCAATGGCTGTCCCTGTGTGGGGCCTGCAAGATGCCACCCCCAGGCTCTGAGCATCCCTCCAAGTGACAGCCTGGCTGCTGGCTGAACAGTGGTGGGTAGTGCTACAGCACATGGGAGGCTGTTGGCTGCTTATGCAGTCATGCTTAAAATTAAGAAATAGCAGCAAACTGGGTAGTCCTAATGGCTGGCAAACCCTGACCCAGCATTTCCTGAAGCCCAGCTGCTTGCTTAGTAAGTGGATCCAAAGTTTCTACTCCGGACACATCCTGTTCCACAGATGGATTTGTCTTCAGCTTTATCATATGGAATTCTTTGTTTGAAAATGCCTGCTTAATTGTGTGCCAATAGAGCTTTGAACCCTATCTCAGAGATGCAGTGACTTTGTAATTTGCCGTAGCAGAGCTTGACTTTAAAGGGGCTTCATTTTAAGGGCCTGGCATATTTCTGAGATGGCTTAGACAATTTCCAGCTGTTACATCCAGCAAGAAGAGTTTTGGGTCAGTTAAACAGGCTACAACCTGAGCTAAACCTTATTTAGCTCTTCACGTGCTAATAAAAATATTCACTGAAAACGCTTATAGGACTTTGCACTTAGATGGGCCTTTGATTTGAGGATTCCAAAGCTATAAGAAGTGCTGATTGTGACTTCATGGTAAGACCAAATTAGATCAAAAGGAGTTTGAGATCTCATGTTTGAGAGACAGAACAAACCTACCCCAAATGTACAGAAAGTACATTCTGTGACTAGAAAATGAATTTTATGTGCCTTTATAAATAACTTGATAATTAATTTTTTCATTAAAATTAATTAAAAATCTCATACTTTATAGAATGTTAACATCTATGTTTATCTTTGTCTTGTCCCAAATCATCTTAATGGAACGATAGAGATATATTAAACTTATATATAGTTAAAGTTAACTGAAATCTTGCTCATAGGCTCTACATAAAGAAATGAGGATGTAATTAAGCTGACTTGTCAATGATTGCTGTGTCTGGATGCTGTGGTTATCGGGGTCTGTGTCAGACTCAGGTCACTTGGAGGTGCAGACAAAGGAGTACAAGTGGTCACCACATTTCTTCTCTGCCTTATTGAACAGCATGGGCTGGTGGGCTGCAGGGACTCAGTGGCACTGGGGATATCCCATCCCTGAAAGAAGAGGTCTCGGTTGGCAGGGGTATGCCAGCAGCCAGAAACCCACCGTGGTTTGGGGATGGCAGCCCAAAGGCAGGGAGAACAGCTGCTGGAAGAATGAAGCCTGGAGACACCAAGACTTGTATGAGCACCCTCTGCACCCTTTTCTGTAGTGGCAGGTTCATTTATAGAGCCCCTAGACAAAATTATTGATCAAAGACAAAAATCTAAGTTCACCAGCGTGCGTTGGGTGTGCGACACCATGGCAACCTAGTGATGTTCTGAAAAAGGTTAAATTGGGAGGTGTGATGTAAACCTGTTTTTTCAGGTTATCAAGCTGCTAGAAGTATCAGGAGTCTCTTTGGCTTTCCTATACAGCTCATTATGCGTGAGTTTTAAGAAAATAATTAAAACAAGCAGAGTAAGAAAACTGCTAAGCAAAACATCAAGTGGTGTCACTGTTAAGAGTATCAGTAACTTACAGATAAAGATAGTGTAGAACAATATCAAACAACAGAAATCCAGGTTATTCATAGCTGAGTTCGTGCATAAGAAGCTGCATTGAAGTAAGAAATGCAGAGATGGGGTACCCAAGAGGTCTTACTTCAGCCCTGGAGAGATACCACAAGGGAGAAAGTGGAAAGTCAACAATGTTGCATTTTATCAACAATTTAAACCTCATCTGGTCCCATAAAGACTGGTGTCACTCCTCTCCACGCTGGACCATAATCATTGCATCTGGCCACTGACTGCCCCAATATTTTCTTTTGACCTGATAAGGAATCTGATACCTGAGTACTGCTTTTCAGATGTCTTAAAAGTCACTAGGAGGGTGTTATGATGTGTCAACCTAGAGAGAGAGAGAAAGGAGATGGGAGGAAATTATAGGGGAAGGTTAGAAAGGGAAGGGAGGTGTGCATTAAGAAAGGAGGAGCGAAAGATGATGAAAAAGCAAAGCGCTATGAGGCAGAGGAGAGCAGGTAGAGAAAAGGAGGGGATTTGTACCACAGGTGGGGATAGAGGGACATATAGGAGGAAAGGTGGAGAGGTAGCTTGACAGGGCAGGGTGGCAGCTAGAAGGGGAAGGGTGGTATTTTTCTCAAAACACAGATATTTGCATGCCTTGGACACACATCTTGGTTCTCTAGGTGGACAGGCCTCAGTTAAAGAAAAAGAAAACAGGAACTTGGACCCTAATAAACTGCATCCCACCTTTTGGTGACTATTTGGCAGGATGGGCTCTTTTAAGGGGCACATCACCGTCATCTGAGGCATAGCTGTCTGTCTTCTGCTCTACTGCTAACAACCAAGGGAGGAGGGGACATTTATCATGCCGGTAGCGTAGTGGTGTGCAGCAGAACAGAATCCTGTCCCAGTGTGCATCACTTTCTGAAACAGTGTGAGGGTTTTTGGGTTTTGTTTGGTGGGTTTTTTCTTATTGCACATACATGAGAACTACATGACTGGGAAGAAAGCTGTTCTTTCCCAATCAAAAGATGCGTTTTCCATCTATCACAAGTGTTTGTACTGTGTCTGTCTCCTGCTCTGTACTGGGCTGAGGCATGTGTTTTGATATGCAAACGTGGCAGACCTGCCTGCAATCTTTTCATTACCTTTCGATACTTCATACTGCATGATGAGATCAAAGAGGTTAACTGAATTAGGAATCTCCTAACCACAGCCTTTTGGAAACGTGCGACTGTTAGCAATGCACAGTGGGCCTTTCCCTCCATTTGTTCCCCCTCCTTCGCCGATGTACCCATCACAGCTTCAAACGCTGCATCAGATCTGGAGAGACCCATTAGGAAGCGAGCAAACCAGCCAATGCAGGCAAACCAAAAAGCTTCTTAAAAGTGGAAAAAAATGTGCTACAAGGATTTCAGATCCCAAATCAATTGAATCACTCCTGGGTAGGCATAAAAATGAAACCATATGTCATTTCAGAAACAAAATATTTGAGAATTAATTCCGCTTTTACTCGCCTGTCAAAGCTTGGCTTCCAAGTTTAGCCTTCTCATTCTTGCCAATGATATTATTAGCCCTCTGCCACTGCTCAGGTGCTGCACTGATGGACAGAGCTGTTGAAATAAAGGGCTTTCTGGCTGGAAAGGCAAAGTGAATAAAACAGCATGGTGGAAGGGCTGCAGGTGGCTTTTAGAAGTTTTTTTAGCAAAATGAGCAACATTTTATTTTGGAGCAGCCAAGAGAATTTGGGCTGAACTGAGATGCTTTGAGTGTCTTACTTAACCCTTTTGAATACTTCCTACTTTTTCCTTTTAATGTAAATGCAATTTTATAAAAGTTCTGTTTGAAATAAAAAATCAGAAGTTTTAGTATGAGAAAATGCCCACATGAGACATCTTGGGTTTTTTATATGGGGCATATCAACATTTTTAAAGTTATACTTAAAGCTCCAAGGCTGCTCTGGTACCATGCAAGGTGGACTGAACCACCAACAGCACATTACTGCATGCCTCCACATGCAGTACCACAACACCTGGGCAGTGTGAGGAAAATGTCAAGGGAGTTTGTCAGTCAGCTTCCAACCTGTGTTAAAAACATCTCTTATCTACATCTGTGAAACAGACTCAGCCTTTAATGTGAACGCATAAAGCAAGCCACGTACTATGGTGAACTTCCTGGTTTCCAAGTTCAGGCAGGCCATCACCCAGTGAAAGAAGCAGGATGGCTGTGTCTTCCACAAAGTGGAGTCAAGGATCTGAGAGAGATTTTTCTTTTTTTCTGAGTAAAACTAGAGTCTGTTTCATGGCGAGATCTTCTAGATCATTGAGTGGTTTTGTGAAACTGCTGTCGAACCTGGTATTTATTAGGGTTGTACATAAATACCTGATGTTGTGAACACACTGCATACATATGCTAATGTCACATTCAGGTTGCAAAACATTTATAACTGTCAACTCTTTCTGGGTCTTTCCTTCTGCATGTCTCCAAACGCATAACCAGACCTGCTCCTGGCTGATGGATTAGGTAGGTAGGGTAAAGTCAGATAGCATCCTTTGTCCTCATGGTGCTGTGCAGCCTGCAGACTTCAGAGCCTCTGTGCAGAGACTTCAGTTTCTGGGTCGGTGGGTGTATGGCAGCAACAATAATCCAGTGTTTGGGATGGCAGTTTAAAAATACGTGGCATAAAGGAATGACACCGTGTTCTGTTGGTGGCATTGAGTGAGCTGTTTGTGCGTTTGTTGGCCCGAAATCAGGGCACTTCTACCCTGTTTACCATGCAAGCACCACTCTCCTCAGAGACCTTAAGCCACATCTCATGGCCTCGCACCACTCTGACGGACGCTGGAGCTATAGGCAGAGTGCTGCCTGCAGGACTCCGCTGCATTAGCAGCACTCACAGTTTTCCTTAGTGGAGACCGAGGGGTGATTTCTGTGAAAAGGTAACAGGCCCCATGAGGCTGCACACAGCTGCAATATTTTTCACCCTCCTGCCCTGCCCGTCAGCATGTGGAGGCTGTTTAAACTGGCCAACTTCCACTAACATGCGGTCATTTCTCAGGAAATCTTCCACAGCCGCACCAGTTTGGTGTAGGCTCTTGTAACGATACCAGCAGCAGGAGTGCTAACCTGTGCTGTGGAGAAATCTGCTGCTAGCTGGCGCTTCGACTGTGGCTGCCATCAGGGGAGCCTGTGCAAGGATCACTCTTTCCTGAAAAAACCCTATGCAAATCGCAGCACAGCCTGTTAGCAGCCTGGGGAGTCAGAGAAGCAAATGGGACCCTTGCGGGTGGGAACTGGGTGCTGGGGTAGGGAGGTCTTCTAAAAAAACAGGAGTGAGCTGACTTGAGTAGAAAGCCTTGGGTGAACATCTGCAGGCTATTCTGTGTCACCAGCATTGCTAGAATAAGGCAGGGGCTTGCTCCGCCCCATGCCGTACGTGGAAGCCCTACCTGCTTGCAGAGCTGGGGCCAAGTAATGACTAAGTCCCTCTTTTTTTATCTGATGAGACCAGGTAGTCTCACATGCCAAGTTGGATCCTATCAGTTATTTTAGATGAAGCAATGTGTTGTCAGAAACAGTCAGAGCTAAATATGGTACGCTGGCTTTGGAAGCAACTTCGTGCTGTTTCCTGAAGTCTGACAGGTGAATGACTTTAGATCAAGCATGCCATGGTGGAATCCAGCATATGCTCTGTCACAACTGCTGGACACGCTGCACTTCCGACCCTCATCATCCTCTCAGTCCCATCGAGCATAACCCCCTTACAAATGTCATGCTGGTAGTGGTCACCTGTATCCTGCGATGGCATGAAACACCCACGCATGGCCCAGCCTTGGATGCAGTCCCCTGCCTATCAAGTGACATTACTTCAGAAAGGTCTTATGCTTCACACTCCCCATGAGCATGGCTAATACAGTGATCCAGCAGCTACCCTACTATTATTTCTTCAGTACAAAAAACGCTTGAGGGAAAATGTCTCAAAAATAGTAAATCTGACTTTTTCAAAAGGCTAACTGTTCCCAGCCTGAGCAAAGACCCAGCTTTCTGAGGTCGTGCTTTTAGTGTCAGTCCACCTCCGTCAGCAGACGCTGAACAGTGACTCCTGCTACCCTTGTTTAGGAAGTGTTTTGGAGTTTGTTATAGCTCTTTTGGGCTCTACATATGTTTCTGTGCTTCCGGAGATGGGGAGGGCATGCCCCATTGGCTTTCAGTTGCAAGCTGGGCTATGCCTCTTGTGCTGATTCCCTGCCTGGTCTGCCCAGAGGACCTGCATCATCATAAAGAAAATCCAGATAAACCACTATACTTAAATAGCAATTTTGCGTTCCTGTTTAGCCATGTACAGAAGCTATGCCATTACTACACATGGCTATTTACATATATATACATATATATAGCGACTCCACCTCCACATTTTCCACTGAGGTGTCAGTAAAAGCCACAGTCCCCTGATTTCAGCTAAAGCATTATTTCAGTGTTGCTGAAAACGGGGCTCAGACAGAAAGGGAGTGAACACAGCAGCACTTACCTCACCAAGCAGCAATAACCATGCCTGGAAGCAGCAACCAGACATACCCAAATGAAAGAACAGAATTGCCTTTCTAACAGTAGGGGCTAATTAGCGACCTGAACAAACCTCTAAGTGCAACATTTTCTTCATCTCATCACATGACGACTGGATTGCTTTCTGGAAGAAGGTTTTTAGCCAAATATTATGAGATTCAATATAGATGTAATCTGGGGAAGATGCATGATGTGCCCAGCCAATCTGTGAACTGTCAGGGGTGTTTTGTGCAGAGATACCTTGAAAAGTAAATTCAAAGGCACTCGGCAAAACAGTGTTGGAAAATAGTTGTTTCCCTACGGCTGATCACATTGGTGGAAATATTGAAGACTCCTTGTTAGAGCAAGTGCCGAGTCCTGTGACATGTGATGTTAACCAGACAGTTTGCACAGATTGAGCGCCGTGTCCTGTTTCCCTTCTGCTAGGAAAGACTTCCCCTAAATTTGCCACGTGAGGAGAATCTGTTGGGAAGCATCTCAGGCCAGACTGGGCTTAATGGGTGCCTAAGGCTTTTTTTCTGAGCATGTATTTGCTGGGGTACATCCAGCTGTGGATGTGCTTTTCCTTTTTGCTGTGCATAACATCTGTGAAGTGGGCTTTTGTTTGGCTTGTTGGCGGTTTTCTCCTCCTTCCCCCAAGCTGCTTTGGCTGCTCACCCAGCTTTTTACCAAATTGCAAATTTATATTCCTTCTGCTTTCGGCAGGCCCATATGTGGAACTGTCAAAATGTCACTGGCATCAATTGTGAAAGGTTAGTGCCACATTATAGTCAGCGAGCTTATTAACAGGGTTTTGGAAAGGGGGAGGGAAGGACAAATGGAAATCCATTTTCCAGGCACCTGCTTCTTCTACTAAACATTTCTTCTTGTCACGTATGTATTTTCAGAAAGTGATTGCCATCTGCATAGGAAAAATTTAGCTAGAGACCCCTGAAAGAATAAGGCTGTTCCTTGTGAGATCCTGGTGAGCTGGGAAGGGGAGATAGAAGGGCAATGAGACCAATTTGGCCAAATCCATTCAGCTGTTGAATGTCAGAAGGTGTTCATCTTTACCGACCCAGTGACTAGAGACAGCATCATGCTGGAAAAATCAAGTCTGATGGGGATCCAGTGTCAAACTGGGGTCTTAGTTCCATGATTTCAGCTTGGCTCAAGAAATAGCCACGATGTTCAGTTCCTCTTCTCGGGTTTACAGGTGCCTATTTACAGATAGCTACCCTTTTGCTTATTTTCATCTCTGTGCTTTTCAGATTTCAGATTTAATCAGACTGCATTCAAAGTTACCACTGAAAATGTCTCCATATCATACTGCAAAGTTTTTAACTGTCAGGGGCATTTTTAGGGCTTCTGGTACCAACATTGCAGAGAACCTAACTCTCAATCTTTTCTATATTAATCCTCAGAACAACCCAGTGACATGAGATTATCCAAGTTTATAAGAACTGATGAACAGAAAGCCTGACATTTTGTCATACAAGTCTGTGGGACAGCAGAGACTAGTATCTGCATCTTCACTGTCTCTCCTGGATCACTGAACCATCCTTCTCATGCAATGTTGCATTGCTACTCTCTAAAAAGAGCCAAAGCGTGGTGTAGCTGCTTCTCCTTTAGGTTTGTATGGACCTGTTTGCACAGTAACTAACCAGTACCTGGTTTTTGGACTGTAGATCACATCCAGCGACAGTCTGACCTAGATTCAGACCAGTGATCTGAAGGTGAAACCCACCAGAGTCCATAGCTGAACCTCTGGGGCTCCAAACCTCCTTCACTCCTGATTATTCCCTTTCTGACACAGCAGAAAAAGCCCTTGAGGTAGCTGACAATATGTTGCTGGGGGGTAGTATGTGTCTGACCTTTTCTGTAGAAGTGAGCTTGAAAATGAGGTGGAAAAAAAGGGAATGAATATTAATAATTGGATTGTTCTGGGGATTCTTCACTGGCAACTAAGCCCATTGTGCTCTGGAATTAGAGCAAGCACCATGTGAAGGTGGATCTTTGTTACTCCCTGAATGCTGCTGGTAGGTGAAATTCAATTTCACCATTCACGACCACAACCAAGAAATGGGGATTCTGCACACACATAGATGGTGAGAGTCCCCTGCCTCACAAGGCAGGAACTCTCCTGCTCCTCTCCTCATGCTCCTGCCTGTCCCTCCTTATGCAAGGCCATGGCCAACAAATAGGTGGGGTGCTGGTCCATGGCAAGGGTGAGCCTCAGGATGGTCACTTCAGGCAGAAGGCAGGCAGGCGGGGGCAGGAGGTAGGGAGAACTTGCATGCAGCATGGGGATACTGCCTTTATTCATTTGCAGCTTTCCACCTTGGTGTGCATGTGCTGAGGATTTCAGCTCTCCCCCGCGCAGGAGGCTGCTCTCGTTCGTTCTCGTTCGTGCTGGGTTTGCTGCAGGAGAAGAGACAGCACTGTGCAAAACACCAGATCCAGTCTCATATGAAGTTCCTGGGTTTGTGATGGGCTGTTCACAGCTCCAGGTGCCAATTCACAAGATGAGCATGATGTGAAATGTGGATCAACATATGGATGTCTCTTCTTGCCCCAGGACTTCTCTCTAAACCCTCTGAGCACAGCCTCCTCAAGCCTTGACTGTGAGGTCTCCTCCACCAACACCTCATTTAACACCACACATAAGCTGTGCTTAGGTGCCTTTCAGGGAGGTGCATGTCCCTCTTTTCTAGATGGTGCCCTGAAGGTACAGAGATGTCTAACAAAACTGCAGAAGGTCTGATTGTCCAGAAGAGACTGGGAACCTTGGCAATGACCCCAGCAAGGCGGGCATTTAAGTGTGAGTGTTAAGCTCCTCAGACATGGGTTCTGTGTCACCGGGACCAGGCAGGAGAGGACCTTCCAGCTGGAGTCCTTCCTGTAGGCTCCAGAGATCCTCCTGCAGAATATCTGAACTCAAAGCTTGGGTTTTGGGCAACTGAGCAGCCATCCCCCCACCTCCTTCTTGTGCCAAGCAGAATTCTAATGTACTTCCAATTTCTCTTTTTAGCACATACAAAGGAAAAATAAAAAAATTAATAATCATCTATAAGAGAAGTTCTTTTCAGACAAATGGAGAAGCATTCAATGCTGATATATATTTTCCCCCACTTTTAAATGGTATCTATTTAAATGCAGATTTTCTGGTTTCCTATGTGGAGCTTGGAAGAAACGCCTTTCAATTTAAATGTTAATAGAAGAGTAAACTTCAAAATCAAAATTTCTCCATAAGGGAGAGTGTTTTCTCACAGCTTTAAATGTCTTTCTATACTTCTTCCCTCCTTCTCCCTCATCCTCCTTCCTCTCCTCCCAGCCTCCAGCCCAGCCTCACTTGCAGTAAATGGTCTTTTTTAAAAACAAGAATACACCTTTCAGAGGTCCTGAATTGAATGCTTAAGGCTGGGGTCTGTGGAATGAGTATGTTTGAGCAGAGTGCCAGGGCACTGATAAAGCAGAGATACCATCCTTCCACCTCCATCCTTTTTCATCCCAGCCATTTATCAAACCTGCTGCTCTGAATGCTTTATGGTGGGATTAGTCTCAGGCTTGTGCTGCATAATATTGCATGGGTGGCTGGGGCAGGGGCTGAAAGGGAAGAAAAATCTTTAGGATAATGTTTTAGTCACTCCACGATGTAAGCAAGGCTTTAGTGATGGGCTGGGAGGGGCAGCAGGGGAGGCAAGTCTGATGCAGAGGGGAAAAGGTAGAGCAGAAGAGGCATTACCAAGTCTCTCTTTTTCTGTATTACCCCTCCTGCTCCTTCTGTGGTCCATTCCTGTGTACCTCTAAATTCATTTATCTTCTGGAGGAGCTTAGGGTAAATCTGCATTTTACAAAAGACTCTTAACGCTGCCTGATACTGGGTTTTTACATACAATTATGTTTCTTTCTGCCTGTCACACTCCATTTGTCATCTTTAATACAAACTTTCCTTTAATTTTCCTCATCATTCTCTTTCATTCTCCATCTGTTTTTGTCCTCTCTTCTCTCCTCATTGAAAGAAAAAGGGAGCAAAAGAAATTGTTTCTGTTTTTTTTTCCCTTCTGCTTCTTTCTGCCCTGATGAGCCCTGGCTGCCTTTGCAAGAAGTGTTTCGAGAGATCCTAGCTGAAGATTAAATTTTAATAAACTTCCATGTATTTAGAAGACATGTAGATACTTCACTGGTGGATGGCATATAAAAAAGCAGAGTGTAACAGGGCAGAGTGTGCTCCCCGTGGAAGCAGACTTTTGTAAACTAGATGATAAAGCCATGACTGTATACAATAGGATATAAGGCTTTCTGTATCCCGATTATTTTTACACAACTGTTAGTCTACTCTGTACATCATTATTATCTGAATGCCTCCAAAAAAACCCCAGGTCAATCGGCTTCCATGGCACCCTTGGGAACATCTGTTTTTCAGAGGCAAGCATCCAGCCCTCTCACGGGGAAAGCAGAGCTCACTGACCTCTTCATTCTAGATGCTCCGTCCCTCGCAGGTAGGGGTATTGGAGTGACTGCTTGCCCCCAAGGCGTCTCTAGGTGCCCATGACACCTTCTCAGAGCTGCAAGGTGATGCTTGCCCTAATGCCCTGCTCTGCATTTCCTCCTGTGCACCATACCTACTGTGTCGGGGACGATAAATGGAGAAGTTCAATCTTCAGTGGTGTTGGAGCAGTGCTTCTCACCAGCACTGAAAGCACTTTACAGTGGAGGGTGCTGCCTTTGACCTGAAACCCAGAGTCCATCTTCCAGAACACTGGAGAATGTGGGAAAACTTCCATTTAGCAAGCTGGCCTTCCACCTGGCCTCTTCCCCTGCCACTGGGGCTGGAGGAGCTGGGTGCGGGGAGATGGTGCCTCTATCATCTAGGAACCTCCAGGTGCCTTGCATCCTCTGGCCAGGCTAAGGTGGTACTGAGGGACTGTGCTGTGCTTCTTCCCCAGCATGATTGTACTTGTGATGTGGTGGCTCAAAGGAGAGGTCACTCAAAGTAAGAGGTGACCAGTGTAAAGAGGTGTTTACTCCTTAAGCTGTTCTAGGGAATAGGAAGGGAGAAAAATGGGGGAGGGGAAGTTGGAAAAAAAACCCAACCAAAAAACACAGCTCTAATCTGATAAAGTCCTGAAGTTTACATCGAAATTGAGCAGAAGACATTTTATTACATATGCCTCGAATTCTTCACACCTGCATAATCTGTGAAAGCTGTGTAACAAAAAGCTTCTTGGCATAGCTACAACTGGGAAATGCTCGCTTTGTGAGGCCTCACCTAGCAGGAGCAGGAGGGATTAAAGTTATGAATATGAAGAAGGATGTCCAAAAATGCAGGTGCCTCAGACTTTCTTCCTTGTTTCTAGGGAATGGGAGGTGGCAGGGGGGAGAAGCAGGGAGGGATGAAAGGGTCAACTGTGCAAATAACAGGTGTACTCTGCCGGGACCGACGCTTGGAAATGTTCCTAGATGATCAAATACTGCAGTGCTTAAAGTGTGGATAGTAAATCTGGAGAGAGAAAGACTTCAAGATCAGCTCTTGAACATCACTGAATAAACAGAAATTATCAGCTTCAGGTGCTTTCTATGAAAAAAGGTCTCCTCTCTAGAATCATAGTAGGGGAGGGAACGGCTTGGAGTAGGGTAGTGTGGAACAACACACCAGCTACGCTGGCCTATTGCACCAGGGGTTATAAGGGCAGAGCTTTTGTTTCCTTCCTAGCCTGCTGTCACTCAGAGCTGAGTAGCAGCACAGCAAATAAAAAAAATCCTTTTTCTTCTCTGGACAAAGTTGCTTTTTCAGCAGAAGGGGAAGTAGGATTGGAGCAAAAGGCTGAACCTTCTATGGGATGGTATTCACAGCTATCTTTCTCTCAAGACCCAAGTTTTCTGCCTTCTATGGTACAACCACATCTGATGTGTTAAATTTGTGCTGTGCCAACACTTTGTTTATGCACTGACCTCTCTAATACGTATATCATAAAATCTCTTGAAGACAAATCCATCTTTTCAGCCTCATGAGACACTTTTTCTCACCTTTTCCCCCATGCACTTAAACAAGCTTTGTTTCCTTCCTTCTTTCTCTACTGCCTCCTTAAATCTCTTTCTTACTCAAAAGTGTTTTTCTTTTGTCTCCTCTCTGCTCTACATGAGCAAAAGGCAAGAGTAAAATCGAGACTTGGTATTCAAGCTCCAAATGTTGCTTTCAGCCACTGCAGTATTTCTTAGGCTTCTTTAATTTTCCCCAAAACAGAAGGGATTTCTTTCAGACAGTGACATACCAGTGTGTGACTTGGTCTGGGATGCTCCTTCCCTCTCTGGTCCTTTATGGAAAGAGTCACTGGAGACAGGAAATTGCAGTGTCATGTGGAATTTGCTATCTGTCAGCATGAACCTCTGAAGGTGTCAGCCTTTGTAAAAGACAGACTTCATTCCTCCTCTGATGAACTGCTCACCTGATTGTGAAGTTGCTGGGATATGTTATGAAGGATGATGTACAGCTGGCACCTTCCTTTGGTGATTGTTCCTGTTTTAAATACCTGTAAGAACACTTAAGAGGGTCCATCGGAGGAAATCCAGAGAGATGGTCTGTCCCGAGAATCACAGAATCGTAGGGGTTGGAAGGGAACTCGAGAGATCATCGGGTCCAACCCCCCTGCCAAAGCAGCTCCCTAGCTCATATTACACAGATAGGGGTCCAGACGAGTCTTGAATATCTCCAGAGAAGGAGACTCCACCACCTCCCTGGGCAGCCTGTCCCAGGGCTCCGTCACCCTCACTGGGAAAAAGTTCTTCCGCATGTTGGTGCGGAACTTCCTGTGCTCCAGTTTACAGCCATTGCCCCTTGTCCTGTCCCCACAGACCACTGAAAAGGGGCTGGCCAATTCCCCCTGCATCCCATGCCTAAGATATTTATAAACACTAATTAGGTCCCCCCTAAGTCTTCTTTTCTCCAGACTAAACAGTCCCAGCTCACTCAGCCTGTCCTCATATTATCCATGTGCCAGGATGTCCACTCTATACCCTATTCTGGGGGACATGGTTACTACTACAGACCCCAGCGAGTTTGTGAAGCTTCCTATCAGTATTTCCATATAGGCATGTTCATACGTGCTGGCAAACAAGCACTTAATGCTTCTTCACACAACCAACAAACCCTAGCCAAGAGAAGGTTATGGGATTTTCTGGGTTAGGAGGTTGCACATGTATATTACAAACACCAATGTGCCCCTTGTGATACAAAGACCCACCTAAACCCTTCAGAGTGCAGTTTCATTTTTGTTTTGTGAGAACCTTCTGTTTCTCAGCTTTGAGGTGGTTGTGTTTTCATGTATGTCTTTGTGATGTGCATATTTCCAAGTCCTTCCCTGGTGCAGAGTACTTACATATAAATATAGTCTGCTGTGACTTTTGTTGCAGAGGGTTGTACTCTTTATGATTGCATTAGAGTAAGCTTTAAACTGGAGACTGGGTTGCCACGCGGTTCAGTAAAAGGCACTCAGAGATTTTAACTGGGTCTCAGGTAGACTAATACACATTTCTTATCTCTCCCTACTTGAAGCAGAAAGAAAAGATTAAAACCTCACCCTCCACTTGCCAACCTCATCCAAAATACAGACTTAAGCTGTGCAGAGAGAATCGTGAGTCAGGAGGTACCACTCGAAATCACCTGCATTAATAGTCCCTTCTTCATCACAGCTGGGAGCTGCTAGGGATGGTACTCAGTAGAAGACATGTCTGTCCAATTTTACATCTTGCCCCTCCCTGCAGTTTTGGGGTAAGGTAAGAAAAGAGATGATGTCAGAGTAAAGGTACCTCTGTGATACTGATTCTTTGTAAGAGAAGTAATTTAAACAGAACTTAGTGAAATCTTGTAAATTGTGCTCTTGGGCTGTGTGCAGTTCTTGAACAATTTCCAATACACGTATTTGTTTGGAAGAAGATGAAAAAGGAGTGATTTACACTCTTTTCTACTACAAAAGTTTTTAATCCCACACTGGTAAAGATAAATGAGAATGAATCTAGTGCAGGCGGATATAGATCAAAGTGACCTGTGATGAAGGGTTATGCTAAAAATTATGCTATCCCAGTCTATTTCTCCTTGTGGTGGTACCATACTCTGACAATGGTCCTGGACAGGCACAGAAATACATTTGTGATTCCCTTTTTGGTTTCTTCTTTTGTTGGGACACCTGAGGAAAGAACGGTGCTATACCCAGAATGTCTTCTAAGCTGTTCTAGATATTCTGGACACAGACTTTAGGGTTCTCACTCTCTATGGACATTCTCTATTAGGAGGAGAAAGAGGGAGATGTAGGACTGAGTATCCAGAACTCTATTTGCAGCAGTATTGCACTCGCTGATGGTCTGATAGCAAGCGCTGTGGTTTTGATCTGGTAACAAATGCTTGAGAACAAGCAGTTCTGAAAGCAAAAGCAGTGCTGTGTGTTTAAAGGGCTAGCCAGAAATCCAGGCAAGGTAGATTCAGTTATACACTTGTGTGCAAACTTTTCACATAGCCATGGGCAGGTTGACTATTCTCATCTTGCCTTGGTTTCCAGTTCTTTCACAAGAGGCTCATATTTTCCTTCCCGTATGCGTTGCGAGGAAAGAAATCTCTAATATGTTGGAAGTATTATTAAACCCCTCTGTGGAAAGGAAGATAGAGAGATACCAAGAGGAGGACTTGCTTTTAGAAAGATGACTTGCAATTTCACGGAAGAGGACAGAACATCAGAAGTCAAAAAGGCATATTGAAATTCTCAAGAAGCAAGGCTGATTCAGAACATGTTATGTTTGCAGCTGCTGGGGTGTGAAACTCCTTCCACAATGTGACAGCTAGCATGAATTACTTTATTGCTCATAACAAATACAGATGGACAGATATCAGGGTGAGACGAAGGGCAGGGGCATTTGCAAGCTGACAGAGAGAACCTTCTACCAAATGCTGCTTGGAAATAAATGTATCCTAATCAGCTCTTCTGCCTTTCTTTATCTCCAGAAAACCTTTCCAGTTAACATTCTCCAACAGAAAACTAAAATGCTTTTAGGAAGTGCATGTTGTTTTCTGAGAATCTGTCTCTATTTTAAGGAGGTTGTCTAAAATGCTAATGCTTCTCTTTTCATCACGATTCACAAAGTTTGTGGTTTTCAAATATACCATTTCAGTTTCAGGCATGGGAATTGGGTTACTTCATTCCCTGTCCCTTCTCCAATGTTATCAATCAAGAAATGTGTTGTTGCCAGACTACATGAACATGATGCCCGATGATCTATGTTGGTTTTGAGTCAGTGGTGAGTTCCTGTCTGTTACATAGAGCAGCACCTCTAGTAGTGCTAGGCATGGAAAGTACTCCCAAGGGGGAAGATATTCACACATAGCTTTTAGTCTGTTAATATAAAAAAGAAAACAGGATGAAGTTGATGTCTCTAAAACATGAGTGGAAAGATAATATTGCACTTTCACCCACAAGTGATGGGGGTATCTAAGACTGTGTAGCAAAATATTGAAATGTCAGGTCAAAGAGGCACTGAAAATCAACTTCTGCATTTGACACCATGTTGCAGTTTGGTGTAAC
>VZTU01033582.1:0-30690 GCA_013400835.1 Zapornia atra
GGGGGGTGTTTTTGATAAGCTTATAGAATTTGAAGTGATAAAATGATAAGACTGTCCTCAAATACCCCTCGTCTGCACAATGCAATTGTATGCTTGATCAAATTACTTTCTGGACTTTCTCCCACGAGGTAATGAACATTGTGTTTGGGAACCAGTTTTAGGTTATAGGTTAGTACTTCTCCCTAGTCAAAATATGTTGAAGTGAAATGAATAGAACTTCTGATAAAGTTACCTCATCTGACTTTAGCTATTTTAGCCTACATATTAATAGGAATTATGCTGTTGACAGGGCTGGAATAAATGCTAGAATAAACACTTCTAGGTCAGTAATAAAAGCCCCCACAGGTGGGGCAGAACATGAAGACAACTCAGAAGTAAAGTTTTTTTTTTCTCTTTTTGTGCCTGTGTGTACATTTCAGTTCCATAAAAGTCTACTTTGAGTAAAAATTCCTCATCAAATTGGTGGATTGGATAAACATGCCAGATTGGAATGTTTGACAGATTTGGGAATAAAACTGGACACCCACGTGTCCTTTCCTCAACAGATGATTTAAAAGGCATATTTAAATATAGAAGTTATAGTAGCTTAACACTTTATAATGAAGAGTTTAATGAAGTCTGTACCACACACTGTACAGGAATTCTTGTCTTATTTTTGTTAACAACTGTTACTAGTAGACACATTTAAATGATAATTTAGTAATTTTCACAGATTTTTGCTAAACTGGTATAAAATTGCATCTCTTAATTTAGTTAATTGTAGAAAATGTACAGAAAGTTTGGGGTTTTTTTTTTATTTTACAATAAGTCTAACAGGAAGGAATTCTCTTTTTCTAAAATTGTCTTGCTAATTATATGTTACTTATGCATTATTTCTGTTGCAGTTGAAAACTTTTTACAACTTTGGTAAATGATTAGATTCATTAAAATTTATGAACAACACTTTTGGGAATAATTTTTATGATCATAGTGGCAATCAAGCAAATGTTAGTGTCTTATCAGATGTTGCAGAGAACAGTTCATAAGAACTGTTATGAGTAAAATTCACTTTTGGGGTTATGTAGCTCCAAAATTTTCATCTTAATACTAGAATATGCTAAATAAATATACTTTTACCTAAAAAGAAAGTATTTATGTCTTCAAGAATTTCACAGATGAAGTGTGCGTGTGTGTGTGTGTGTGTGTGTGTGTGTAAATTATTAAGTATTTTATCTTTGGGTATAGAATTGGGTATATAATTTCTAGACATAAAACATTTACATGATCTAAGAAAAGGCAATGCAAAAAGCAAACTTATTGGAAAAGAATTGAAGTAAGAATGAATAGAATTCTCATATCTGAAAATGAGACAAAATTTAGAAAAAGTGATTGGATGATGAAGGAACATCTAGAGCTCAAATCAGTTTCTGTAAGTTTCTCACTTTAACTGCACATTGTAAAGATAAATCCTCAACGGAGAAGAGAATGTCACCCAGTCATGGAAGAAGTACTTACAGAAGAAATGTCCACACCTCTGGGAACACAAAGATGTGACAGATATAGTATTAAATAAATTGGTTAAAAGTTTAAACACAAATATATGAGAAATTTTTGTGGATTTTTTTTTCCCTGAAGAAGGAAAACGTAATATATGAACAAAGACTTCTTTTATTTTACTAGTGAAATGGCATATTGAAAAATAGAATTGTGGCAAAACACAAAAGCAATGAAACAGAAAAGAGTGAAAAATCAATTTGCCTAGATTTAATAGTCTTTACATATTTGGTACATGCTAGGATTTTCCCAAATTTATCTATTTGATTATAAAAAGGCAGGTCAGACTGCCATAGAGAACTGATGATAAATTCTGTCAGGGAAGAATAAAGAGAACAAAAGGATCAGCTGAAAGGATTTTTACACTGCTAGAAGCCAGTATCTTTACTTTTCATATTACTGCCTATTCAGCTTTTTGCTGCATATGAGGTAGGAACTCTAGAGCACCAGACTAGAAAGATTTCTATTTATACTCAAAGATGGTCATCAAACTCCTGGCAACATACTGCATTTTTAAAAATAATCTATTATTTTCTGCCAGGCCCAATGCTGAATCAGAACCTAGCTGTGTTAACCATTATAATGGCATATAACAAAAGACAGGATCAGTGTCCTAAACAGCTTACAAACACCATTTAAAATATCTGTCAGTGTTTAGCTGGTAAATTTTTAATTTTCTGCCTATCTGGGGCTCAATGTAGTCCTGGAACTCAACCTAGCAAATGTCAATTGCCTTCCATAGGTCTTCACTTCGTTCAGAGGGCCCTCAGCCCTTTAACAGGTTGGAATGCATTTTCTGCTAGAGCCTTTGAAAACAGGATGCACTGTGTGTACAGCATGAAATGCTTTTTTCTTACATGTTGTTAGTCATGAGGAGCACTGAGGTAAGTGATCTTGTTCAAAACAGTTGGCTGCAGCTAGGAAGATAAATGCTTTTAGAAAAAGGAAAGTTTTTTCAAAGTTACACTTGATAAATTTGATGTCAACTCTTAATAAATCAATTAGAGGTAGAATGATAGTATGGAAGAGTTATCTTATTTTCTAGGGTCAGGAAAATAACTGTAATCTTTTAGTTTCCTATTCACTTTTGGTTCTCTCTCCTGCAACGTGACTCAGTCATTTTTATTTGCTCTCATGTTGAAAAGACATTCTAATACGAGAAAACTCAATCTAAGGAGCTCTGGAAAGAAATCTTTCATGATCTGTGTACTTCTGGATAGTAGATGTTAATGCAATCTGAAATCTTTTGTCTTTTGTCATTAGCTGGTACTTATCTTGGTTGTTTGTCAGAGATGTATTGCACTTGTTATATAGCTGGTACCCTCTCTATTTTTATTCTTTAAATTTGTTGCTGGATTTGAAAGGATTTTGTTTCTTTGCTGAAGCTGTATCCATTACTGTCCATTTTGTGTGATCCAATAAAAACAGTTCACCGGCTTTACCTGTTGATGTATGCTCCAATAAGGTGATGAAAAACTAACTTCCTTCTAGAGAATCTGCTGTTTAAAAAAAAAATTTTTGTTGGTAAACAGTCTACCTTTTTGTGACTTCTTTTGTTGCTCATTGGTTTTTCTCTGCCTTTTCGAAATTTCAAGGCTTTTATTTCTTTGTTTTAATTCAAATCCACCAGTGGACTGTAGAGAATATCTAGCAGTTATTTCTGGATGCTTTGCCTAGGTTGGTCTCTTTCTTGAGAATTCTTTGCTAAGAAGAATTTTTGGCTATGTAGCTGTTGTGGTTTAACCTGGCAGGCAGCTAAAACAACCACACAGCTATTTGCTCTCCCCTCTCCATGCAACGGAATGGAAGAGAGAATCAGGAAAAAAATGGTAAAACTTGTGGGTTGAGATATAGACAATTTAATATGACAGAAAATTAAGATGATGATGAGATAATAATTATATGATATACAAAACAAGTTATGCACAGCATAACTTCTTACCACTCACAGACTCCTGAGATGCAGCTAATTCCTGAACCATGGTCTAAACCACCAGTTAGCTTCCCCCAAGTTATGTACAAAGCATGATATTTGGCCAGTCAGGGTCTGCTGTCCTGGCAGTGCCCTCTCCCAGCCTCTTGTGCACCTCCAGCCTTCTTGCTGGTGGAGCAGTGTGAAAAGTTGGAAAATCCTTTACTTGGTGTGAGAATTGCTTAGCAACAACTAAAACATCAGAGTGTTATCAACATCATTCTCATCCTAAATTCAGACCACAGCACTATACCTGCTACTTGAAAGAAAATTAACTCCATCACAGCCAAAACCAGGACAGTAATACATTTTTGTATCGCTATTCTTCCCATCCTGCCCATGTAACAGTCTGCTCTGAAACCACAGGCAAGTAGGTAGGAGTATGAGCAGCCATGTACCTGCTCTAGTTTCTGCCAGTTTCTGGCATCTGGCTGTACCCACTAACAGGAAAATGGGTCAAGTCACCTTTCCTTTTGCACCTTGGTCTTTATCTATTATATAAGGAGCTTGGAGCTGCACCTATTTGTTTTTCCAGAACTCTCAGCAAGGAAATCTGCTGCCATGCATCACTACTATAAAACAAGAGAGGGATGGCTTGACTAAGTGTGGTTGTTTTTTGGTTTTTTTTTTGTGGATGCCCTCATGGCAGCTTTTCACTTTAAAATACAGTAAGTGACAACACTTGAAAATGTACAGTGATGTATTGCAGATAGCAGAATAAAAAGGTCTTTTCCGGGACATGAAGCTTCCCCCCACAATGGGTGTTTCACTTCCTGTTTTGTCAATAAATCATCATTAAGCATAGACCAAGCAAACAACTTTATGTTCTAAAATTGTTTTTTACAGTCAGGAAGTGTTCAAAATTCACAAAATCATGGCATCCTGAAATAAAAAGAAAATTTGAGTGAGGTTTATTGATGTAATTTTTATCATATATTTCATGCAATTACTGATACACCTTCATGGGATTTTTACCATAACATTACTCTTAAAAAAAAAAAAAGTTGTTTTCTTGATATCTCAAAAAAAACCCCTCACAAAACAGAATAAGAAAGTATAAAAGCAAAGCATTTTAAATGTGTAATGTTAAGAATATTTACAAAGATTCCTTTAAAAACACATGATATTTGGTGATATGCAGACTGCTAGGTTCCAATAATGGGAATTTTCCTTTCCACATTCTTCTATCTTTTGTCATTGTAGGTTTATACAAACCTAACTGGAAAGACTGGCACATCCAGAGTGATTCAGTCAGAACTCTTTTCTCCATGTGTAATGAAAACATATGTGAATGATTTGGCAATGTTACGGGGGGATTTTTTGTTTCTGTATTTTTCTCTTTAAGTGAGATCCTATACGTTTTCTCCAGAAGGTACAGTGTGGAAGGTCTAGATACTAGAATAATGGCAAAGACTGCTTTAATCAGAAAGAATCTGATAATACTGTTATATGCATAGCTACAGGCCTGCTCCTTGCAATCTTCTCAACATGACTAGTAGAAAAAAGTAATACAGAATGTCATCACTTCGACGGTACATAATGCTTACATTGGGAAAGTTCTCCCCTCACTTCTTGCAGTGAAGATCGTATTGGTCTTTGTCTCCTATCTAGAGAAAGCTGAAGTGTTGATTTAACAATCAGAAAACTTATGTTGCGGGTCCCTTTATCATACTAACATTAAAGATTATTGCACTGTGAAAAGGTATTTTCCAACTGTTGCTGACCCAGCCAGGGAGAGTGTTAACGCTCGCTGTTAGAGCATGCTGTGCTTTACTAAGAGCTTGTACAAATGGGGATGTGTTCTGGGAAATCTTGTAGTAGGCGCAGATTACGTGAGTGTAGATGCAAAGCAGAATGATCATGTGCTGTTGCTGCACAGAGTGAAGGTCAGCAAAAGAGCACACATTCTGCAGATTGTGGGACAGAAGCTATGCAGTCTTGCTGCATAAGAAACAGACTTTTTGTTTTGTGTAGAGTTTTTGTGACAATGCTTACATTCCAGAGTGGAATGAAAACAAAAGCATCTCCTGTATATCCAAAAAACCCCACATCCTTCAAGCTAATCTAAATACTTCAATTGGATAAAATTAGGATGTTTCATTATGTTTTAACTTTTTTGTGTGTTTTATATTTTCTAATTTAATCAAACCTTCCACCAACTTTTTTTTATCTGGAAAAGAAAATACAAATAATCAATTTTGCATAGGTTAAGGTGAAATATTTGGGCGGTATCATAATCCTTTTTTGTGGTTTTCTATTCATAGTAAATTTTTGTCAAAGGTAATGCATTTCTGGGAAATGTTTTACTTTTAATGAATTTATACTTCCTAGCTGTACTCTACAAGATCCATGCTGTTAGTATTACCAAAGACTGGATAGATTATTTAACCAACTTTATTAAAATCTAACTTCTTACTGTTTTGAATTCTATCTTAAATGAATAAAGCAATCGGACTCACATGATTTCTTTTGTATCACTATTGTCCAGGTTAATTATTCTCCCAACTAACAGTAGAGGTAAGGAGAGAACTTTCAATGAGTAACTTACGATTTACAAGTTTGGATGGCAATATTGGCTTGCACTTCTCGGGAGATGCCACATTCTCTTCATCTGTTACATACTCGAAGTTAATAATAAACATCATTGCTACTCCCTCTTGATTTTTCACTGGAATTATGTGGGTGTTGCAAATGAAGGTAGATCCTGTGGATGGAGAAAGAAAAATAAAATTTAAAAAAAAAAGAAAGGAAATGTCACTATTTTTTCACTCCTGTAATTCCAGTTACACCAACAGATGGCAAAGAATATTTCTTTGATTTTAATGATTGAACATCAAACATTACACATCAAGCAATATAATTTAAACAGGAACATTTTCATAGAAATAAATACATCTGTTGAGAATTTATTAGATTAATTACCTCTTTGGAAAGAACTCTTCCTTAAAATGACAATTTTACTTTTTGTTTTTATTCACTGGAAGTACCTATATAGACAGAATTGTGATATGGAGACATTTAGTACCAAAAGTAGCAATGTGAACACTGTTGCAACAACAGCACTAGTGAAGAAAGCAGAACCCCATTCTTCTAAATGTCAGACATTCTTCAAGCTTTTGGTTCTATTAGAACAGGATGAATCATGCTTTAAATATTTATGGGTGTAAACATATCACTATTCTTATTTTAGCTTTCAATCTTTTCAGGGCTGTTTAATGTTTAGGTTTGTGTTTAAAATGATAATTGTTATCTGATTCTATGGGGTTTTATATTCTATCACAAAAAACTTCTAAGCTGTGGTATTTGTATTTGATTTAACTGTTATATACAACTTGAAGTATGAATTTGTAGTACCCTAGTGTTCATATATGTGGAGCATACCCAGATTATAACTTCTGTTCATTTAAGTATGATTTCTCAACGCCTCTGGTACTCAGGATGTTCTTGTTCAAATGCCCAATTACAGATTTTAAAAAGTCTTTGTGTTAATTCTTCCGGTATAATTTTTAAGAGATTTCATGTGCTAAGGTCATTAGTTTTAATTCCTTCTATTAACGTAACGGAATATAGTGGTTCCAAAAATAATGTGATTGCTGTAAGCAATACAATAATGTGCTAAAAGCTTCATGCAAGCACAACTGTGTGAGATGATGTCTTTCCATGATAACTAGGGACTGGCCTAATGTACATCATCTGCAATTTATGCATTCAAATGCAGTAATCACTGAAACTTGACAGGCTGTGCAATTTGACAAAAACAGATCCTGATCTGGGTTACACAATGTTTTCTCTGTGTGTGTGTGTGTGTGTGTGTGTCCCATTGAGGAGAGAGACAGTAAAGAGTTACATCATTATAACTAAGATCAGATTCTGGCTCCTCATATTTAATGTAGTACTTGCTATAGTGTGGTATATATGGCAGTTTGAGCTATGTATAAAATTGACATGCTGGCCTTTCAAGTTTTGCAGCTGTACCTTCAATCCATTTAATAATACAGTTAAGCTGTAGCACTTGCCACAGTTGCCATGGTTACAAGCTCAATGACTTTAGTAAACAGAAAATAAGCAATTTAAGACTGTTCCATTAGTGCTAAAAATAGAAGTGCTGCAGGCCAAGCATCGCAACATAGACTGGTTAAACAGAGGGTCTGAAGAGAATTTAGAAATAATCTTTGTGCTTTTAGCTAACTTATAAAAATACATATTGAGCTTAAACAGACGACATTCTATTTATTGATTTGCTTGGAAGAAAATACCTCCTATTTCATGCTACAGACTGTGTTCTGAGAGGCAGATTTATAGGTTGAACAGACAGCTCCCAATCAGACGCCTTCGGAGAACAGTGAACTTCGGCAGATCAAATATATATTGGCTTTTGGGCACAAGGATGATGAGGAGCCTCAGACTTCTAGAAAAACTTTCCTGCTTTTGAAGGCAAGGGTGTTTCAGCTTTTGAAATGCTTCCCACAGTGCTAAGTAATGACACTATCTCCCGTTTATGTAGAACATTCCGCCCTCAAGCATTTACAAACCTCATTTGTACTGGAACTAGTGATTTGCATCTCTGGGGAGATGCAGAAGCTGTTTAACAGTCCACGACTTTAGAATGTGAGAAAAAGAGCACAGGGTTAAAAATTTAAGCTCCATGTAGAAATATTTTGTGAACAAAAAATGAGAAAGATTCATACCTAGTATAATTCAGCATAGTTAATTTGAAGACCAAATGCACCAGCAAGTGAATGAGTCCAGTGTGGTTCATTAGTCTGAATTTTTTCCAAGACACCTGGACTTTTTAAGAGGCATACAATATTTACTTTGTCCGAATGGCTGGAATTGGAATTCTGCAACTTAACTAAATGACAATGCCTGCTGCGGTCACTGGTTGTGTTTTCCTTTAGTACAGAAACTGTTATCTGCTCTGTGCTTATAAATATCTCTATTGAAATGGCAATAAGGAAAGACAAAATAACCAGGAAGACCCTAGTGTGACTTGAAAATATAAGCTGGGTACAAAGAGAAAATATTAGCAAATTCAAAAGATAAGCTTTCTGTTGTTGGAGTTGGTGGCAATAAATAAATATTAAGGAGCAGATTGTATATAAGCAATTTTATTCAGTATTTGCACTCTGGCATTCCACTGCTCTTCATTGCACTCCCTCAATGAAGAGCAGTGTTTTCCCTGTTTTGTCTCTATACTTAATATTTTGGGAGTAAGAAATGTTTTTCATGACCAGTAAAAATAGTCATGAAATTTCTGGAATTTGCATTTCTCAGCCAATGGCACAGGGCAAGTTTATGACATAATCAGAACATTTATGTAAATTATACATTTGTAATTAATAGATTCAATATCCAGCAATATACCTGGATTTTCTAAACATTATTATTGTGGGATAATAATGAAATATACCTGTTGTGCTCTCTCTTTATCATAGTTGGAGGTGATACATAAGAAAAACCAGGTATTTTCTTCTCAGCTGGAATTCCATGGTTATGAGGGTTTGTTTTCTTTTCTCTGTGGCACCTTGAAGCCCAATCTTTCATCTAGGTAAATTAGGGGCAAAATATCCATATGTGAAGAAAAGGTTCTGCTCCCCTATATGCTGTGCGGATATGGTGTAGGATCCAGTAGTTATTTATTCAATGGTATGATTTCACAAGACTAGATAGGCTTGTATGAATCAAGTAACTGCCAAAATACATACATAAGTGACAATAAATATTTAAGAAATAAAAAATTTAGGATATATTGGGATTCTACAAGGATTTATTGGATCATTTGAGCACTTCTGGTGAAGCAAAGCTTATTTAAACATCTGGCTGCATAGTGTTTAAAGTTAACTTGTTTCATGAGAGCAGTGCAAAGCAGGCACATCAAACCGATTAATCTGGTTTATAAAATCTCTTTACCTTTCCAGTGTTAATAAGTACTTCTTTGGGGGAAGAAGAGAGACATCCTGTGAGGGAGAATTAGTGTGGAAGATCAGAAAAACTTCTTTTGACTTTGGCCATCCCAAATGGAGTCTTAGTCTTTAGCACAAGAAACCGAGGCATGGCTTTCTACTAACTCTTCAACTCCCCAAATCCAATAGTCTGTTCCTCCCTATAGGACATAGGAAGCATCTCTCTTGACTTCTTCCAGGCTGTGACAGGACTTGAAAAGTTAGTTACTCTTTTTATTCAGGTCTAGGACAACACTTGTCCAGGCAGCAAGTACAGGGAATTTAATGAAATGAAATAAAATTAAATTAAATGTGTGCTTCACTCTTGGGAAAGAGAGATTATCCTGCTTGGTGTGGACATTCAGTAAGGCTGAGCCTGTGAATTTTGTCCACCATGCCCAGTATGGCAAATACAAGTAGTAACAAGTCCCTTAGGAGCATATAAAATGCTGATCAGTTCTTGTTTTCCATCCCAGACTGCTGTTTATAATCTATTTTGTTGCTAAGTGCTGGCAGATAGAGAAGTGAATATGGACACGCTCCTTATATGGACCAGTGTGATAGATGGAAAGCAAGGTGGGAGGGTTATACAAAATCTTGTGAAATAAGGCTGTCTCTTACACACTGCTGATAAGACTTTTGCATTCTTGAAATGCCCTAAGGATAAGCAGAATACCCTTACTTGAAGCAGCTTCACATGTGATCTTCTAGAACTATGACCTTATTCCCTGTTGTTCCATATCTATTTTCAGGCAAACTTTAAAAAAAGAAATGGAATCCAGCCAATTTTTTTTTCCTATATGTTATCAAGATTCTGATAACAAACAGGTTAAAACCTTGCTTTAGCAAGCAAGCGCTCTCATCAAGCTGTAAATGGTGCGGAAGAATGACACCTGAAAATGACTAGTTGGAAAGTAATAATGAGACCAGGAAAACAAATCATTTTGTATCCTTGAAGGTTTATAAACAAAGGAAAGAAAATCAGAAGAAAAACATTACCCAGTGAATGTTTGCTGTGTCTTGTGTGATTTCTGTGAGTTATCACCGAAGAAAGTACTTTTATGCTTAAAATTCAGAAGCCTGTTTACCTCTAGTTGGAGGTTCACTCTAAGCAGACAAGGTACTTAGTTGAGCTTTTGTTGGCATTTAGAGACAATTGCAGCGCTGATGTGTATTGAGTATCAAGCGAAACCCAGTCTGTCAAATATTGAGGGATGATGTGTATTGTGATGTGGGGACTCACCATGACCATTCAAGGCCTGAAAATCTATTTCTTCATGTTCCTATTCAAGCACAAGCCAGGAATAATGCAGCATGTCACAGGGAATCTTGTTTTCAGTGGACTTACTGGAAAAGGTTTACTTTCTCAAATCACACTCAGAAGTCTATTCCTGTAGCGTTATGTTGAAAATAGTCATGAGAAGATCCTATGAATTTCACGTGATATGATGTTAAAGAGCTCCAAATGCCTTTACAAGCCCATTTCTGTGTCAATTAAAAGAAAATGTTTACTAACAGATTTTCACAACTTAGTCTGCCTGTTCATAAAATAAAAATGAGTGGAGGAGTGACTGAATCTCCCCTGAGAAAATTGCCCAGCTCCTAGTGATGTAGAATCAGATCACTGGAGACAGATACCACATAACTACTTGCTCAATTCAGTAACAACCCCATGAAAGAAGTATCAGACAAATATTTATGTCTGTTTTTTACCTGCAGCTCTTTGCATCTTTGCACTTGATGTCATTTATTCCAATCTTTGGAGACATCTGAACTGCAGAGACCCTATTTAAGTTTTGTCAAAGCTTTGGCTCTAAAGGAAAGAATTACCTCTGGATGTTCCTTCACTCCACTCCTCGCCCAGTTGTTATGTAGCTGCATCAGTGAAGAACAGGAGGAAACTTGATGCTAAGACTAAAGATGGGAATATTTGTACCCATAAAGAGCATCTATTCCAGGAATCCTTGGCCACATTGCAAACATTGACTGTTACTGCCTTTCAAAGTGCACAGGTATTATTTTACTTTCTCTAGAGGTGATAGGACTGAGGCATAAAAAGAAGTCTTTTGTCCAAAGCTGCAGCAAAAATTTAGAAACTAAGGGTAACACAAAGAAACTCTTGATCCTATTTTCACAATTGAATTAGGAGATAATAGCCTCACAGTATTAACATGAGTTTAGTGTATATCCACACAGAACTCTGGGTAATGGGTTGTATGATTTTCTTCATCTTTTACCTGTATCTTCTGAGCTGTGTCTTTATGTCACTGTTTTCCAGTTCCATCTGACTGAAAATGAGCTATCTTGTGTGGCAAGAATGGGGAATTCACAAGCTTCCCATTTAATATGCTGCAGATGTATCTGTATGACTGTCTCTTTTAAAAGACTCATTGCAGAGAACAACTAAAAATAGACAGCAGGTTGAAATGTATTATATCCCTTTTCAATTGAATAGCTATTTTTAAGGGGGATACAAGAAGAGTATATTTGGCTGATATTTATTAGGGAGCTTATAGTGATTAAATGGGACCTGTTCCCTTTGACATTTCACTCCACCCTCCCTATGAAATAGATATCCATTCTGTCACTCTAATGGTTGCTGATACTAAGATTTGATTTATAGGACTGTGGAGCATTGACCCTGGCTGGCAGCCAGCTGCCCACTAAAGCTGCTCTGTCACCCCCCTCCTCATCTGGGTGAGAGAGAGAAAGTTATGAGGTAAGGCTCTTGGGTTGAGGTAAGGACATCAACTTCAACACCATCATGGGCAAAGCAGAACCAACTTGGGGAAGTTGATTCTAATAAATTAGTTTAATTTATTACTAATCAAATCAGAGTAAGATAATGAGAAACAATACCTAAATCTTCAAACAACTACCTGCGGCCCCTCCCTTCTTCCTGGGTTCAACTTCATTCACAAATTCTCTACTTTCTTCCCCACAGCAATGCAGGGCAGCAGGGAATGGGGGTTGCAGTCAGTTCATCACATGTCTCTGCCACTCCTTCCTACTCAGGGGGAGGACCCCTCACACCCTTCCAGGGCTCCAGCATGGAGTCCCACTCATAGGAGACAGGCCTCCACAAACTTCTCAAATGTAAGTCCTTCTGAAGGGCTACAGTTCTTCATGCACTACTCCAGTGTGTGTCCAGAACGTCAGGAGCAGATTGCTTTGCCATCAGTCCGTTCTGTGGGGAGCAGTCCTTGAGGAACAGATTGCTTCAGCATGGGTCCCTCACAGGGTCACAAGTTTTGCCAGCAAAACTGCTCTAGTGTGGGCTCCTCTCTCCATGGGTCCACAGGTCCTGAAAGGAGCCTGCTCCAGCATGGGCTTCCCACAGGGTCTCAGCCTCCTTTGGGTGCATCCATCAGCTCTGTCATGGGATCCTCCACAGTCTGCAGGGGAACAATCTGCCTCACCATGGTCTTCTCCATGGACTGCAGGGGAATCTCTGCTTTGGCACCTGGGCCACCTCCTCCCCAGTCTTTGCTGAACTTGGAGTCTGCAGAGTTGTTCGTCTCACGTATTTTAACTCCTTTCTCTGGCTGCCATTGTGCAGATTTCTCCCCCTCTTCTTAACTCAGTTACCCCAGAGGCACTACCACCATCACTGATGGGCTCAGCCTTAGCCAGCAGTGGGTCCGTGTTGGGGCCAGCTGGCATTGTCTCTATCAGCATAGGGGAAGCTTCTAGCAGCTTTTCACAGAAACCACGTCTGTAGCCCCAAGCTACCAAAAGCTTGACACAAACCCAATACAAGGACCGATGAAGGTTTTGTAAGGTATTAACTTACAGTGTTTAGAGGTGAGGGAGGAATTTTTAAAATAGCAAACTAAGAAAAGAATTACCCTCTGGAGACTGTGCACAAGTTCATTATATGGCTGGCTTATATAAATATCTCATTTTCTCTCCCTGTAATCGCATTTGTGATATAATTCAATAGCTAGATAAATACTGTTAACAGCTTGCTCCAGCATTTCTTATGCTACTGCATTGGCAAAATTATTGCTAACCTCTTAATTGTAATATCTACACCTACACTAATAGAACTATGGTGATCAATTGTAATGCAGAACACATTTTATTGGGGAGGGCTGTTTCCTAGTCCTTTGTTGTTTAAGCGTATATAAACATGTACAGAAGCTATACAGCAATTAAATATTTGGCAAGGAAAGAAAAATGAAAAATAAAGAAGCAGTGATGCTATATATGTCTAAAGCAAAGACCAAGGAAAGAGCATGGAGTGAAAAATGTTGAAAACTTGTTGTACCTGAAAGGGTAAAGACTTCTTAGATTCCAGGTTGCACATAGAAGAATTTTAGGAAAGTACAGCTGGTGCAGAAATTGCAAGATTGGCTCCTTTCTGTCTCAGTTCACATTAAAACTACATTTGATTTTTGTCAGAAAGGGTTTCTCTAGAGCACAGACTGAAGTCAGGAGGCCCAGTTCCTATAGTCTGCCTTGAACACTCTCAAACTGATTTTCCTGAGAGATATACTCTGGTAAATGCATAGAGGGGTGAAAGCTGGGTCTGAATTTTTTTTTTCTGGATGGGTTCTCACTAGTGGCAGTTTGCAAGGCTGAGATATTGATACATGAGTGTTACTTGGAATGACTTAGGCCCTAAAATTAGGCTAAAATCTTTATTACACACTGCCCTTTTTGTCCAGAAGTATATGGCAAGTAGTATTGCTTCTGAAAAGCAATCTGTCTGATCTGTTAAGATAGTATTTCTGTGTCTGTATGTGCAGTTAAATATCTTGTACCTGGTTTCTTGCACCTATGTAAAGCCTCTAAGTACACTGCATACAGTCTATCACCAGATGCTAAGCATTCAGACATGGAAAGTTAGGACAAACTGCACAAAGGGCTCTAAAAAAAAAATTAAAAATTCATTAAGTCTGTAAACAATTTGCAAGTTGAATGTTGAATAACTGAGGAAGATTCTTTATTTTTTTGTACAGATTGTGTGAATGAGGCAAGTTTAAGGTTTTCATCTTGTTTTCTTGTCATAAATGCTTGATTTTATAGACACCTGTAAGATACTTGTAGTGAATGCAAGATATACTGCACTTGATGAATTTCATAACTGAATTTCTAACATTGCCAGAAACAATGCTATTTTAGAAAGAGAGAAACAGAAATGTTTCACTCAGACATTGTCAAAATGAAATATTTATTATTTTCTAAGGACAACATTGAAAAGTTATTTTTTATGCATTGCACAAGATATTCCTGTGAGACAAAATTAATATTTTGAAATGTTTGTTTCACTGAAAAAGAAAAAATTAAAAATGTCAGGATTAATAGCAAATAGAAAATCCATTCCTGCATTATACACTTCAGCCGAGGACAAATTAAGAGCTTTTCCTTAGGTTCTAAAATGTGGATATACTTGACTAGAGTTATATGTCTATTAATAATGAGAACCCAGAATGTAAGGCTGTAAAACATGGAGCATCCCAATATGTGACTGTAGACAATAAAAAAGTTACCATTACCAAAAATTACTATGTCCAGTGTCATTGGACATAGATAAGTACCACTGGAGAAGGGTCAGGGATGAAATACCAAATTCTTTTCTGAAGTTGAAGAGATGGATGAATAAAATGCAATAGCTTAGTCCAAGTAATGATAATGAAACACTCTCAAAATGAGTTTGTTGTACTATATTTTTAGTTGTATCACCAGGCATTTATGTATTAGTTTTAGGTCATTTTCATGCATTTTCCAATCTCTGTGAAGAAGAGTTTTTAATTAGGAAAGGTCATAGCAGTGAGGATTGCATAAATTCAGTGAGATTACATGTAATTAGAATATTTTTGAAAACAACTGGATTTCATTGTGAAAATGCGTTGACTTTTTTCATTCACAATTTCAGTAAGCTTATTTAAAGAATAGCACTCAACAAATACCAGATGTATAGCTCAAGGTGAAAAACAATGATAGGACACATTTTCTTCCACATTTTTTTCAACAGAATAATAAAGAACTACAGAGCTTTAGTGTCTGCTAACAAACAGTATGCGATTATTTTAAATAATAAGTTAAATATGATTTAAACATAACTGACAAATAATGGTTCTAGTTTTTTATTTTTCAGCTAGTTGGCTAAGAATTAGCATGTATTTAATTGTATGTGCTAAAATTATAGATGCCTTTATTCTTTATGTTTTTCTTCTCTCTTTCTCTCTTTTTCCCTCTAGCTATTCTTTACTAAACCCTCATTAGAAGCTTTGCACCTCTGGGCATTCAACTGAGAAATGTCTTATTATGTTCATGAGAAAAGGAAGCTCAGGTTTGTTGAATATTGTCCATCTTGCAGAAAAAGTGCAGAATAGACATTTCTGTGAAAGTAACCTCATTTATTTTCCCAAATTAAACTACATAAACTATTTTAAGAACTAATTGAATAACCTTACAATGTAGAATGGGGGGAGGGGAGGCGGGGCAGGATAGAAGTAAAAAAAGGAAAAGGCAGAACTCCATTTCAGTAATTTTAAAAATTCGTTCAAGGTATTGGTCCAGAATATATGAGGTAAAGGAGTGAAACAGATTCTGTTCACACACTGTGCCATTTCAAGGAGATTTTTTGTGATACAGTTCTTAATAGATATCAAATAGAAGACATTAGATGGCCATATACTATGAAGGGCAATATAGAAAAACAGATCAAGAGTAGGTTCCCTGAGGCAAAAGAGAAATGTCATTGCTGCAAACTTTCTCAAATGCAGTGTGCATCCAGATCCATTGGTCAAGTGGATGGAATGCCATTTTCTAAATATAGATGCCTTTTTCATGAAAATCATAGCCTTGGAAAATCATACTCATGGAAAGATACCCTTTCTGATGCTTTGTAAGAGAGTTGTAGTTAGAAATACACAAAACCTGAGCTAGTAGAAAAAAGTCATCATATACACTGTCAGGTGCAGTCATAATGTATGCATTATAGTACTTAACTCTAATCCAGAAAATGTGTCTGAAGGGACAGACAGACACAAAACAAGGGATTCTTGTATGCAATAGCTATCATGAGGTCTTGTTAACAAAGACGAAGATCTGGAAACCCTCATCAGTGAGAAAGCCAATCCGGAAAACTGATGGGAGTTATCAACCTACTGGGATCATAAAACAAGTAAATGTAATCTCCCAGGGCAAACAAAGTAGCTGAAAGAGATGTAATATTCCAAAGTTTGTTAAAACACAAAATCATGGGATTTTAAATACATATTGATAAATGTGATGGGAGGTCTATATACTGAAGGTTTGTCAGACAGGCTGGTAAAACAGTAAATTTTTGTAAAAAGAAAAAACCTCCAAGTTTTCTAATGGAAAATCTCCATGCCCAACATGATGTATTTTTCTTTTAAGATCCCATTAGAATTGATAAATATGAATAATTTACTGGACTAGAAGTTCATGACTGCCCTAGGGGTGGTTTTTATTACCTGATTGCAATCAGTATAAACAGACAAAGAACAGTCCCAAGCAGTAAAATGGTGATTCTTCTAAATGGGTAATTTTCTATGGTTGAGAAAAATGTAAGTGGAAATAATCAGGAGGAGAAATCAGAAAAATATATGAATGAAAAATCTGAATTCTTAATGAAAATGTTAGGTAACAAATGAGTAATGTTTAAGAGATGCTGAAAATCTTAACTGCAATTGAATGCAAAAATAAAGGTAACAAATAGGAATTAACAGGCATATAGAGAAAGTAAATACTCATCTGTAGAAACAAAGACGTAAGAAATATAGAAAGTTGATAGAGGAATGTGGCAACATCAGAGCAAGACTAAGCACAGTAGGTAGGTATGTAACTGCACTGAACAAAAAATAATTCAAATAATAGTGATAGTCCATAAAAATCCCAATAACAGCAGTGGTGGTAAAATTGTTAATAAGTATGTGGTAATAATTATGCATCAAGGCGACAGATACATGAAGAAAATTTCTGAAGTATGGTCTTTGCTAGATCCAAACCAGCAGAAAACAAGAAAAAATTGTAATCAAAGGTCTAGGTCTACAACTTAGCAGTCTACAACTTTGATGTAACCTCATAGCAGATCTTGCTGGGCAAAGTTCCAGAAGGTTGGAACAATGCTAATACTGGGCCTGCATTCATAAAAGGGATATAGTGGTTGAAATGACTGCATGGCAGTGAGCCTGACATCAGTTCTAAGCAAAATAATTAAACTTGTGATGTTAGATTATTTAATAAAGAATACCTGACTGGAGTATAATTAATGTCACTCAGTATGGTAAGGCAGACATTATTAATGGACAAAAATTCTGATTTGATGATTATATTCTTTGTACAAAAAAAAAAGAACCAAGCAGCCATTACAGGCATATGCTTTTGTAAGGTATTCTACTGATTGCTATACAATATTGTAATAAAGTAATAGCACTATACTTATAAAAAGCTAATTACGTGGTTTACAAATTGACTACAGGCTTCCAAAGAGTCATTAATGGAGTATCACATTCAGTGCTGGAGTTTCTAGTGAAAGTCCATAGACACGACCACAATAGCGTTAATTTGCTTTGATAAGATCTGTAGAAAAGATAAAATTGCTTCTATGAAATGTATGGATGCTTCAAAAACTATTTTTGAAATGGCTGATGACATGGTAATGAGTCAAAATAGAAGAATTTTGATTATTCAGTAAGTGAGACATTAAATGCAAACAAATGCATTCTGAAATTGTGAATTTAATCATCGAGTTACAGAACCAGGGCATGTGGGCTGGAACTAAATCATGGTAGCTATATCTTGAATGTACTGTTTCACAAAAGAAATAATAGGATAATGTGTAAAAATGGCCAGATTAGCCTGCATAAAGAGGTAGAAGTCAACATCTTCCCATGTATGTAACACTGGGGAGACTGAAACTGGATTACTGCATACATTTTCTGGCATCTGAATTGGAGAGGGCATAAAGAAGATCAGAGGAATAGCATCCTTCAGAAAATTCCATCAGTTTGAATCTTAAATATGTCAATCTTTGTTTAGTGAAAAGTAGTTCATGAACTGACTTGTATTGCAACAAATAACTTCACGAAGGAGCTCCTGAGTCTAGCAGAAAGAACCTAAATGTCTGGAACCTGAAAGCAGATAATGCAAGCTGTATCCTCTGGAATGGACTATCACGGAAAAGAGTGGTTCTCCCTCTGTTTTTTGATCAAGACTGGAAGCAACAGACAATTCCTTTTAATCAACAAACCAAAATCTATTAATATTCATTAAGTTCTAATGTTTCTTCTGAATATCTCATCTCAATTGAAGGAGGAATTCAGTGCTTCCTGGGGCAACTTTGCTCTGAACATATAGCGTTCCATAAACCAAGATGCTTCCTCTCCCCTGTTCTTGGGAATAAAATTTCATGTGCTCTGCTTAGTCAATTGGTAAAATTTCATGATCTAGTCAGATTTCTATGAGGGATCACATTTCAATAGCAGGCTTTGGCCAATCCTTGGATTATGATGGTATAGCAGTGAATTCAATTCACAAAACATGACTCCTAATCTCCCTCTCTCTTCTGCTGACAGACATTCCAGCAGACAGCTGTGGCTTGCGCGTACCTGTTTGTCACTCAGATGCATCAACAATGCTAGCTCAGTACTTACTCTCCAGGGCACTATGTGTGTAGGCGTTATGCCTCTGTTCCCATTCTTTCCTCATCATAAAGGGCAGCGGTTCCCAAATCTCACCCACCTAGTAACGGTTGCTGGAGAATGCATTTGGCTATCTAGGCTGCATTCACTGCTCAAATAGCTGTTTCCTGTCTCCTTTAGGGAAAATGTACAGGCCAGATGGTGATGCAGGGTCAAAGCACAGCCAGTGCAAAATCATTATCATTAACTACGTCTCCCTGCAAATAATACATATTTATTTGTCAGAATGAAATCTCCCTTGTGAAATGGAAGAATAATTTTGTTAGGAAAAAGCTCTCTTTAGCCACCAACAACTTCACCTGATTAACTAAGAGCATAACTGTTACCGGACATGGCAGTGGAATTTGTTCTTTATTTTGGAAAGTAAATCCAGCTTAACATCCCCTAACCTTCACAGAAAGCTCATGTTCTTAGGTTGGAATCATGCCCTTAGTATCCATACTTGATGGCTTCACATGATGTCCTGACTACCCATATGTATGTCCATCTGTTAGGCTGGCAGTGTTCCCTCCCACAAGTTGCTGGACTCTTGCCCTGGGCCATGGCCGAGGACTGAAGGCTTACTTAATACTTCATGTGACTTCCTGTCTGTGTGGATGTGTGTGTGCGTGTGTGCTGTAACCCTCCTTTTGTAACGGACAGGATGGAAGATATTTGCCCAATTTGCTTCAGGCAAAATAATCTAAGTGCAATTCAGAACATCATTAGGTAAGGCTTTTTTGCTAGAAAAGTGGTAAGCAATTCCCCTAGGTGGAGCGAGGTGGATTTTTTTAAAGCTGAATCTCTAAACCTAAACAGTTTAATAGCATAATATGGCTTTCTATTAGGACAAAGTACATATTCTACAAAAGAAAAAAAGCTGACTAATATTACTGACACACCACTGACAGACCCCAGAATAAAGTTTTTGTGTGGTAAACACTAAATAGCAGTGGATTGGGAAAGTATTCTTCCTAGAAGGCTGGATTTTTGAAAGTCTTCACATAGAGTTCACACGATTTTATTTTGCCAGTTTTATCTTTCAAGTTGAACACAATTGCTGACTAAATGGCTGAATAAAATTGTGCTTCTTTTATCAACTGTGTGCCATCTAGTTTACAGCCCATATCCACTTCATCAAAATGGGTGATTCCAAAGTCCTGTCACTGCAGACCCTACAGCTAGTGACTCGGGCTTTCCTCCATGGGATGCTCTGCCTGCTGCTTTTCCTTTCTGTTAATTCTGCATGCTTCCTCAGAGCTCCTATTAGGCTATAGGTCCCTTACCATCTCTTGGCATATATTACTATACGGTACACGCACACACTCTTGGCTTCTGGTTTACTCCTTTGGGACAATCTAGGAAAGGAAGAAATATGAAGACATCATAACCAAATACTTTTTGCAATTGATAAAATTGTTCCTGAAGTATTTTTCCTAATGTTTCCTGGAAGATGAAAATTTGGTTGCTGCTCACACATTCTGCTCTGTCTTACATGCTCTTCTGGGAGGCTCTGGCCCATTCACCCCAAACATGAATCTTTTTGTCGAAAAACTGGTGCATGAAGCTGCCGGTTTAAGATCTTTTATTTGCCATTTTGGCTTTCAAATTCCTATTATAGTCCATCAGCCTTCCTTGGACATCTGTTTCAAATGCATTACAGTAACCTGTTTGAGACATAGCCTGCCTCAGGCATAGCGCAGAATGGAAATCATAACACAAAATGATGCAGTGTTCACAGCCACAGCCCACTCTGTCAACCCGCATGTTGCATGTGCTGGTTCTTAAGACAACTTTCATAATTTGTTTAGGTATCTGAATGGAAAATGAAATCTTGCTCTGTTTCTATGGGCTGAATTGCAATGAAATCCTGGCTAATAATCAAGAATAAAAAGGGTTGATGCTAAGTCATCATGTATCCAGTCTTGTAAATATCCTTTAGCAGAATCCTGTCAAATATAAGTCAAAACATATTTCTTTCATAATAGTCTATTTTCTGTATTCTGTGCTTGTTGATTTTGAAGTTTAATAACTCCAGGCGTTGATTATCTTTCAACTTGCTAAACCCTCAGCAACTGAGTAACATACATCTTACTAGTATTATTCAGGCATCTCATTTTAGATTTATTGCTTGTATGGAACTTCTTAAAAAGTATGGATGTGTGACTTACATGTAGCCAGTTGATTTATTTAAATTGGTGGCTTACAGTTTTAAGTGCTTTGATGTCTTAGCTTTACAGTCCCCTTGAACTTACACATACTGAAAATATATGGAGTACACACATGCACATGCATGTATGAGTTGTATACATGAAATGCTGTAATCAATGGTCAAGATTGTCTGACACCTTACTGTAATACTGTAAACAATGTTTACAGTTGAATTGTTCATTTTGACTTTTTTATTGGCTATTTTCTTCCAAAAGTATAATTTTATGGGAGCTTTGTGTAGAATCAGTAAATTATTAATGAAAATAAGACAAGTGGGCAAGGGGCTGTAAATGAAAAATTTAACTTTAGGTATTCTGAGTTATCTTCTTTTGCAGGTTATAGATGCATCGTACGGAAATTGGTCAATAGTTAGGCAATAGTTAAATACCTTATATGATATCGACATTCAGGACTGAGCTGTTGAAAAAAGATGACGACTAGTAAAATAATAGTGAGAAACATGAGTGTAAAATAAAGCAGTCAAAACTTCACACTGTAGCTTCATTGTAGCGTTAAAGGTGGAAAAATGAATGATCAGACCTAAAGTTCCACTTTTATCTTAAATACCTGAGATGACAATATTTTTGTGAAAAACTTAATGTGTCTTATAGATTTGATATGCAGATCAAGTCACCTCTACTTCAAGAAATTAAAATGCGTAAATTGCATTCTATCCATCTCAGTTCTGACATTAATACTACTACAAATTTATAATGGTCTAGTTATTTAAAGATAATTTTTTAATATAAGCAATATCCATTTTCCTGTGGAGTGCATCCACTACAGTCCACTGTAAGCTTATCCTTTTCTAATTGCAGTAGATAAATCTGTGGTAATCTCCTTTGCAAGTATGGCATAGAACATGTTATAAATACCACAAGAAGGGCAAAATTTACTGTGCCGTAAAGGTCAAAATGATAAAACCCATAAAGAGTATAATGAAGCCCACTGGCGGGGATTCAATTAGACACTTAAGTAGATGACACTTTTTTAACTTTTAGAAGTCCCATTGACTTAAGTGTCTTGCTGAATATTGTCAGTAATGTGTACTTTGTATATTACTTTGTCTTCATATTGTTTAGACATTACAGTTAAAATCTCATGCTTTGTGCAGATATCTGATATGACAGTGGAAGAACTGAAATATTTGCAAAGCCCCTTGAGAGAAATTAACTAAGACTTGGAAAAATGTTAAGGGGAAAAAAAAGTATAATTTGAAGTAAAATCTAAACCTCTGCCCTGTCTTTTTTCTACTGAAAAACTTCTTGTTAGGAGTTCTCTCTTCATATTTCACTTTTGGTTTTATCAGGCATTTGACTCTGAGAAAAGCAGAGGAAGGTAGCTGAAGCCCTCTACCTTTCTGTGGCAGCACACCTCCATGCGGCACACTGTCTGAGTCAGCATCATGGCTATACCAACCCTGAAGGAAGCAGAGTACTTCAATTTTGGCATACAGCTCTATGTACTTAGTCTGATCGCTTTGTTTATCTTAACAGGACATTCCACACACCCCAGTAAATCTCAGTATAAGGAAACTGTAGTGCTCCTTTAATGCAGAAGCAAATCAGGCTTTGTGCCCCTGGGCAAAAAGATATCAAGCAAGTCTGCCGCTGCCTATGCAGCAGAAAATTTAATTCAGTTCAAGGTCTTTTGAAATTAATTTCAGTGTCCAAAAGATGTCTTTTCACTAACCCAGTTCTTGAATGAGTTACTCTTGGTCTGTGCAAATGTGACAGAGGATTTCATACATTTGCATTTTCAAAATAAATTTCATAATTTGTATCTCACTTCTGAGATCCCAAATTAAACTAAGAACTTGTTGAAAATTTATTACAAAAATACTTTCCTGGGAGGCTTTTGACTGATGTAGAATGTTCATAAAATATTATTAGCCTGGGGAGAAATTTTTACTTTTTCTTGGAAAAAGAACCAAATGAAAGAAACAAATACGAATACTTTTTTGGGGGGGTGAAAACTTAATCTTTCAAATGGGAAATACTAAACTGCTACAGTGCTAGGTGTAAGTTGTAGTTCATTTATAGTATACTCTACTTGTTAGATTCTCTGGCCATGTTGCCTCTCCCATGACAATTTATAAGTGAGTAATTCTTAAAATAGGCAAAGTACTGTAAAAATGTTTCAAACCAAAACCAAACCATCCAAACTTGCAATGGCTGAGAAAATGAATCATTTCATTTACACTGATTTGATATAAATCTAAAGATTTGATTTCATTTCTTCTTAACAGGAAAATACCTTTTGGGTCTTCAGGTTTATAAAGTTTGCATACCTGAGACTAGCTGCAAAATGCTGATTTTAATAGATTGTACCTGTGCTGTACAGTTGTAAATAATATGTCCAAATTCATATCCTTCTATTAGGGAACCAGTTTTTGTGGGGGTAAAAATTCTCTCACTGTAAAACTCTCAGGCTCTTCCCTTTCCTTGGGCAACTCCAAAGCTAGAAAACCTCAACAACAGTATGAGTCTAAAATGACTGCATATAACCTTTGAAAGGAAATAAAATATTTTCACTTCAGAGAATGCACTTTGTCCATGTAGTTTTGAAGTTATGCAGTATTACTGTTGCTCTATTCAGGTTTGTTGTGTATTCGAGCTAATCTTATGCTATTACTGCAATGGATTTCTGAAACTCCCACTCAGCCCTGTGTTGCTATTTGGCACCCAAGAAAAGCAGAGAGACTAACCTCACTAAACCATAACTGGCAAGGGAACTGAACAGGTAGATGGAAGCAGAAATTAATCTGACATGAGAAAAAAGCACAGGAACACTACATGTCCAGTGAGCCAACAGTTTTCAGGCTCAAAGGGAAGTCTAGCAAGCATTCCAGATTGAGATGTCTGTAAAAGTCAGTGGGAAAGAAAATCCCCTCTCTTACCTGCCAAAACCTATTGCCTAAAACAAGGTGAGCATTAATCAAAATTAAAGTGTGCCTGAAAAAATAAAAGGTCAGTTCAGATCCTACTAGGTATGTTCTGCTAATGCATCCATGAGTCATGTTAGCATTCTAGCGCACCCAACTCTCAATTTCTATCTTTGCTGGAATTTGCTATTGCAAATTAATGTTACTTTAGTGAAGCATGGGAGTGTGTATTCATGTCTTGTAAAGACAGTGGTATGTAACATTTGAAGTCAAAGTGTGTCAGATGTCCAAGACCATGCTGTCCACAGTGTTGGCCAAAGCTACACTGATCTTGCAAGGGTGGGCAGAAGGCTATTTTCATAATTTTTAAATGTGAACTACACTGTTGGAATACACTTGCAGTTGAAAGGATACCATGAATTAGTGAAGTTGGTAAAAACAGGTGACAAAAGATCAAGACTAGTATTAGAAACCTACAAATTAGAAAATTAGGAGCTGCATTGCTGGCACAGTCTAAATTAACATATATATAGTCTAAAATAACATATATAGTCTAAAGTAACATATATGCATATATTGTCAGTGCAAATTTTGAAAATCTATTAAAAATTTAAAGGGAATATTTATAAATAATATAAAGATGTAATAGAGATTCATTTTTCTAATAAGTTATAAATGACTATCACTCAGATTTTTATACATGATTAATTATTTTAGTATATTACAGACTATATTTAAGTATTCATAAAATGGAATATATAAATTTGTAATGGAGGTCACGTACAGCATTCTGTAGCATCTCTGGCAATAATTTACGAGTGAAATTGTGTATTCAATTAGTGCTATTATTTGATAAAACATTTCTATAGATCCAGATCTCATCTAGGAGACCTGTAACGGAAATACAGTTCTGCTGCTCTTTAGAAATGTTGAGAATAGTATGAATATAGAATAATTATAGAATATACAGAGAATATATATATATAATCTTTTGCTGGACTTGGATTTTCAGACCAGTACCAACAGAAGTATCACATAGGTTATATCTTGGTGAAATACTCTGTAGACAGTAGAGAAGTGCAGGTAGGAACACAATACTTTGCTAAAGGGCTTTTGCACTTTATCATAGAATCATAGAATCATTAATGTTGGAAAAGACCTCCAAGATCACCTAGTCCAACCGTCCTTCTACCACCTGTATTACTTACTAAACCATGTCCCTAAGTACCTCACCCAATACCTATCTATCTACCTATCTACCTATCTATCTATCTATCTATCTATCTATCTATCTATCTATCTATCTATCTTTCTATCTATCTATTCCCCTCCCTTCCTCCCGCCCTTCCTCCATTCCTCCCACCTTTCCCTCCCTTCCTTCACTTCTCTCCCTTCCCTCCTGTTTGCAGTTAAGAGGCTATGGACTTCCATCATCTGATGCCTATTTCTTTTCACACAGCACAGGCAGAGATCTTTCTAGTTTCTTAGCATACTGTGGGTGTGATACTAAAATGTACCCTTGAAAAATGACTTAGGTAGGTTACTAATTTTGTGAAAACTGGTGCAGTACTTAATTCAGAGAAGAACAAATTTACGTTTTCATAGTAAACATTTGATTATGTGTAATTCCTTCTAGTCCTCAGCTTGTACTTTTTGTGCCTGCATTAGGGTAGAATACTGCATACCTATGACTCATGCAGTAAAATACAAAATGTGAATAACTGTCAGCATTTCTTTTCTGAATGACACTGGGCTGTTTTATGTTGTCCAGCACTATTTAATATATCACTATTTATTATTTTTCGGTTGCAACTCTCATCTGCCAGAAATACTCAGCTTTATTCACACCCTCGGGAAGCACAAGGAGACTCTTCTACACAGTCAAGATGCATTGAAATTTTGCCTCTTATACAGACAGAATATCCCCTAAGGGACAACATAACATCTGTGTTTTCTGCAATGTGAGAAAACTGGTCATGCTACTGAAAAGCAACAATGGTGGCACAGGCAGTCTACCTTGTCCTCCAAGAAATGAAAATTATCTAGTAAATCAGTTGCACTAATAAATTTTCTCATCTGTTAGATGAGATGGAGTTAGAATCAATTTCCTTGATAGTTCTCCAGCTGTCAGACTAAGCCCTAAGCCTTGAGTGGAGGGAGAATTTCAGGCAAAAATATATACTGGTCCTTCTCCCAGAGAAGTTGTAGACATGTTTGGAAAGAAAATATTCATAGAACTAATAAGAGGACTTAGCCTCCAAAATCCTGTATATGTATAGATAATTTTGAATGTTAACAAATATCACTTCAGTGGAAAGGGCTCACAATATGGTCTCTAAAATTTAGAAAACATAGAAGTGGTGTTTTCGTGAATGGTGTGGATAGCTAAGGAGTGTTTGCCCAAGTATCTTGTTATAATTGAGTAATGGCAGTTCAGTGGCTGGAAACTGTTAGAATCATCTAACTGTGTTTTTATCTTTCTGTTGTCTTACATTCTTAAATATGCTGTGGATTATTTTTTTTTAATTTGTTATACAGCTTGACCCCCTTCTAACGGGTTGGTCTTGAACAGTCACTATCCTGCCCCAAGACTTTCTGCTATGACGAAATATCATATTTAGCAACTTCCACATATGAATAGCAGATGGTTGGAGCTATATAAGCATATGTGGCTGTATGTTGCCATCATTTAGTTCTGCTTAACCCTTCAGCAGCTCTTTGCTTTGCCATTTAACCGGCTTGTTTGGAAATGGGAGGGAAATCAGACTGTGAAAACCTGAACAGTTTTTAGTGCTTACACCAATAGTTGTTTTCTGCTTAATATTATTGTGATAGCTAAGAGCAATCTGCTTGACTGGTCAGTGGATATGTGTTGGGACACCAAGACAATATGAAAGTCTGTTTAGTTTCCAGCTGCTTACAGTTCCTCTGTGTTTAACAGCAGACAGACATGGGAACGTATGGTTTGGTAAGTCACAACACATCATTCATGAGACACTGCTACGAGCCCCAATTTTATTAATTTCTAGGGTTCTGCCCTACTTTACTATGTTATTATTCTCTCTTCCTGTCTGTTTTATGCAATAGAAATAAAGTCTACTGGTCTGTTTTTTGATAAAGTAGGTATTTTCTTTTTTTTTTGTGCCGAGTTACTTTACTTGAAACTGGAGAAGTGGTCCACATTCTTCTTATCAAAATACTTATATTGGATAGTTTCGACATTGCTTCATGTCTCAGGTAATTATTTAAAATGTCAGAAACAAGCAATCATGACTTATATGGACTTATATGCATTGAAAGTTTAGCAACAGACATATGAGTATATATAGACCTGCTTTCTGCATCTTTCAGGATGCTTGCCATTGACCAGATCTCCTCCAAAAGATACTGGCATGGAAAGGGAGTTGGCTGTCAGCCTTGTGGTGCTTCAGTGGTTGGGATGCTCAACAGCAGCCCTTCAAATGCAGTGTGGGGCATGATGCAGGCTCCACGTAACTTAGGGTAGATCTGTCTTTAACTGCACAATAAACTACAACATGCAGTTCAGCTTCTGTCCTTGAACTCTAGGCATTTAAGCCATATAAGAACTTAGCTATAAAATGTTTCTAAAGTTTATTTGGAATTACAGCTGCCTTCCTAGGTAGATACTTACCTTGACTGCAACCAACTCCTGTATTTTGGGGTGAGACCCAGGGATGCTGTAGCCGTCTTGCCAGTGCTATGGTTTCAATAGATCAAGAAAGAAACTGCACAGCTTTCTGCCCATCATATCACTCTGGGTCAAGACTGAGTGTCCTGACTGAATGCCCTGATTAGGGTCTGAATTTAAATAGCTTCTAGTGTAGCAGAAATATAGGCCAAGTGCAGTTTTACGTAGAAAAAGTACCACTGTTAGTTGGTCTGTCTACAAATACAACACTCAGACTTGCATTAACTCACTGCAAGACTTGCATTACACAATGATTTCATGTGGCATACATAATCATCTGTTCGGTTTTGTACATATAAGTATTACTTTCCAACATATGTTTTTTTGTAACTGTATGTTTGCATTGGCTGGTTGTGTTTACAGTATTTAAGGAAGTAATAACTACATGATAAATATTAGTTTTGTAATATGGTTTGTTTTTTTCTGGTTTTTTTCCACACGAAGAATTTTTAATATCAGTGTGATTAGCTGCTTGCATCTGGTAGCTCCTGCTTTTAAAAAATACTTTGTTGTTTTCATGAAATATATCTGACTCAGTTTACATATTCATTAACTGTGAAAGCCTTTACAGAAAAAGAACAGCACTAAAAGATTTTAAAAAACCCCAAACACTCTTGTAGTGTTAGTAAATTAAATGGAAATTATAATCCCTTTAGGCTGTTCATATAGCTACTCAGAAACCATTGGTGCTGAATGACAGAAGGAAATCGCATTTAATAGCTGCCTCTGTCCACCTTCACAGCTATCCTGGCATGTAAATATGACCTCAAAGGCACATGGGAGGAGGAATTAAATGACAGAAATGGCAATTACATATCTGATCTCAATTATTTTGCTACAGAAGTGGAAGAAAATTAGATACGAAACTACTATGTGCTTATAGCTGCTTCTGCCTATCAGTATGCTCTGTCAGTGAAAACACATACTCTATCAGATTAACAAATTAAATACTGCATTCTTGTTAGGCTTCCTTTAATATATACTGGTATTAAAAATGCTATTGCAATAAAGTTTTGTTAACCATTAAGATTATTTAATTCAATATACAGACTATGCCTTATAACATCTTCACATAAACCTAAAAATATTTTCAACAGTAAGCAATTAGAGATACTTGAGGAAAGGAGGTTTACAAAATACAGCACAATACTGAAGAAATGAATACGATAGTTTGCCACAAGTAAATTAATGTAAATTAACTTTATTTTATTTCGATGTTGTACAAAACAGTGTAAGAACATTTATTTTCTTGTCAAATGAAGGATAATGAAAAATAACTACCCAACTAAAATATATGAAGTCTTATTTCAAAATAAATGCAGTGGATATTGTGCAAAAAAGCATAAAGTCACTGAAAGTCATTGAAAGTCATTGAAACTGAAAATATGTATATTTTTGTATGAAATACAGTAATTTCCTCTGTGGAATGGAAATGAATTATTTTTCTGCCAAAACCTCAAAATAACTCAAGCTGTATAGTTGGGAAAAAGACATTTCTCTAACTTCTTTTTTTAGCTGTTTAACCTTTGCTCTAATGCTGGAGCAGCTCCATCAATGAGATGCTATGGAAGAGCAGCAGCTTACATCTTATCACTGTGATTTATCTCTGTGCTCAGAACTACTCTGGACAGCAAAATGAGAAACCCCATGGCTACAATTGCTACACCAGTGAAAGCTGACAAGGTGCTAGTTTGGTGGGAATTTTCAGAGAAAAATTGATGAATGGAGGGAGCCACTGCTGAAACTGATGCTGCAGGGCTGAAAGAGAAAGAGATGTCTGTAAGACAAACAGACATGTAGAAACTGAGATTCAAAGGTTTGGGTTTTTATCAAGACTCTTATCCCATAGCTAACAATTTTATCTCATTATTTTTGCCACGCCGTAGCCAAGTTTTTTCCATCCAGTTTTTGCTTTCTATAAAATATATTTTGACTTCGAGCTTGAACTGTGAAACTCCAGGGTCACTAATAAATACCCTGTTTGTCTCCTCTCCTACATCTAAAAGTGGAGGGAAGATTCTAGATACAGATGGATGAAACCAGTACCCAGGGTCAGCCAGTACAAATTGCCGCTGTTGTGTAGGCAGACTGGTGACAGTGAAAGAAGGGGGAGAGAAACTTCAGGTTGCCTGTATGCACAAGTCACTCATACATACTAGCAAAGGATAAGGAATGCCTAGTTATCAAATTCACTCACAAATGCCTGAGCCTGTATCCTAGGTTGAAATAATTTACGACAATGTAAAATTGTGCAGATCTGTTTAGTTTCAGTGTAAGTTGGAGAGATTTTAAAGATAGTAGCAAATATTTGAAAGTCTGATCAATCCCATATTTCTTTTCCAAATGTGTTTTCACCTTGAAAGGGTGTTAAAAATGGACAGAAGTTTGAATTGTGTAGGATAAAGAGATAAGAAAAAGATTTCATAGAAACAAGTCACAATAGTTCTAACTGTTCTCAAATAAAATTCAGATTCATAGAGCTACTTAGCTAATTAGGCACCTGAGACTCTCAGCAATTATTTAAGAGTTAGATCTCTAGAACATCCTGGTCCAATCAGTTTCAGTGAGGGAAATTTCCCTTCTATATCAGATCATAAAGCTGTTTTTCTCTGATGACAGCTGGGTACTGTGAGTCTATGATGAGAACTTTTCTGCTTAGAAGGAAGAGAAACATACACAAATGCAATAGAATGCACCATTTAAAAACCCATTAAAATGCAAGAAAAGAGTTTTGAATAGACTGCTGAAAATTTTGAGGGAGACTTTTCATCCCAGAAAGTAGA